>JAFMSR010000071.1:0-117486 GCA_022818135.1 Saxidomus purpurata
AATACGAAATGAAATTCAGACAGAAGCTAACAAAAAGAAGTCATCAGACAAGCAGGTAGTCCAGGATGTGCTCGATACATGTACTAATATTTCTACAGACATCAGCAAACTTCAGTCCAGTCTACAAGATAACAAAACTACAAAACAAAACGGACAACTTTATATTGCAATTAAACAAGCCATGTTGAAACTGAAGTCGGATGAAATCAAGAAATCTGAAGAAAAATTAGAAAAGACCGACATGCAATACAAGTTTGAACATAGTCAATATCTACAAGAACTGCTATCCAAAAATAATGCATTAGGAAAGCTCAGCCTCTCAACATCACTGGTAACTCCAAGCAAGAAGATCAACAGTCTCATTCACAAGGAAGATATAAATATCAAATCAAAGTCAGATGAAAAGGCATGCTTTATCACAGGATGTGCTGTCTTATCCTCTAACAAGCTTGTACTGGCTGATAATAGCAACAATACACTGAAAGTATTGGACACACAAAGTAAACTTGTAGTAGAAGATATAAAGCTGGACTCCCCACCATTTGACATTACAACACTACCTCAGGACCAAATAGCTGTAACAATGCCACTGAAGGAGGAGATCCTTATAATGACATCAGGCAGCAAACTGTTAACTGTTCACACAATTCCTGTTAAAGGACGGTGTATGGGTATATCTTATCATCATGATCATCTCTATGCAGTATGTAAGGAACCTATCAAAGTTGTTATACTGGATACAAAAGGTAATGTCCACTACACAATTTCCTTGAAAAATGATATACTGAAAAATCCATACTATATTGTGGTGAGTGAGGATTCAAGACTTATCTATATTAGTGACCGTGTCAGTGAGTGTATAGTCAGTATAACATTACAAGGTGAGATATCAGCTGTATACAAGGATCTTCCTGAACCACGAGGAATGTTGATGTTAGGTGATGGATCACTGCTGGTGTGCTGTGTGGGAGATGGCACCATTCATCATATCTTAGGAGACTTGAAACAAGGTCAGGAAATGATAGGTATTCTACAGTGTCCATATTCTATATGCTACAATCATCATCAACATGAAGTCTACATTAGTGGCTTTGAGTGTGATAAGCTGGAGGTACTCAGTGGGAAGTAACATGGTACAATGATGTAACACATATCAAGAAACAGAAGTGCACCCTGTTGACTGTGAATTTTTGTACATTTTGGAAACAAAATGTTTTAGTGAAGCAATAATACTTTCAGAACTATTTAAAGCCCTAAACGCTTTTTATTTTTTCCGTACAAGGTTTTTTACTAGTTTTTACTTAATAAAGAAATGAAAATCATTTTGATGGTCAGAAGGATATGACTTGCAGTTTTGCTTTTAGAATTTGTTACAATGTTACCACAGCTTAATCTTTATCTTTTTCATTTAAGATACATAAATTACATGAAATTAATGTTAATATGTATTATATTAGCTACAAACAAATGACAGGGATAAATTCTTATTTGTGTATATATGTATACTGTTTCTGCATAAAAATATTATACGGATTTTGTTATAAAAATGAATGTAAAAGTTGTATATAACATTATGTAGTTCTTTACTCTAATTAAAAGATTTTCAAGTTTTGTTGTTTTGGCAGTTTAACCCCCATTCAAAGCGTCTTTTTGGTCATTTTAACAGGCGGGCAGTTTACCTGGGAAGAACCAGTACTAGACTTCTATCCTCCATAGGAAACTGCCAATTTTCATACATAAAGAGACAAGATTGGTAGCAGGACTCAAACTCTGGACCCTCAATCTACAGTAACTTAAAGTCAGTGGCTCTAACCAACCGACACGGAGGCAGACTTTTTCAAAATTCTTTAAAGCTAGGTAAAATAATCAAAACTGTAAAAGCTCAAATCTTATTTTCAAAATCAGTCGAACCATTACTGCTTTAAAGAAAATCTTCCTTTAAAAATACATAACTCACTGTTTCTTATAAAAGTGAAAGGTCCTTTGAAGTTTAAAACTGTATAGCAAAAATATTTATGTTTTTATGGTGAAATGAAAATCTAAATGTACAAAATGGCGTCTGTTTCAGATAAAGAAAATAAAACTTGCTATACAGCCATTTACTCTGAATCAGAAATTTTCGCAAAACTTTATTTTCGCATTTTTTCCATGTGAGCACTCCTTCGAAAATTCAAATTTGTCTGGCAAAAATCAATATTGTTACAACAGCATGTAGCATTACTTGATAGCAATTTCATTGTATTATGAATTGACATGGAAATAAAATATCGCGATTTTTTTGTCTCGTGAATTCAAAGTGATTTAAAGTACTGTACCAGCCTAAGTTATCACAGACTCACCTTTGTGTTTAATAAACAAATTTAAGATTATCTCAGAAGTTTGAATATGTAATCAAACATGAAGTGAAAACTTTATCTCATCCACATGTTTCACTTTCCATTCGAAACTATATTTCTTCAGGATCTTAGGCTTTAAGCTCAGGTGACACGAAGATTGAAATTCAATCATACAAACATTTATTAGTTAAAGAAACTTACTGTGTTCAAAATGTTCTCCATTATTGAATACATCTTGTCTTGCCTGACTGAATCGTAACATTTTGAAATATCAGTTTTGACAAAGAACAGCTTGGGTGCTCCTATCTTCGTCCACTGTTGTACGAAAGATTTCCAAGCTTCATAGATATCATCAGTCCATAGCTTCCCGTGGCCAATCAGAAATGGGTTACGAGTCTTCAAGTACGTCAACATACGGTGTAGGTCTGACAACTGCTTGTTCACAGATTGAGCCTGAAGTAAGTCGTAAGTGACAAATTTAGGGTTGACCAAGAAACTGTCACAAGTCCTTCTTTATTTTATACAAGTTACAACAGTTTTGCTGTAACTGTTTCAAATGATTTACAAAATAGTTAAAGGAGTATGATCACTTCGAATTTACTCAGAAACATAAATTTGTTGAAAATTGTTGATAAATAATTTTTCAGTCAAACACTTATTTATGAAATAGTGTTCGCATAACATGTTTCTCAAATTGTTGCAACTTCATTGAAAGAAGGCAGTCCAAAAGACAGCTATATCCCCGCATCAAACAGCAACATTGAAAAAATTAAAGTCGAGTTTAGATCTAGTTTTCTTTCAGTGGTGCACACTGTCGATATCTTAAATGCAAGTAAAGTGAGATGACAGTTGGTCATTGACTTTTATTAAAATCCATCAAGCGGTTAAGGAGATATTGAGTGAACATTAATTCAAGACTAAAATATTTGACTCTTAGTTGTGTCCTTGACCTTGAGCCAGTGTGATTGGATCACGGGGTCTGCTCTAGTCTCGATGAGGTGGTCATTTGAGTGGAGGTTCATCAAGCTTTGTGATATTCAACAACATCGAAATGTCTCCCCTAACATCGCTTAACAGGACAAGTCATAAGTAAACCAACTGACTTTCTCATGTACATAATTATTGATAATATCAACAAACCTCTGAAATGATCTCCAGAATGTTCCTACTGATCAGATCTGAAATGGAGTATTGTTGAAACCTGTTAATTTCACGTTCATTGTGGACAAAAAAAGCATACTTGGGCCTCTTCCCTCATGTCCTTAACAGTATGTGTGCCGAGAGAACTACCATGGAAGTTGTGGTACAAAGTTCACCTATGATTCCGACACTGATTAAAAAATTCACATTTTCTTAAAAGTAAAATATAGTTGCACACATGTATGTAAAAGCTTTCACATACATATATGTGCATGTTTACGAGACATAATAAAAGGCAGAAGGTCACAGTATTTTTAAGTTTGCTATCCACAAAATTTAAATACAAACATTGCCAGATTTGAATATATCAAAATTGGCTGCTAAAAGTAGATTGCTGCTGATCTGAGGTCACTGCAAACACGGGTTAAACTAATAGTTTATGACATTTTCACATTTAATTGACAAACCATCAGGATAATATACTATACAGGTACATGTATATTAGCTTACTTTTAATACCAAACAAGTGTAGTTTATTCCAGGTAACGTGTCTGAAATAGAGCAGCTTCTACCTGAGGAAACCAGTGTCAGTGAAAAAAAGAAGAAAGTCTTTAGTATAACAAGGACATATATATAATAATTTAATTTTATTATCTCATGGACTGTGTTTTTATCTTTTAATATATTTAACTTTTTTCGGCACATGTTTTTGAATTTTTCACGTGTATATATATATCTACCTGCTTTCACTATTAGGCAGACCTCCCTCTCAAACCAGCATTAGGCAGACATATACAGTTTTTGGTAAACTTCGATATTTTTCAAGGTGTTTTTCACCATGTGCTTGCATTATAAATGTATGCACAAATCTGTAATCTCATCAAGACATATCCACAAACAAAGGATATACATCAGGCGAGGTCTGCCTAATTTTTCATATATGTATTGTAGACCTTAGGCAGACATTGTATATCATCATCATTAGGCAGACCGTTTATATTATATATGTCCTAATCAGTGGGCAGACTTTTCATAATGCAATCATTAAGTGAACATTATCTTCATCAATTCATTTTAATATTTAATAACAAGAGCTGTTCACGGACAGTGCACTCGGCTACTCATACTGCTTTGTCACTACAATGTGCTGATGAATACTATTCAAATTTTCTATGTGAAACAAGAACCATAGTCTGTAACAAATTCAATTAAGATTTCTCCAACTCAACTGTCTGATGCCCCTGAACAAAGTGGTAAAGTTTCAAGTCAATCTGATGTCCCTCAACAAAGTGGTAAAGTTTCAAGTCAATCCCATTAGTTGTTACCGAGTTATAGGCATAGTAGTTGCTTCACAAGAACCTTTAACAAAGTCCAGCAAGGGCCATAACTTGCAGTAAATACGCTCATGAGTTACCCAACTTCACTGTCTGTTGCCCCTGAACACTGTGGTAAAGATTCAAGCCAATTCTATCAGTTTTATTGAGTTATATGAATGATAGTTGCTTGCATAAAAGCTTTAACCAAAATTTCCCAGTCAAACAAGTGCCATAATTTGTAATAAATTCAATTAGGAGTTATCCAATTCGACTGTCTTATGGACCTGAACAGTGTGGCAAAGTTTCAAGTAAATCCCATCAGTTGTTACAGTTATATGCAAAATAGTTGCTTGCATAAGAACTTCAACCGAAGTTTCTAAGAAAAAAAAAGCCAGAATTCATAAAACATCCAACAAGAGTTATCCAGCTTGATTGCCTGATGATCATGAAAACATTGTGCTAAATTTTCAAGTAAATTCCATTAGTTGTTAACGAAGTAAATGCATAAAAGTTGCTTGAAAAAAACTTTAACCAAAGTTTCTAAGTGAAAAAAGGGACATAATTTGTAAAAAGAAATTCAAACAAGGGTTACCAAACTTCATTGTCTGATGCCCCCGAACATTGTGGTTATGTATCAAGTCAATCCTATCAGTTGTTTTTTCGATAAATGCGAAATTGTTCTTTGCATGAAAAACTAACCATATTTTCAAAGTCCAACAAGGGCTATAATTCACATTGAATTCCTTACAGAGTAAGCTAACCCAGTTTTTTCCAGTGCTTCTGATGACCAGGAAGCCTTGAGTGAAGTTTCAATCCAATACGAGTAACAGTTTTTGAGATACAACAATTTAACAAGCTTGCGACACAGATACCAATGCATGGGTGACCGCAATATCCCTCATTCTTCTAATAGTCGAGCTAAGAATTAAGACAAACTGGGATTTTGCAGAACTGCAGCACAATAATGGCTGGAATGAAGTGACTGCAGTATGCCCCCTCCCCCAGCCCCCCAAAGTTATTGCAGGTACTTTTAGGTTTTAGAATGCATGCAGGTGAATATAGTAAATAGGTATTTTCACATTTTGCTTGTCCTTCAACAAAGTGGCTTCTCTCACAATGGATTTTACCATGCATAATGGGTTAACACCCATAATCTGGCTTCAACAACAGTATGAATAAAATGACGCGAATCAAAAATCTCCCAGCAGTGAGAGGCAAAACTATAGATGTATTTAGGTTTATTTATTTTGCATTGATTGTAGAGCTAGTTATTACAACTTATATAAACTACTCTTGACAACTGCTTCCTGGGTTCTGACAAGTACTCGCGCCGAAAGCTGCTGACACGATTCGACATTGCAACTCTGGATTAGGAGTCCGACGCTCTACCCCTACAACACTGCTACTCCCAATAATCAATATACATCTTGTTTCATCAGACATACTGTGACAGGGCATATTATGGCTCTGGACCATTAAAAATATCCAGGAATTTCATCCTAGTGTACAAGTGCTGACTAAATTTACATCAACAACTAATATGACACTGAGATCAGCAACTATTTATACTGGTATTTCCTTCAAATGGCCCTGCGACTCCAGTTAGGATGTAAGAAATGGAATTACAACAAATAACAGGAATATTCTTTTTATTTCAATGTAAACTAGTGACATATAAAGATATAACTGTCGCAACATACAATAATATTGACAAACTGAAATCTATTTTTAAATACCAACACTTATATGAACGATGTACGATATTATTATAGTAAACTTCAATTGAATTTTATGGATAAGGCTATAGTGCAATGGGGTGAGCAGTTGGTTTAACAGTCGTTTGGAGTACACATTTATTTCAGCGGCAAGTTCGAGCCCTGTAGTGCGATTTTTGTAATGTTTTCCCGATTTAATAGGCATGTTTCTATTTGTTTCTTGTTTTTATATTTAAAGCATTTTTTATACAAATTGCATATGGGATTTATTATCAACAATACTGAACGTTTTATCAGAATTTGCCTAAGATTCGGTGCTGTTTCTGTTGTATCCGTTTTGGTCAGCGTGGAGCCGTATAAAACTACAAAAACGCAATAAAAAATAACATTTTCCAGAATTTGTGTAGAATAAAGGAAAACTATGATTTATAAAACAAACAATGTATTATATAGATAAAAATTAACTAGAGCTATCACTAAATGTGATTAATACCCCCAAAAGACTGCTTTATAAACTGAGGAAGTTCGTAGTAAAAGAATACCTTGCAAAAAAAACTTAAATAGAGATATTGTTCTTGGCAATAACTCTATAATTAGTCAAGATAAAGTTAAGGTTCTTGTACACTGCACTTCCTCTTGTTGTGCTGAACCATTGTATGAAGTTGTATTGCATTCCAACCAGTAGTTTTCAAATCATGCTCTGCGACAAGGAAAAGTAAAAAAGGGCAATAACTCTGTAAAGATAGAGTTATGGTTCTTGTACACTGCACTTCCTCTCGTTGTGCTAGACCATTGTTTGAAGTTGTATTGAATTCCAAGCAGTAGTTTTCAAGTAATGCTCCGGACAAGGAAAAGTAACAAAGGGCAATAACTCTGTAATGAGTCAAGATAGAGTTATGGTTCTTGTGCACTGCACTTCATCTTATTGTGCTTGACCATTGTATGAAGTTGTATTGAATTCCAACTCGTAGTTTTCAAGTTATGCTCCGGACAAGGAAAATGCAACAGAACACCTGACCGACCGCCCGCCCGCCCGACCGACCAACGGTAGACTCCTATATATCCCCCCTCAAACTTCGTTTCGGGGGTATAAAAATGTAAGAATGGGGGATCGAACCTGTGACTGAAAAGAGAAAATTACTGCTCCATTCTGCGTGGACTATACGGGTGTACAAAGATAAAGTGGCAATGTTTACATATTTTTGTTATGTAAGCAGTGCCATTAGGTGTTATATAGATAATAAACAAGGCATGGTAATAAGATGCCTTCGTGGTGCAGAGGTTAATCAAGATCCTTCCGAACGCTTTTTTGTGAGTTCCAATCCAGTTTACTGCATTTGATTTGAAGACAAGAGGGCCTACTGGCCCTGGGTCGCTCACCTGAATCATGGTGACTGGATGTAACATTTGTAGCCTAGAGTGACTGCAAGGTTTTCCTATTATTTGACCCTGTGACCTAGTTTTGACCACAAGTGACCCAATTTAAAGCCTGACCTAGTATTCATCAAGAAAAACATTCTGATGGAAAAATTTCATCATGATTGGATTACAAGAACTAGATGGGTGTTCCGTAGAACACTTGTGTCGCCCTCTTATGCTTTGGCAGAATAACCAACAATTTTGTGACAAAATCTAAGTGTAAAAAGGGGCATAACTCTATCAAATATGACCTTGACCAACAAACTTTGGTGGCATCATGACCCTTATGTCATAAGCAATACAATTTGAAAGTTTGATGAAGAAATCTTAAGAAATGGCAAAGTTATAGCCAACGTTAAGTTTTCGTATCAATATCCAAATACAAAAAGGGGCATAACTCTGTCAAATATGACCTTGACCTACAAAATTTTGCGGCAGCATGACCCTTTTGTCATAAGCAATACAATTGTAAAGTTTGATGAAGAAATCTTAAGAAATGGCAAAGTTATAGCCAACGTTAAGTTTGTGTGACGGACGGACGGACAAAGCGATCCCTATGTATCGCCTTTTCTCCGAAAGGGCGACACAAAAACTAAGCAAGGCAGAGTTATGGATCTCTTACAATGCAATTCCTCATAATGCCGAATTGTCCTCTGTCACTGTGTGAAATTTCAACAAAATCCCTAGTTTGTGAGTTATGCTCAAGAAAAACATAATGGATTATAAAGCGATAATTTTAATCTGGAGCATAAAAGTTATAGTTCTTGGTCAGTGCATATGTTCTCATGACCTTTATCACTGTGTATTATATAAACCAAATCTCTCAAATAGTTTTCGAGTAACACCAAATGACATTTTTTAAATTAATGATAAAGGGAGAAAATTAGATAATAGTTCATGCATTAGCAGACAACTTTTTCTTATCAGTGAATGTAAATTAGCCAATCAGATTACATGTAGACACAGATCAGCCAGCATGCAGTCATGCAGACTGGTCATGGTCTGCACATAACAAATTTAAAAACAATTTTAAAAACATTTTAAAGCAATGTTATGGTAAATCAAAGCGCTGAAGACGCTGGATTTGTTTGTGTGTTCAAAATATGTGTCCTTTGTTTTGATGTGCCTGCTATTTCAGTCTGCAATCTTCATTAGTAAAGGCTATACCAGTTGGTAATAAGATATGAACAGAATGCAACAGTTGTAAATCGTATTTTAGATCGAATTGTCTCTGTTTCTATTTCCGGTACACATAGACAGCAGGGATTTTTTCTGTACTCAACAAAATGTTTTCACCTACAGTTCTACTGTCTAAAATCAGACACTGATCGAGCAGCTAGTTAGTAGTTACGGCGCTTCGATAACACGAACAAGCAGGCAATAGCACCGATCAATAAGGGGATCAATTTATTGTGCGAACCGACAAAGTAAAAATGCGTATCTATAATGCTCCTATATACATTTATAGAACGAATATGGTTGAAACCAGGAAGTAACGATGTTCAAATGTTTTTCTACAGTCATTGATATGTATTTTAACAAAATAGCTCATTCGATGTGTTTCAAGATAACGAGGCCTACAGTCGAATATAGGGTAACTTGCCTTCTACTTAAAACAATCACCACCTATGAAATATAACAAATCGTTTAAACATCGACATTAACGTATCCTAACACTTGTTTTCTGCTTAAGGTGCTCACGCGTATTTCTAATACATGTAGGAACACAGACTAGCTCGCACCAGGTCCGCATAACACACAGCACATGCGTGTAAATATTCCTGGCTGTTCAAAATATTTCATTCTTTAAAATGACGATCAGGGTTAGACATTTTGTTGTCACAGAAACTCCAAAACATATGTTTTCGTTCCGCACAAGGTTTAAGAAATGGCCGGCGGGTTAAGAAATCAGAACTGTTTCTATAGGGTGTATATATATAGTAACTCGTCCCGACTTTTTACGCATCATTATAAAAATGCAATACATCCGCGGTTCTTATTCGATAACGGTATACTTTAGTTATATTTACAAAATTTAGCTGATGCTGCATGAGTTTATAACATTATATATTTAAACAAAAACAACTTTCATGTCTGCAATGGCCATATGGTTTCAAATGAAAACTCATAATTTGGGATTATATGCTGACTGACGTGCCGGAGCTACTTTCAGATTTGGTACTTAAGGAGTAGGCTTCGGAAAACGGTAAGTAAATTTGTTTGTTACACAAACAAATAAAAACTAAAGCTGATGTGTACATAAAAATCAAACTAACCATTGCCCACTTTGAAGTTCAGAAACAACCATAATTATGTCCTACAGTGAGCCTGAGTAATGTCAGTTGACATGGTTGATGAAAACAAGTAAGTCTTCCAAGTTAAAAGCAATATTTGTAATAGTAAAAAAGTAAAGCTGGCATGAACATACAAACATAACCACTGCCCATTTCTAGGTTCACAAGAGGCCAAATTCAGTCAAACAGTAAGCCAAAGTTACAAGTATCTAACTTGTACTAAACAGTCAGTTGGTGATAGCAAGTACATGTAAGTGTTCCATGTTTAAAATCAAAGCTGTTACGCTAAAACACAGTTTGAACTGAATAACTTGTTTGACACAACTGCTGGTAAATCACCTCTAAGATGTATCAAGCACTTCCATATGTGAAAAATTTCAATATTCTGTTTCCTGGAATTACAATCTCAAAATGCAGATCCTCTGGAAAGCCCTGAACATAGTCCTGGAGCCACAATCCTGATCAATCTGGTATCCTCGCCCTAGATAATCATGTTTGACTGCAAATAAAAGAAGACAGTTGCAATTTTTATTTCCTACTTCAAGGGCTCAATGCAACACAGTTATAACTCATACTAAAACAATACCGCTTTGATGCAACAAAGTGCTGAAGAATATTATCCAAATTTTCAAAAAGTCAAACTAGGGCCATAGTCTGTAATAGAGTCAATTAAACTCGACTGCTAGTTGCCCCTCAAGAGTTTGGTGAAGTTTCAAGTTAATCCTACCAGTTATTACCGAGTTATATGCATGTTTGTTTGCAAAAAAACATAATTTGTAATAAAACTCCATTAAGAGTTTTCCAACTTGATTTTCTGATGAACCTGAACGTTGTGCCAAGGTTTCAAGTCAATCCCATTAGTTGTTAAGGAGTTATATGCACAACCGTTGTTTACAAAAAACTTTTAACCATATCCCCCCCCTCCCCCGAGTCAAAAAGGCCATAATTTGTACAAAATTCAAACAAGAGTTATCCAACTCGATTGTCTGATGTTTAAGAGGGGAAGTCGTTTGAAGAAAAAAGTTGACACCTGACGATGCATAATGGCCGCTGCATATCAGGTGATCACAACAGCTAAAAAGGTTAACCTAATGATCTTTTTTTGACCTCTGTTGACCCAGTTTCAAATTTGACCTGGATTCAAAGAGACAAACATTCTGACCAAGCTAAATGAATACTGGCATATACAGTGTTAACTAGAATGGGGGTCTATCACTGGAGGTGGTGTCCATACCCCTGCTTCCACACTTACATACAAAAAACTTGCAAGTGTCAACAGAGAATGCATTAAAACAGGGTATACTTGAACTATCACTGACAAATACCCCCGCAATAGCACCTTGACACAAGAAGAGCAGCAAGTGTTCGAAAAAATGCAAGATTGCAATGGAAACCAACCACCATAACTATGATAAAGAAAGGTTATTTCCCCATCTATTTAAGGCAGATAAGAGGTTAACAGTGAAGATGCTTATCTCTTGTTTTATATGTCTCTGATAAAAAAATTTGTCTGAATACGGTATGCAACTAAATCATTAGGCAGACTGCCATTTCACAACTTCCTATGGTATGACAATGGCACTTTGAAAGTCTTTCTTTGTAACAATGACAGTAATAATCAAATCATAATTTCACCTCTATGGACTCTATTGCCTCATCCAGTGCTTCGTTTACTGGTGTACATCCTTCAGCATTTGAGCCATCTATGGTTTCATCGCCCTGGAATACATACCAAAGTTATTGTTTGTTGCACTGGCCACCAGGATTTAACTGAACGTAACACAAGAGTTCTATGTGTCCCATCCTTTTTTCAATGTTACAGTTTTTTTACTGTTCTTGTTTGTTTGTTTTGTTTGTTTGTTTGGGTTTTAACGCCGCTTTCAACAATATTTCAGTCATATCGCGGCGGTCAGTTGATGCATCTTCCTGGGCAAGCTTAGACCATCTAAGCTGTTTACCAATACAGGATGCTAAATTACGCAAGTAAATGACAACTTGCCTTACAGGAAGATGATTTCGGCTAATGTCATGCGCTACGACGCAACACATGGGATCAAAACCACCCTCCTGCAGAAATCCAGAGTTTGAAAGATTCCAATAGTTAAAGCCCATTATTCGCCTTGTACGATACACCAGAGACGTTTTGAAAAATCTCGCAGGGCTGTACAGTGGCTGCAATTATGTTCCCTTTCCCTTAAAGAAGATTGTTCTTGTGACAACCATCATGTTACCTTGTGGCTGCCTAAGATATAGGCTTCAATTCTGGTAAATTAATGAATACTTTTAGAGCTTTGAGTATGTTACCTAACTTGTGAAGGATTTCTAACAGACAAAAAAGTTTTAATTAACACAACGATCATTAAGCTTTAACAAAAGCTGACCTTGACATCAATGTGTCCTATTCAGCTAAAATCTTACATGTTGAAAAAGCAGTGTAGGTCTACAATTTCAACCCATTCCTTCATACTTAAAACAAACTTAGGCAGACTTATGCATTTACATGTACACATCTATATACAAAATGATTCTTAGGCAGACACATATATTTCATATGGTATATGTGTTTTAATCATTAGGCAGACTTATTAGTAAAGAGTAATTGTAAATTGTATGGAGGTGCGGTGGTCAAGTGCGTAATGTTCTAGACTACCAATCCAGAGGTCTCAGGTTCGAATCCCGGCCGAGGCACTGAAATTTTCAGAAACGCTTTTCAATGTGTCCCTAACTGGTTTTAAACATAGAGGTAGTCTTAAATGTGTTGGTGCTATACACCGGACAGGTAAAAGAACCAAGGAGTCTATTCATAATAAAAGCTAGAGTCTGGTTCGCCCGGATTCCCTTTAATCTGCATCTATTTCTTTTCAACTTGCGCCTGTCAGGAGTTTTGGCAAGTTCACCAAAGGAGAAGTCGGCACTTCTAAAATTGATCGAAGAATTGTATATTGTTTATTAAACATTATTTGAATAACAAACGCAATTATGTTTTTTTCGTAGCAATGCGAGATCATCTACTAGATTAGTGTTCAGAAGAACGCGTGTCGTCCTCCGACACTTTTTCAGAACAAACAATGATTTTGTGACAAAATCAAAGTACATTAAGGGGCATAACTTTGTCAAATATGACATTGACCTACAAAATTTGGTGGCATCACGTCCTTTTGTCATAAGTAATACTTCTTTCAATTGGTTACTCAGTTATTTTTCTATCTGTTGGAGGCAGTGTTCCTGACATGAATGGCCGTTTTTTTCCTCTCCTTTCCGATTCAGACCGATGGTTTCTTCATCTTTTTTTACCATTTTTGGTAAATGATAACAGTCTTCAAAGGCAGTGTTTAGTTGCAACATGTGGATTGACGAGTGATTGTGATCAGTGTTTGTCCATTATTTTTATCAAGGACCCTAAGTCTTCCAGCAAACTACTACTTTGTTTTGTTGAGTTTTATGTTTATTTAGGGCCCAATATCATATACAGAAGATGGATGTTTGGAAGCTTAAGGTAAAATAAATACACAAGTGTTTTGGAGGATAGAAAACATATATAATGTGACTTTAAATTTAAACTTTAGCTGTTTAATACACAGTCGTGTTGCGGATAAGCGTTTCAATCAAACTGTATGTTAATTGTGTAACGCCAAATCAAAAGATGATGAGGACGACATCACATTATAAATCGTCATACGATGTCCTCCTAACGCGTTTACAAGAAGGGAAATATATACATGTAGAGTAATATTTTTAATATATCAAAAGGTAACATTTTCCCATATGATTAAATGTGAAGGTAAATGTTTACTTCTTACAACAATTTAGCATATTTATACATTCTATAGTTACTTTGTTTTGGGGTACTGTTTGCTAACTGGTGACTCTTGCAATATACTAGTATACCAGACACACTTTTGAGACATTGTGGCTGAGTTGACGACAAGAAAAAAATTACTAGTATAAAAGATATATCTGAAAACAACGTGTGGGTAATGACAGTGAAAGTTAATAACCTTGTTGATTATATACCTCTCTTGTTAAAAACTAGCCATTCATACATTAAAGGCTCTTTGAAAGACTTTAAGCTCCAATGGAGCTAAATATTTGAAAGACATTTATTATATTTATGTAATATAAACCTGTCAGTGACGGTGTTAAATGTTTAAAAACTTGTAAGTGACATTGCTTATTCTTCATCGTGATACTACATACATTTGGCATTTAACACTACAGAAATCTGAATAAAAGTTGTGACTTTTTAAAAAAATAATCTCCACGTTTTGCCAACCGTTGGCTTTAACTTTGCAATCTGAAACTAGTAAAAAGTCGTTTAAGTAAGCATGGTTGATGATCAAGATTGAAAAGTTAAACATATTTGAAAAGAAGTAATTGAGTGTGATTATTTTAATCTTGATAACAAGTCTGGTAATGTGTCATGATTTAATCTCTTTTGAATACAAAAACTAAACTGACAATGCTATAATGTATCAGGTCTTTACTTATACATTGTTTGCATGACATGAGCCTTTTTTATCTGTATAATTATCTAAATGTTGGTAAGAAAATACCTCACTGATGTACGCAAATATTCTAAAACTAATTAACTGTAACAACAGAAAAAAAACTTATTTCAGTATTCAATTGTTACAGTTTTTCAATTGTTACAATTATAAAAGCGTTATTGCTATAAAAGAGATATTTGCAAGGAACGTGTGGGGTAGTACAATGTTATTAAGTACGTAATAATGTCTTTAAAGTTATAAAAGTAAAACTTGCAAGGAACGTGTGGGGTAATCACAGTGACATTCAGTAACTTTATCAAGTATGTACTAGCACCCTTTTTATTAAAAGGACCAAATATCGCCGTGATTTTTTATAAGAAGCATATCTGACAATATATTTTTTATACCTCCATACAATTTACAATAGTTAATTATTTCATGCATGTTATTGTTGCGATCATGAGGTATCAGTTAAGAAAAAAAAGCAGAACACGAAGCACGTGGGTACTTAAACAAGAGGGCCATGATGGCCCTGTATCGCTCACCTGTCTACCATTGGCAAAAATAAAAGGTTATTAATATCAGAAAGGATCAATTTTTACCTTTGGCTCATGATAAGCCTATGCAAGATCAAAAGACCCCCCCCCAGGCAGGGTTAATTTTGACCCTGAGGTCATGATTTGAACAATCTTGGTAGAGAGTCAGTTATTGCCACATGATGAATATCTAAGCTCTAGGCCTCATTATTTTGCTGTCTCATCATGATCTGCACTGTTGGCTATTCTTTTTTTTGCTGTCTGATCATGATCTGCACTGTAAGCTATTCACTGTACGTTGGCTGGTCTTGATTTGCACTGTCAGCTATTTATTTTTTGCTGTCTGATCATGATCTGCACTGTTTGCTATGCATTATTTAGCTGTTTGATCATGATCTGCAGTTTCATTATTCTGCTGTCTGATCATGATCTGCACTTTCATTATTTAGCTGTCTGATCATGATCTGCACTTTCATCATTTTGCTGTCTGATCATGATCTGCATTGTAAGCTATTTATTATTTTGCTGTCTGATCATGATCTGCACTTTCATTATTTAGCTGTCTGATCATGATCTGCACTTTCATTATTTTGCTGTCTGATCATGATCTGCACTTTCATTATTTTGCTGTCTGATCATGATCCGCACTGTAAGCTATTCATTATTTTGCTGTCTGATCATGATCTGCACTGTTAGCTATTCATTATTTTGCTGTCTGATCATGATCTGCACTGTAAGCTATTCATTATTTTGCTGTCTGATCATGATCTGCACTGTAAGTTATTCATTATTTTGCTGTCTGATCATGATCTGCACTGTGAGCTATTCAATTTTTTAACAATTTATTGTACTTTCCAAAGTGACATAGGAAAAGAGCTTAATCTTTTATAAAAGAAAAACATGCATAGGCATATTTGTCATAGATAAATCTGATATCTTCTTATATGTTTTGTTTATATCAAATATTGATTTAATTTTATATATGAACTTTCTTGTGATGTGAATGTAAAAATTGCAACTACATTTTTGTACCAAAATCTTTAACATGGAAGTTCAACTAGGGGTCAAGAACATGTATTGCATAATCGCTATTTAAAACTTTATATAAGTGCCAATTTTAGGCCAGAGTTTTTGTATTGCTTGGTTTATGGGAAGTTTTCTAAAATATTGAGTATGAAGGACTTTTCCTACTGTATTGAACAGAGCACATATTGAACATCAGTCTACTGCACCTGTCAATAATCGTCATTTTCGAACAAAATAAACACTTTAAAATAATTACTTTCAATTATATATCCCTACTATTCTGACACTTCATTAACTAGTCTGTGGAGTCGGAACACCAGAAATTATAAAAATAAAATGTCAGTTCATAATGTCATTGTTATTCTACTTTTTCAAAAAAAAGGACAGGCAGTCGCATAAACCAAGAGATATGAAAACTCTGGCCTTACCATAGAGAGATCCAAGATGTGTACTGATTACAAGACAAATGTCATTTATCAATCTTATGGTGTTAAAATACTGCAATAAAATTAGCAAATGAGGTGTTCAATAAACAACACATTATTAAAACTAGAAATCATCGAAACAACCTTTCTGACAAATTTCAATGATATCTCGGCTGAATATGTAACATCTAGAGTGTTAACAAGGTTTTTCCATATTTGGGCTCTGTGACCTAGTTTTTGACCCCAGATGACCCATATTCGAACTTGGGCTAGAAATCATCGAAACAACCTTTCTGACATATTTCCAGGATATTTGGGCTGAAAATGTTACCTCCAGAGTGTTAACAAGGTTTTTCCATATTCAGGCTGTGTGACCTAGATTTTGACCCCAGATGACCCATATTCGAACTTGAGCTAGAAATCATCGAAACAACCTTTCTGACAAATTTCCAGGATATTTGGGCTGAAAATGTTACCTCTAGAGTGTTAACAATGTTTTTCCATATTTGGGCTGTGTGACCTAGTTTTTGACCCCAGATGACCCATATTAAAACTTGAGCTAGAAATCAACCAAACAACCTTTCTGACAAATTGCCAGGATATTTGGACTGAAACAGTAGCCTCTAGAGCCTTAACAAGATTTTTCAATTTTTGGGTCATGTGACCTAGTTTTTCATCCGAGATGACCCATGAGTAATTACTAAGACAAACATCCTGACCAAGTTTATGATAATTGAGGAAAAAATGTGACCACTAGAGTGTTAACGAACTAAATGTGGACGGACGACGGACATTCATCGATCCCAATAGCTCACCCTGACCCAGCTCAGGTGAGCTAAAAAGCAGTTCTTATCTAACAATTCAAGCAGTTTTTCCTTAATCACTACCATACCTGGGTAAGATATTGATGGGCATTGCATAGTTACAAAAATCGAAAAACAATCTGTTCATTTAAGAAGCGTTAAACTCACAGCTATGCATTCCTGTGCTGTGGGGGTTATTGTATAATTAACAATTTTTAAAAATATTCAAAAGAACTTTACTTTGGGCATTGCAGGCCGCCTCAGCGAGTAGTGAATAGTTCTTTGCACACGCTAAGAAAGTAGTGAACAGTTTTTATTGTACACCATCTTCGGTCAAACGGGAACGTTAGTGAAGTATTGGATAGTTTTTTGCACACATATTATGAAATGAATAAAAATTGCCTCCGAAAGTAAGATAAAGAAATAGTTAACATCACTCTTCAATTTGTAGCTTATAATACAATTAAAGTAATCAGTAGATTACAATATATTTACTCGATTGCTGAGTGAGCTTGAATGGTTGTATACAATGTACATTGCCTAAAGATGTATATACTAACGTACACCAGTTTTATATGTTTACTGAATTTGCTTCGATATGATGCAAGACATCAACATTTGATTTGTCCCATATGTTACATTTTCTTTTTAACAAGACATTTGAGTGTCAATACCATCAATTATAGTCATTGCTTTTTAAAGACATCAGGTATCTTTAAGATAGAAGTTGTAATATGTGGAACATGTTTGCTCATGTAAAAAAACAAGAGGGCCAAGATGGCCCTATATCGCTCACCTTGTTACAAGTCCACTTGCCTGGTGGAAGATCACTAGAAAATGTTATATACAAAATAGGTTTTCCTATATACGTCTATGTATGTCCCCCGGGCAAGGTCAATTTTGACCAAAGGGTCATAATTCGAACAAATTTTGAAGAGGTCTATCTGGCAATGTTACATGCCAAATATCTAAACTCTAGGCCCTGTGGTTTTAGAGTAGAAGATTTTTAAAGTTTTTCCTATATAAGCCGATGTCAACATAAGTGACCCCTGTGCATGGTCAATTTTAATCCGGCGGTCATAATTTGAACAACCTTGGTAGAGGTCCACTAGCCAATGCTACATGCCAACTATCTAAGCTCTAGGCTCTTTGGTTTTAGAGAAGAAGATTTTTAAAGTTTGTCCTATAAATGCCTATGCAAAAACTAAGTGACCACCTGCACGAGGTCAATTTTGACAAGGGGGTCATAATTTGAACAATCTTGGTAGAGGTCCACTAGACAATGCTACATGCCAAATATCTAAGCCTTGTTGTTTCAGAGAAGAAGATTTTTAAAGTTTTTCCTATTTGTTGCCATAGCAACCAGACTTCTGCTTTGAACAATTTTTGTAGAGCTTCATGCAAGGAACATTCCTGCATAGTTTTATCATCATTGGCCTAGTGGTTTCAGAGGAGATGTCATTTGAATTAAAATGTTGACGGACGACGGACAATCATCAATCAGAAAAGCTCACCCTGGCGTAGCCAGGTGAGCTAAAAAATACTGCACTTTTTGGAAATGTTAGACAGCCTATCTGTCTGTAAAGACAATGGTGCGTGGTTACGCTAGTAATGGGAAGGTCTGGGTGAAAAAATCGAGGCTGACAGCACCATGCAATCAGGATTGAACTCTGCCATGGGTGTTACAACACGATGGAACTTTCTATGTACACAACCATTCTTCATACTGACTGTAAAATACTTCCTGATACAATGGCGCCTGCGTGTAGGTTCCCCGTGTTTGCGTGTAAAAGCGTGTTGCACGCGTGTCGGACACGATCGTGTTGCACGGTATGTTACTGCGCATGCCCAGCGTGCAGCGTGTAGCGTGTAGAACCGTGCAATTGCTAGTGCGCATGCCCAGCGTGCAGCGCGTAGGAAACCGTGCAATTGCTAGTGCGCATGCCCAACATGTAGTCGCTAAACGTGAAACGTGCAAGCGCATATCATTGCTCTGGATAACGCCTGGTCAATTCCAGCATATTTCAATCAATCACCTGCATTTTTCGCCAATAGTCTTCTTATCATCCAATCAACCTCGCCGATGCAAAAGGAAGTCGGTAATCGGCATGTTTAGATTTTATCCAAAGAAGTATGAAAAATAGACAATTTTTTTAAAATGAAAACATCAGCCCATATACCAGTTATATACGCTAGACAAAGCCTCTGTGCCGAGCTGATACTGTTGTTCAAACTCAGTGGTAAGTTACATGATATGTGACAGGAGATATTTACGGTTGCACAGAGGTGACATGCACTATAGTGGTGGGCATGTCATCAATAAAAGAAGTTACAGGGCCCTCAATCAGCTGTTTTTACCGCCGAATATCGGCTGCTTCCCCCGCCGAAAAAGTATCTTTTTTTCCCCCTCCAGAGATAAAAATTCCCCCTGAGAAGTCGAAAAAAATGACCAAAAATTGTGTCTGATAACATTCAGTATATATTTAGATTAATATTTATACATTCGATATCCGTTTTAAGCTTTTGAAATATCTAAAATCGCCAAAAAATCGGCAAATATTTCCGAAAATCGGGCATAAGCGGGGTCGTGAAAATACGTGACAAACAAAAATAATTACTTAAAAACTTGTAAAAATGGTATAAATGATCATCCCTGACCTGTTTTAAGATATCCAGAAACCATTTGTTTCATTTAAATTCTCTAAAATCGCCGAAAAAAGGACCAAATATTCCCGAAAATCGTGAATTAGCGGGGTCATGAAAATACGTGACAAACCACAATAATTGCATGAAAACATTTACAAATGTTACAGTTTATCATCCTTGAGCTGTTTACCAAATTCAAGAATTGAAGAGGGGTAGTTGTGGGGGGATACTTGTTTAGTTTAATCTATAAATTATTTTACAAAAATATCTGGGGGATAAGACTCGAGCACATCTCTTTAACATTTTGCCAGTAGTATTTAATCACTGCAACAGCGGGAGCACTCAAGTGAAAGTTTATTAATAAATTTCCCAATTTGAATGAGAATATGCGTAAAATATTTGGACGACACCGCGCATAAAATTTCCCAATTTGAGAAGGCCTGGGCCCTTTTCCAATTTTCGGGAAAAAAAGCCCTGCATTTCCGTTTTTGTTTTTCAATGTCAATAATTGCACTTCTTTGTTGAAACTCAGACATAGCTTTAACGAAAATTTTATATGTTCCTTTTTCTTATTATAATAGATAATTAATTAAAGGCAAATACCCCCTTTTGGCAAAAACGACGCGAAAATTCCCCCACCTGAGGGCTGCGGACCCCTTCCCCCAAAGTAGAGTAAGGGCCCTGAAGTTAATGTTACTTTTGCAATTTTTTGTTTAGTGGCTTGACTCCAGCAGGAGCCCACATTTTTATTTATAAATGACATTAATTTTTTTTAATTCTTTCACACAATACTTTAATAGGACTTCAGTACTGGCAAACTTATATTTTATATTCCGATGAGAAACACTGTCGGACCACTAAGAAGTAACCTTGGACACTTCACAGTAACAAGGGGAGCGGTGGTGTAGAGGTTAAAGTGTCGGCCACTCATCCCAGAGGTTGCGGGTTCGAGCCCCATTGGGGTCACGACCGTACCTCCTCATATGACACCAGTACTGGTTTTTCCAGGAAGTGGACTCAAGAGTGACTCGATAAGCTGCAAGCTTTCTTCACAATCAAGCTAAAATAAATTAGCATAAACTTAACTAAACTAACAGTAACGATCCGAACCGTTTTTTTAATTAGAGTTTTATCGTTGTTACTAGATAATCCATACAACCAACGCCCCCAGAAGAGGTTAGTTATTTTAAGTTTTCGGAGGATAGTGCAAGATACAGAAAGTGTCCCAATTCCAGAGACACTCTAGGTTCTTTTACATGCCAGGTGTATTACATAATGGAACCTCAGTTTTAAGTCACATCCGAAAGATTGTTTCGGTAGTAATTTTAGTTGGTCAGCCCCGGGAATAAAACCCACAACCCTGAGATTACAAGTCTCATTCACTACCGATTGAACTAACAGGGCCAACTTTTGAAACTTCTTCAAGGGCTATGTCCGTCTTTATTTTTTGTGACTATTTTATTGTCTTAATTCTTTGAGAACACAGTTTACACATCTGACAGGTTACTCCTGAAGGCAACATATACTCGTAAAATGTGCGGTATACCCATCACTTGGCTATATATAAATATAATCAAACCTCTTCTATGTCAAAGGTGCCAAATGTTGTAAGATGCGGCCTTATCAGGATAAAAGTGATTCCAATTGTGTTGCAACAATATACTGGTAGTTTGTAAAACAGGGCCTGGCTACTGTGTACCGCAGTTCAAAATACCTGTACCGCGAGTAAAATGAACTACTCATTTTACACATTGTTAATTAGATTGACACGTCTCGACAAAAATACCACATTACAATTGTTATTTATTAAGGTCTCTGCCACTAAGTCTTGTCGGCCAGTCTGGTGTATAAAAAAAATGCCGCCTGGTTATATTAAAGAGTTTGAATTGTCTTTATAGTAATAAAAACAATTATGTAATTTTATATAAATTGCTTTATATACTAAGTCACCTGTGCAATAAAAGAATAAGGAAACTTTCTGAACTAATTGCTGTTAGTTTCCATAATGTACAGTGATAGCTATTAAATTAGTAAAATGCGTCAAAAGTTTGCCGGTTTATGTCATAGCTTACACTTTAAAATGCAATTTTTTTAAGAGATTAACCAGCGTAAGGTAATCAATGTCGGCATGATCAAGTGCATAAATCTCTACTTACAACTTGCTAATTTTTATCCTATCTTAATTTCAGGAAAAAAAGATATTAGTCCAACATGATGATTGATCCAATCGGAAACTGCGAGTCGCTTCCCCATTGCTCAGATGTACTAGCTATTGTCCATAGTGCCACAGTCAGCAGATTTGTCAAGAAAACAAGTGATCAAATTTGTGTCAGGCACTGTCTGAATAACTTTATATTAAAAGCCTTGATCAAATAAAGATTAGAAAGTTCAGTGTTAAAATTTAGAAATCTACTGTGAAAGAGAAAGTAATGTTCCAGTGGTTGCTGAAAAATCCTTTGGTCATAGAACAAAAACTTCCAATACACAAAATATTTCTTAAATAATTTACAACTGTGCAGAAGTATGGACTACTCATTTTATATGCACTTTGCAACATGCTCATGTTTTTCGCTCACTTAATGAAATCGAAAGCAGGATGAACAGAATGAACTGCAGTGTATATTATAAGTACTGTTACATGTATATATAATGAATACTACCTGGATTTTTTAATCATTTTGTTAACGTTGCCACT
The DNA here is from genome assembly GCA_022818135.1 of Saxidomus purpurata. Lineage (NCBI taxonomy): Eukaryota > Metazoa > Mollusca > Bivalvia > Venerida > Veneridae > Saxidomus > Saxidomus purpurata. The sequence goes on from JAFMSR010000071.1 coordinate 22,839, forward strand.
TGCCAGTCCTGAGACATTCCTTTTAAAGTAGGCTGGCAGAGCAGGTAGGAGTTTAGAAAGAGCTGACCATTTCCTGCTTATAGCAAAAGAGCAATAATTCTGACCATGAGCTGAAAAACTACACAGTGACACTGAATACAACAAGAGTTTCGCCATGCAGTTTTCCTAGAAAACAATCACAGTATATAATTTTGATGTCTTTGGTGCTGCAGTATTTGTGTGCGACTGGGTGGCAGAAGACCATAGATCAATCTAGTTAGTCATGTTCAGGCAAATTTTGCATTAGTTGCGTGGCGGACTCGGACAATGAATAAGATGGAGTTAGATAGAGACTACAGCTTTAGAGCATTGAATATAACTTACTGAAATAGAGAAGTGGCCTAATAAATTTTTCTAGTTTGACTTGAGTGAGGAAATATGAAACATCTCATGATTAAAATGATGATGAAAAGAATATTCTATCGGTGTGAGTGCTGGTCATAACACACGGGAACAGTCATCATGAGTAGATGATATACATTGCAAGAATTTGTTCCACAATCAGAGTGAATTAAATAAGTTTTAACTAAATGATGTTCTTAGTCCATCAGTACTGATGCTTCATTTAATCGAGTGTACACTTCATATTTCAAAATACAACTGTAGTACAAGCCTTGAAATTGTAGAGTGACACATTTTCAAGAATAAGTCATGTTTAAAGTCCCAGGATCACATTTACAAGTAGCTTTCATTTTATCAAGAAAGATGTCTTGCTGACAGAAAAGACCTTTATTTGTGCCAAAACCATTCCTAACTTTGCTTTTTAAATCGATAAGTACATATCAGAAACATAGTGCAGTATTTTTTTCAATGCTTTTGCAAATGGCAACTCTTTTTCTGAAAGAAACTACTTGAATACAAAAGAAATGCATAATTATGTCAACGTCATTGTTTTAGAGTGAATAGAACATGATTCTATCAGTATCCTATCAATAAATTTATGTAACTGTATCAGTACATTTTAAGTGATCCAGGGGCTTTAATGTCTATACAGAAATTACATATTGGTACAGTCCATTGTATTAAATTTATCAGTGCATTCATTGCAAATGGTAGTCTTCTTTCAAATTTACAAAATGTCTATTACATAAAGTTAATAAGAGACAAGATCATGGCTTTTTTTCCTTTTCTTTTAACCATTAGGGCATACAATACACATTAATTGGCAAGGACCGCCACCTCCATTTAATCACAAACTGCCACCTCTAAGCACCAGTGAACTGAGAAATGAATTGAATAATACAGCGGATATTTTCCAAGTGCCTAGCCTCAAAAGATGTGCAGGGGGGATATGCCCTATCTCTGGCTTAAGGTTTTTGCAATGGAAAATATTCAAATCCATTAGTGCGATGTTAATAAAAATATTTAGAAAACAAGTCGTTAGAGCTGTCAATGGAAAGTAACAAATGCCCCAAAAGTGGTGTCTCACAGTATCAAGATGTGGACCAAACTTTTAATGTGCCTTTCAAAGTTCCTTCAGGAGCATTGACATACATGTTGCAAAAGCCCCTCTATTCATCACTGCGACAAGTACATGTATGTGGGATGCAAAATATTTTTGAGCCATGGACCGAAGTCTATGAATAGCTTCTATGAATAGCTTCGTGAAAACGAGTCAAATTGTAAATTAGTGCTTACAACTGAATATAGTCAATGAAAATAATAGTTAATTCATATAAGTAACATTGACAATTTACTGTTCTAAACTTGTAATACAAAAAAGTGAAATGTCAATTTCCTTTTATATAGGTTGGGAAGCACCTGTCTAAAAATCACCATAACCAGTCAGGGTTGTAACTTGTTTTAGTTATTTTGAAAATAATTTCTACAAGTTGTGTTTATCTTTAACTCATCATCCACTAAAATAACTTCTGCCACGACAAAACCGTCTGAAGTAGGACATTCTTCAGGTCATCTCTAAGACAATTTTGCCAATGAATCCATTATGTCTACCTGAAAAGTCATTACTGTCAGCTATAAAGAAAGAACTTGCATTTCTCTCTCTTATCTAAAGGTATTTGCAGAGGTAATCTGCTTGTAATGAAGAAATTCAGGAAAAACTGAAATGTTGAATTGTTACCTGTACAAGTTTTCAGAAATTCCCATTATTTTGGTCACCTCTACTTTCAAGGGAGTTATTTCTTTCAGCAAAGGGAAGCAATTTTATTGACAAAATGTTTCAATTATCACTTACTGTAGTTATTTTCAAAATTACCTAAACAAGTTACAACTTACACCCCTGGCTGGTAACAACAAAAATTTATTTGAGCTCTTCAGAGGGTTAACTTCCTTTTACACTGAAAACCAACAGTAAAATTGATACTGTGCCGTACTGTACAGACCAAATTTGGGTAATGTTTTGAAGTGAACTGTAAAAGTAAAAGAAACCGCAGTGTATCGTGAACCGCGATGAATCATAACGCCTCTAATACTGACAAAGTTACATCAAGATCCAATATAAAATTGCAACCAATATTTCGTACATAAGGTTTTCCTATATTTGACCCTGTGATCTAGTTTTTGACCCCAGAAGATCCATATTCAAACATGACCTAGATTGTATTAAAGGTGGATAATCAGATTTATGACATGTAACAGATTTGTTTGAAACTTTAACATCTGATCATTTACACTCATTTATGTTCACTTTGCACTTAATTCAAGTAAGATTTTCACTGGAGGTTTTTTGTATAAAATTTGATTTTCCCATCCTGGTTGCCCAACCAAGAGAGTTATTTTATCATAAGTTCAAATTTGATACACATACTTTGCCTAAGGAAAGTATAAATATAAGACCTATTGTATTATATTTGTAAAATATTTGCATTAACAATTATATATTTAGATGGAATTCATTAGAAATGCAAGTTTGAAAAATTATTATTACCTCCCTTTACCTACCAAGATAGATTGGAAATAAATGAATTCAAAGGCTACACGTAGTTTTAAAACTTGCGTTTTGGTTCAGAATGTTAAAATATTTGTATATTTATTCAATGCAAATGTAAAAGTAGAAATTATATTGAAAAAGAAATACTCAACTTTTCAAATACTTTCATATTATAGGGGAGTAATAACAAAATTTTATAAAAATTAATACAAGAGGGCCAAGATGGCCCTATATCGCTCACCTTTGTACAAGTCCACTTGCCTGGTGGAAGATCACTAGATAATGTTATATACAAAATAGGTTTTCCTTTATACGTCTTTGTTAAACAAGTGAGCCCCCCCTCCCCCGCAAGGTCAATTTTGACCCCAGGGGCATAATTTGAACAAACTTTGAAGAGGTCTACTACGCAATGCTACCTGCCAAATATCTAAGCCCTAGGCCATGTGGTTACAGAGAAAAAGATTTTAAAAGTTTTTCCTATATAAGCCTATATATAGATGTAAAACTAAGTGACCCCCCGTGTGGGGTCAATTTTGATCCGGGGGTCATAATTTGAAAAATCTTGGTAGAGGTCCACTAGCCAATGCTACATGCCAACTATCTAAGCTCTAGGCCTTGTGGTTTCAGAGAAGAATGTTTTTAAAGTTTTTCCTATATAAGCCTATGCAAAACTAAGATGACCACCCCCTCGGGGTCAATTTTGACCCGGGGGTCATAATTTGAACAATCTTGGTAGAGGTCCACTAGAAAATGCTACATGCCAATTATCTAAGCTCCTTGTGGTTTCAGAGAAGAAGATTTTTAAAGTTTTTCCTATTTTTTGCCATAGCAACCAGAGTTCTGCATGGAATGGAACAATTTTGGTAGAGCTTCATGCAAGGAACATTCCTATAGTTTTATCAACATTGGCCTAGTGGTTTCAGAGGAGATGTCATTTGAATCAAAATGTTGACGGACGACGGACAATCATCAATCAGAAAAGCTCACCCTGGCGTAGCCAGGTGAACTAAAAATGTAAATTTCTAATAGGGATCTAACTAGATATGTAATGGGTCTTTTTCTTCCTTGAATAAATCTCTAACAGAATATACAAAAAGTAAAAATTGTCATCAAATGTTGCTTGATTGACCACCTTTAAGGTATTCATTGTGACCAAGTTCCATGAAGATCCAGTGAAAAATGCAGCCTCTATTCCATACACAACGGACATAAGGCAAAAACTCCCCTTCCTAATTATTATAAACTGAATTTAACTGTTGTCTGTCATTTTCTGTTCATTTAACTGTTTAAAATGAAACTATAATATACAGCTTAAACTCCCAGGATAACAATTACAAGTACTATTAGTAGCTCTTATTTTACCAATAAAGATGTCTTACTGGCTCTTTGAGCCAGGTGAGCTAATAATTAAGGCTTTCTGGCATCTTTTCATGAAAATGACATTTGTCAACATAGTTTTAGAGTGAATAAAACATGGTTCTTTACTTCTATCAGCATCCTATCATTAAATATATTTTTCTTTATCAGTAAATCAATGTGATCCTGGGACTTTAAGCAGTTTAGTAATCTTATGATGACCTCAACAAATTTCATCCCTACTATTGAGATAAAAAGAAATGTTGAAAACATATTTTCTGTTTGCTTCACCCATGTTATACAAACGTTTTGGCCTACTAAACTATTTTTTTTCTATATTTACTCCCTGTCATTCAAAAATAACAATTCTGCTTGTGTGTACTATTGTTTAAACACCATTTCTACAGCTGTTCTCTCTATATGTATTATAATTCAGGATGCATCCCTAAGAATGCATACCGACAGAAGTTTCATATGGATTTCTCCACCACAGTTTGCAGTATGGCACATATTTTCATGAATATCAGCCTTTTTGCTTTCATGTGTTTCCATTCATTCAATTCACTTTCTTTGATCACTTTGTCTCCTTATCATGTTAGCTTTCATATATTTTACCATTATTTGCACATAATAATGACTTGCATATAATTATGACTATTGCTTAGGATGTTGTTTAAAAATTAATGCTACATACTACTAAGTCAGCACTGATATTCTAGTTGCCCAGGTTATAAAACACTTATCACATACACTAACATGATTGTGCCAGAGCTACAAACTGTATTTTGTGTAGCCAATCAACCTTTGAAAAGGTAATTTCTCATGTTTTTCTCCATCTTTGTGCTCTAAGATAATCATAGTGTGCAGCTGAAGTCATCTGTTAGGTGGCCTTTCACAATCATTCTGTAGTGTGACTATCCATTCATGACCTCCAACAAGATATCTTTTACACCATTTTACTGTTGTTTTTTTTTCAACACAAAAAGTCATAATATATTGACTTCTCATTTTCATAAACTCCAGCACATCATGTAACTAAAAAAATTTAGTTGCTCAAACACGACTTTACAGTATTTCAATGGCATGTTATTTTCACATACATGTCATTTCCTGTTTTAACCAATTTGCCTTCTGTTTATCTGTACCCATCAAAGGATGCAATCTTTGCTGGAAGTTAATCCCAAAAGGCTCCAATGTTTTCTCAAAAATATATCCAGTCATTACATCAGCAATAGTGTCACGGACCTATATACACATATGTGTATATAGGTCCGTGATAGTGTGATCTGTAGAAAAAAGAATTATCTGATGAAAGTAATTTTTCATACATGTATTTGTTAACATAACGTATAATATATAACTACATGTATATATATATATTCAAAATATTGAGCAATCTGAAGGCCCTGATACATCTTTAAGTGTGATTTAATTAGTTGGCACAAAAATCTTATGGAAAATTGTTAATTCTTTTCACTAAAATTACTTAGAAGTAGGTAGTTGTTTGATGGCAATCAAATTACAAAACAGTAAGAATTCTTCAATTTGTTTGAAATTTGATTATTAAAAGTGACCTTCTTTAGAGGGGGTGTTTTCTTTCTCATGGAAGACAGCAGTTTATTCCTTTTTGTTGTACATTGCCGTCTGTGACAGTGGAATGCCAAGCTTGTGACACATATCTATGGTCTGAAAACAAAAATGAAAAAAATATTAATTATTTCATACATATTTATAATCACTTTCATGGAACACATTCAACAAAGCTTTGAGTAGGCTAAAGAGTAATTAACAAATAAACTTGTATCCCAGTCTACATAATCAAGGAAGTTTTGACATTTTCTCTCTACATTGTCTATATTATAGGCTTTATACTATTTCAGTCATGATAATTAACTAAATTAGATAATGATTTTGATAACTACTAATATAAACAGCTACACCCCTAACGACAAGTGAACTTTTAAAGAATAATGTAATCCCTAATTGTCTTAATGGTCAAGCTTTTAACTCATTTCTTATAGAGAAATGGAAAGACTGAATCAGTCATACAGTAAGGATTAATTTAAAAGTACTTTTTTCTTAATTTGTTCTAAAGCCAAATTGAACATCATAACATTTAATGATTTGTATGTGTCAGTATCTAAGTCATTGATATAACTTTTGATGACAGTAATACAATCTTGGATATAACAGATCAGTATATCAGAAACCATTCAATAATAATAATTTATCTCATAATTATGATGTGCACATATAAAACTTAGTGACCCAAGCCAATCAGTGTAGTGTTTTATGACCCTTGTATATTGCCAAAGGCAATACTGTCCTGTTGAAAAATGTAGCTTATGAAAACATTGCATAATATTGCATAATATTATGTAATGTGACCACATGGTTCCTAAGACATCAGTGATGGACTAGCTTTTGTCTCAGCTACTGTTACAACATGTACAATAAATTTATAAAAGTTGGTAACTGAACTTCAAATAAATTTGCCAAAAAATTAAGATAAGTATTGATAATTAAACTAATGCTTTTAAAATTTTAACATGAAGCCCAATAGTCTTAATAGATATATGCCATGCATAGCTTTTAAAACTGAAATTTTCAAAGGTCATGTAGGTAAATACTAGTACTTGATAGACAATAACTTAATCATGTTTAATGGTATTCATTTATTGCAGTAAATGCATTCAAATGAAACATTAACCTACAGTTTTGAGTGATATAAACTAACAAATTTGCTACAGCCTGATAAAAAAAATAAACCTGTGCACTTCTTAAAATTAACTTTCTTTTTCATTTTAGACTTTTGTAGAGATACATACTCTTAACTAATCATTAACCAAGTACTGTAACATTTATGTTATAGAAAGTAATTTTCAAAGAACTTAATCTTTTTTAGAGTTCAACTGATTGGTAAGAATAAAAATCTGCATTTTGTGTTATATTTTGGTAACAAATACATAATTCCCAAAACCTTCCACAACTGTCACACAATTATCTAAATAAGAATTAGTTTTGCAAAGAGTCTGTTTGATATAATATAAATACATTTATTTGAATTGTTATGAAAACTTGCTGTATAATGTGAAATATTTAAGTAAATCCTAAATAAAGCGCTGTAAATACTGTTGTCGCATGAAAAAAAGTATTTAGACACATACCAGTAATTATGCAGGGTCTTATCAGACCTAGTGTTGTTAAATTGTATTCATGACATCTAAATGTTACATTAACAACAGCTGTCTCATGACAGCACGCTCGACTATTCGAAAGCTTGTCGGTAAAATGGGTTTTTTTGTCTAAGAACAGGACTGGTGTAATGTGTAATTGTCTATAAGAATTAAGGTCAAAGATATGAAACTTGTTCAAAGACCTTTGTAAATGTACATTACATGCAAAGCCTCACTCTGGATTCTGTAAGCCAACTGGGGTGAGAAGAGGGGGGATAATTTCAAAGAAATACATGACCTTGTATATTTGATCATGCATAACTTTGTAATGTTTCAAACTTGATATGTATAAAATTAAAAAAGCATGACCGCATAATTATTCAATGGTATTTCAAATTAAAGTAAGCCATTTAGAGTATTTCCATACAATAGTCTGGTAAAAACTGTGACAAAATTCTAAGTTAAAAAGGGGCATAAATATGTCAAAAATAAAAAAACATTGGTGAAGATGTTGATAGTAAACATACATTTCAAGTTTCAAGTCCATACGTTTGAAAGTATTCAAGATATTCAACTTTATAAAAATCTTTCACAAAAATTCTAAGTTAAAAAGGGGCATAAATCTAACAAAAATCAAAACAGAGTTATGGGGATTGTTTCCTCAGGTGAAGATGTTGATGGTGGACACATACTTTGAGTTTCAAGTCAATACCTTTATAAGTATTCAAAATATTTGACTTTATAAAATCTTTTCCCAAAAATTCTAAGTTAAAAATGGGCATAAATCTGTCAAAAATCAAAACAGAGTTATGGGGATTGTTTCCTCTGGTGTAAATGTTGATGGTTAACATATATTTTGAGTTTCAATTCAATACCTTTGATAGTATTCAAGATATTTGACTTTATAAAAAACTTTAACCAACGCAGACGCCGAGGCGAGTGCAATAGCCTCCTTATTCTTCGAATAGTCGAGCTAAAAATGAAATTTACAATTATTTATACTTGCTGAGAAAGTATTTTCTAAACCTGATTATGTCTTTGACAGTAGACTGATTTTAGAAAATGGGATGTGAAAAACTTAAGATAGTAATTATATATGGATTGATTAGTGTTTCAGTTTGTGACCTGTAGAATATTGAGGTAAAGTTTACAGACAGACAGGAAACGGACAAACCACCATCATCATGATCATGACATGACCTCTGCTGGACAAAGGACTTTGTCCAGTGGAGCTACAAATGTTAGTGATATTTTCATTCTTTAGCAAAATTGTAAATTAACCCTTGCACTGCTGAGCAACAATTGATCCTGCATTTGCGACTGATCACCTTGCTTAATTGATCATGATCTGCACTCTTGGCTATTCAGTTCTTGTTATCCCTTTGAACAAATAATATTGTTGTCAACTAATCTCATAGATTTGCATGAAATCATTGTGCATGTTTTTGTTTTCAATAGCAAAGATATGGCCCTATACTGTTTGACTGGCTATCACTACGGTCCACTGAAGACAATCATTAAAGAATTCATATTAAAACCTATGTACAGTAAAATGACCCCAATACAGGGTCAATTTGGATCTGGGTTTCGTCATCTTCACAATCTTGGTAAAGGTCCACAAGGCCATGAAGATTTTCCCCTCCCCAGTATATTAAGCTGATGTAAAATCATGGTCAATTTTGAAACAGGGGTCTTGATAAGAAATCAACTAGGCAGTGCTATACATGTTTATATATCTAAACTAAACAGGGTTGTGCCAATCGATTGATTTGGATTTAATGTCACAATCAACAGCTAAGGTCATGATGGCAACTTCCAGCTTTCATGGAGGAGGAAGACCCTAAGTGCCAATTCGGGCATTATTTCAGTCACGAGCAGGCTCCTGGGTAGAACCTAGATAGTTTCCAGACATAAAAGAACTTGACCAAAGTAGGGCACGAACCTACAGCAGTGAGGGACAAGTGATCATCAGTCAGTGACCTTAACCACTCGGCCACAGATGCCATGATGTATGATCTATAATGTGATTTTTAGTTATTCGTACCCAGGTGCGAACCGACTTCGGCAAAATGTGGACATTTTCGTACCATTTTCTAACCACGCATAAAATCTAATAAAATACAACAATTACAACATGTTTAAAGCATAAAAATATGTTGTTATATTTCAAAAGACATCTACAAGACTAGCGCCTCTGTAAAGTTAATTTGCTGATTAGTTTCAGTTTTATACTTAAACGCGTAAAGGCGCATTTTAGACTAGTGTTTCGGGCACTACAGTAAAGCATATCTTCAAAGACACTAAATGAACTAGTCAGGCCGCACACTTTTGATGATCTATATAGGGGCGTTGGCAAGTTACAAAAAAATCTTTGTTTTTACGTTGAATTCCCAGTTTTGTTATTAAAAATTCAAGAGTACCTAGTCGATATTCGGCCACTTCCCAATCCAAAAATATAGTATTCTTTCCCAACTATGGCAGAGCAACTACCCAAAATGCAGAATAGTAAGTTTTCCCGAAGTTTGTTTACATGATTGCTGCATTTCTGGAGGGAAGCATCTGTGTGGTATCGATTTTCGTTGCACTATCACATAACAGCACACAGTACTGCGTGTTATGCATTACCAGTCTAATCCGATTCTGGGCCTGAATTTTAGTCCATGTCTCAGAGGTAAATTTATTTCGACTTCCGGTTGTCAATGTCGCATAACGAAAAATATTGTTGTAAATCTTTTCCCAAAATGGACTTTTATCTCGCATAAATTTCCCAATTGAAAGGCCAAGGCCTTTTCGAATTTCCTGATGAAAAGCCTTGCTGTTTCAAGTATTAGATAGAGTACTGTTGGCGAGAATAGTCATATTATTTCGAGGAGGCTATGCCTCTGAGAAATGACGTAATTATTCAAGCCAACAGTTACTCTATCTGATTTGTATCATGGCATGTTAGTTACTAGTTAGTTAGTTTTATACTTATCTATTTCGGCTCAATTTTGAAGAAAGCTTGAAGCTTGATTGACAGCTCTCGTGCCCTACAATGTGTGACATAATATCATGTGACTTAAAGCGACTGCACTCCAGATAACCCCCAAAATAATAAATCCTTTGTGTATTTAAAGTCTAATAATGGTCAAAAACGAATTGTTTTTAAGAAATAAAAGCTTTTGCTGTTGTTTTTCATCTTCCCGGAGAATGGGTTTCCCGTTTAAAAATAGCGGGTATTCCGTCACGCGGGCAGTTTGAAACGATCACGTGATCGTTGTATTTAGATGTAAACCAAACAAAATGGCAGAGTCTTCAGCATCGAATATTGAAGAGGTAAGTGTATAGGCTGTATCATCGATTAAATCGACGTATGATGTATGAAAAATGTTGTAACTTTTTGTGAAATGTTTAAATGACGTTAATCTCTGCATGTGCAAACAGTCATGCGCGATGTCACGTGATGACTCCACAATATCATGTGACGATTCAGATAAAAATAAACATGATATTTTTAAACATACCCCGTTAGTCACGGGGTAAAATTCGTGATAGGAAATATATCAAAACAGTATTTTTCAGCGTTTTTTTAGCTATAAAATATGTCAGTGGTCAGATTTCAATGCCCAACATACAAATGCAACACTGATTTTCTTGAAATTTGAAATTTTATTTTTTAAAGTCATTTGGCCATCTGGAGTGCAGTCGCTTTAACAAAATTGTGTGGTAGAGGCCTCAATCTTTTTCACTGAAAAAAATCAATACATGTACTTGTTTGCTTTTTTAAGTGTTCTGCAGCCTACAGTGTTCCCACTCTCGTGAATTATTATGTAAATCACATTTTTTCACCATGTGTGAGATGGCACGCATACAAAATGCCGAGGACGAATAGGTTCAGCTTGAATCCCCCAGTATGTTCTAAAGATAGATCATGGAAATTCTACTTTCTCGGCAAATTTGATCGGCATAACAGTTACTGCTGATGATTTACCATTGCCGTTATGAAATGTAGACGGGTTGGGTATTTTATTATAATGCTCTGGGAAATAATATTCGCACTTTAAAAGTGTGACCAATCTAATGATCCGAGCTTCGTCTGCAAAAATGTCGCAGTCAAAGCATTGTGTTTGGCTTCGCAACGAATAAAATAAATGATGCCCAACAAAAGTGAAGAGTTGCCATCGTTACTGACACAACTACGAGTAGAAAAGTTAAAAGGCGGAAAAAGTACCCGAAACAATTTCAGAACAAGTGGTTGTCGCGGGTTGTAAATATTTTCAACGGTCAGCTCTTGTCTATCTTATAATTTTTCATACCCCAAAAATTGAGATTTACCCCAACTTTTGTGTCCACGGGATAAGTATGCAAAAAAAGACGGACATGTTTACAGTTTCCAATGAATAAAAGCACAGTTGCAATGAAATAAAAGATTAATTGCTTGTATTCTTGGCTTCCCACATCCGGGTACTGGTAAATAATTTACATTCGCCCGGAAAGGTGATTCCTCGGCTGTCATCACTGGTCTCCATTTATTTAAGTTTGAATAATACAATAACCAAGATTAGAAATGAAAGAAGACGACGATCTTCCAATACCTTTAATTCTATGTTTTTAAAGCTTTTCATTTAAGAAAAAGTTAAACGTGCATATGAGTCATGAATGGTAAAGACCGAGTTTTCACCTTTTACCGAATGGAAATGAAAGCGACCTAATAATCTGATTGGTTAGCTGGTCAGTATGATGTCACGGCGAATCTGAGAAAAATATCAAGTAAGCATTTCTGCTGCTTTACTGTATTTATCAATGAGGTACAACAATGCTAATGTGCACAAAGTTGTATCGCTGGAATAAATTTATAGCCTAATTAATTTGGAGTTTCAGTGCGACCCCTTCCACAGATCTGATATTTTACAACTGTCATAGTCTCACAATTTCCACTTCACAGGCAAACCAATTTTACAGATTGACATTTTACAGCTGTCCGCCTTCTACGTCTCACTTTGATGTGCAAAATAGCTGGAAACATACCCAACAAAATTCTGTCGGGCACTTATAAACGCAATAAAATCAATATTTGAATGTATTTATGATTTAACATGATAGGATTAAGTTTAAAATGATACTAACTCAATTCAAGTTACGTTTTCCTATTTACACACTTATATCAATCAGGAGAAATATAAAAATAAATGGCATATCATGCTGTATGTAAACTTGCATGTTTAGGTTTCAACATTCAGATTTTTAATAAAGTGGTGAGAATTTTCACAAAATCTTAAGTTTTCATTTAAAAACATATTTAATTCTTCATCTTAAAGCGGAAAATTATTATTTGAACTAGGTTAACTGTGTATTGTCGCAGGTAACATACCCAATATTGAAACTACACTTTCCGCCTATTATGGGTCACATTAAAATTAGGCGTAGAGGTGTGACAGTTATAAAATATAGTTTCAGATCTGTTAAAGGGGTCACACTGAAACGCTAAATAAATTACGCTATAACTGTCACTGAAGGTGGACAACTATAAAATATCAGCCTATAGAATCGGTTTACCTTCAGAAGTCGAAATTTTCAAATAGTTAGACTGGAAAGTGGAATAAATTTCAAGACAAAGAAACGAAATATAGGTATTTAAAAAATATATATATAGTTATGAGAATTATCATTTGAAAATCTAAGTGAAATTTATAAAATGTACGTATACACAGACTCTCCCTTTACTCTCCTAAGGTACGAGTTGACTAAGGTACGAGGTGACCAGGTGACTGGTAGCCTTTTTATAAAGATGAAGCAATGTCATCATGATTTATTCTGTTTTGCAAGACAGATGGAATATATTTGCCGAAGCACTTACCAATTCTTACCAAAGGCATTTAGTTCGGCATACTTTATCAAATATAATCGTTGTCAGATGTAAATCATATTTGTATCTGCCTAACATGTCCGACTACACATCATCTCGATGTTGATTGGCTGCACGGTTAGAGTGCTTGTTTGATTGGCTGCACGGTTATACCCAGTTCTGCACGATACACGTTTTATTCATAGTTCTGATTGGCTACACGGTTCCTAGATGACCAATGTTCAAACTTGAACTAGATTTCATCAAGGCAATCATACTGACAAAGTTTCATGAAGATCCAATGAAAAATGCAACCTCTATAATTGCACATGATTTTTCTTCAATTTGACCCCGTGACCTAGTTTTTTATCCTAGATGACCCATATTTGAACACGACCTAGATTTTATCAAGGCAATCATACTGACCAAGTTTCATGAAGATATAATAAACAAGAGTGCCCTATATCGCTCAGATAACTACCATTGGCTATAATACAAGGGGTCATTATTCTAACATAATTCGTAGAGGTCCACTACACAATGCTAAGTAACATTCCAAATATCTATTCTCTGCCTGTCGGCCTTGTGGTTTTTTTAAGTTTTCCCTATATAAGCCTATGTGAAATCAAGTGACCTCCCCCCCTCCCGGGAAGGGTTAATTGTGACTAGTGTCATGATTTGAACAATCTTGGTAGAGGTCGACTAGGCATTTCTACATGCCAAATATCTAATCTCTAGGCCTTGTGGTTTCAGAGAAGAAGATTTTTAAAGTTTTTCCCATATAAGCCTATGTAAAATCAAGTGACCCCCCCCAGGCCGGGTCAATTTTGACCCGGGGGTCATAATTTGAACAATCTTGGTAGAGGTCCACTAGACAATGCTACATGCTAAATATCTAAGCTATAGGCCAAGTGGTTTCTGAGAAGGTTTTTCCTATTTGTTGCCATAGCAACCAGAGTTCTGCATGGAATGGAATTCTTTGAACAACTTTAATAGAGCTTCATGCAAGGAACATCCCTGCAAAGTTTCATCAACATTGGCCCAGTGGTTTCAGAGGAGATGTCGTTTGAAGGAAATGGTGGACGGACAGACGACGTACGACTTACCCCGGACAGTGGGTCATCCTAATAGCTCACTCTGGCACTTTGTGCAGGGTGAGCTAAAAATGCAACCTCTATTGCATACACAAGGTTTTTCTATGATTTGACCCTGTGACCTAGTTTTTGACCCTAGATGACCCATGTTTGAACTCAACCTAGATTTCATCAAGGTAGTCATTCTGACCAAGCTTCATGAAAATCCAGTGAAAAATGCAGCCGCTATTGCATTCACAAGGTAAAGTGTGGACAGACAGACAGACGACAGACAGAGGACGGACACCAGGCAATCACAATATTTCACCTTCGCGCTTTGTGCTCAGGTGAGCTAAAAAGTAGACATCAGCATAGTATAACATTTCCAAATCTGACATGGAGGCTGTTTATTACTGAAGCAAATTATCATAATTCAACAATTTAAAACGTGTATGCTTCTTCAAGCAGACAGATTTGCACTGTCTATTTTATATTTCAGAAAATTGTGCCAAAGTTGAAGAAAGGGGCTTTAATTTGCCAATTATATGTTCTTCCCCAGAAGGAATGCGGGATGTATTCAAATTGCTCGGAAACGAGAAAACTAGAAACAACATTAATCAGATTTCTGATGGTCTGTCTTCGCAAGTAGGGGAAACAATATCTGTAAAACTGCTTCCTGATCTAAAGGGGTTCACCGGGGTATTTGATGATAAAGGTATATCTGTTCACATTTTAACTATATAAACAAATGTTACTAGACACATAGAGGGATGAATATAAGAGTTATCAGCAGCCTGTGTGTTGCTAAATGATATGTTTCTTAAACAGTCAAGAGCAAAACTTTGTAATACTCTACATTGTTCTTTTTCTTTCTGGCTTTAAAAAGAAATTTTACCTTGTCATAGTCATCTATTTCGCTTTTTCTCATTGTTGGTACTCTGCCACTCTGCATGCATGGTGAATTCTAGTTTTACTTTTCCATTTGATGTTCATGTCAGTGTTGATAATTATGATGAATATTCAACGACATTTTCCTCATATTTCACTATTCACCATACTGTGTACAGCGTTTTATCTAACTCAGTTAAAAATTACCAGAGAGATACATACATTCACGGAAGTATACATTACCATGAAGTGATACATTTGACCAGATACCACAAGTTTGTGAACTTACCCTGGGCACAGACACTTGGGTTTAGACTTCAGAGCTACAGATAAGATGCGTATTTGCGTGAAAACACATTAAAATGTACTGAAAATAAAATCTACGCGTAAGTTCACAGGCCGACTTTTGGAGAAAACCAGTGATTACGGTTGACGCTAATTGATTGATTAGATGTGCTTTAGTTCCACCATCCCCTTTCGAGTCATATACGGTATGACCTGAGTTAACACTAAAACTCAGTTCAGCTCAGTCTGGTTGTTCTTCAAATTAAAGATGTGAAAAGCATACAGAGGTGTTCCGAATGACAACTCTATCTATTCGGAATACCTGTACACAGTTTTCACTCATTCAGACTAAAGAGCAACCTGACTATAGTTGAGCTGTCCTGAGGTTAAGCATTAACCATAGTCTCTAGATAGTTTTCGCCAAAAGTAATTAGTATTGCCTGTAGCCTAAATATTGATAGACTTCGATTAAGCCAGGTATATATCCCGGTACTGGATACGGAATGATAGTGAATTAATTTAACCCATGAATCACCCGATACAAATTGAGCAAAGTACTAATCAATACCAAAAGTAGAATATGATAATGTCGCATCGTATGGATTTCGGCGAAATCGGCCACAAACGGCAATATATACACACCCAAAGTTGATATATCTTATAAAACATGTATCTGTTACTTCTAGTAAATCTACTTCCAAACTTGTAAGAGTGATTATTGATGATGTTATAGTCCTGCAAGTCTGAGGATATAAACAGCGTTATCACGGCGATTCTATATCAAAGAAGACTTTTGAGTCATGGGAATCCCATTTTGATAGGCTAGTGATAGAAGGTTAAGAACAGTCCCTAAGTTTAAAATGTAAAATATGCCAGTAACATACATAAATACACTAGGTCTTTGCTAAAATGCCCTTTAAACATTTTTTCAGGGGATGAAAAGACTCTCTAGAAAAAATACTAAGGGGTACTTCACCCTTTAACCCAAAAGCTTATCTGGAGCTCTGAGTTGAATCAGTAAAGTGATTCTGGCCCAACAGTGTATCTTGTAAAACATATCATATTCACATACTATAAGAACCCAGTATACAAATTGAATAGGTTTAGTCACTCAACAGACACATTTCTAAAATATCATTTTTGACTATGTCTGTTCTAGTTTATTTCTATTTTCAAGTGCACAGTCTTTAACCTTATTATAGACCAAATTAAAATTTTTCCACAGATACAGCCTTCTCTGGACGAAAGTTACCAAACATGTTTGGGTTAATATCCAATAGTTCGTCAGAAAAACATGACCACAATTGTGATCCATGTTTGACCATTGATCAGCATAAAGAAGCTCCTCGGTCTGCAGAGGACTTTGGGAATAGCTGTGATCCATGCTTGAGAGCTGATCTGCTTACAGAGGCCAATATCTTTTGCCTACATTGTAAAGGATATCAATACTCAACAAATCACCTATCAATAAAAGCCTCGAAACAGCACCAACTCATTGACAGCATTGATAAGCAGGGGATTCCTGAAACACAGTCTGAGGTGTGTACTGAGAAGTGTGGTGTACATAAAGCTGAAGTGATTAAATTTTTCTGCAAACAACATGAACAGCTAGGCTGTCAAGATTGTATGATTCTGAATCATAGGACATGCAACCTTGAATATATACCTGACAAATGTGCCAATGTCGGGGAGGAATACAAGAGTACATCGTGGCACCTTTATCAGCAAATATTAGAGGTAAATGCTGTTGTGAAAAAAGCTAAAGAAAAAGAGAAAGAGATTGACAACTGTCATCAGCGTCTGATCAAAGAAATGAATCAATTCCAGAAAGAAATAAATGACCACATAGACAACATACGAAATAAAATTCAGAAGGTAGCTGACAAAAAGAAGTCCTTAGACATGGAGATAGTCCAGGGTGTGCTTGATACATGTACAAATGTTTCTACAGACATCAGCAAGCTTCAGTCCAGTCTACAAGACAACAATACTACAAAACAAAATGGACAACTTTATATTGCCATTAAACAAGCCATGTCCAAACTGAAGTCAGATGAGATCAAGAAATCTAAAGAAATATTAGAGAAGACCAACATTCAATACAGATTTCAACCCAACCAAGACCTACAAAAGATGCTTTTCAAAATAGATGCGTTAGGGAACCTCAGTCTCTCGGCATCACTGGTCACCCTAAGCAAGAAGCTAGACAGTCTCATTTACAAAGAAAACATAAATATCAAAACAAAGTCAGATGAGCGCCCATGCCTTATCTCAGGATGTGCTGTCTTTTCCTCAAACAAGCTTGTGCTGGCTGATAAGGAAAACAATAAACTGAAAGTATTGGACACACAAAGTAAACAGGTGGTAGAAGAGCAAAATCTGGACTCATCACCTTGGGACATTACAGCACTACCTCACAACCAAATAGCTGTAACAATGCCAGATAAGAAGGAGATCCTTATAATGACATCAGGCAGCAAATTGTCAACTGTTCACACAATTCCTGTTAGAGGAGAATGTAGGGGTATAACTTATCATCAAGATCATCTCTATGTAGTATTTAGGGATCCTGACAATGTTGTTATACTGGATACAAAAGGTAATGTCCTCAACACAATTTCCCTGAATAATACAATAGATCCATTGGGTATTGTAGTGAGTGAGGATTCAAGACTTATCTATATCAGTGACCCTATCAGTGAGTGTATAGTCAGTATAACATTGCAAGGTGAGATATCATCTGTATACAAGGGTCCTCCTGCACCATATGGAATGTTGATGTTAGATGATGGATCACTGCTAGTGTGCTGTGGGGAGGATGGCACCATTCATCATATCTCAGCAGACTTGAAGCAAGGTCAGGAAATGATAGGTGGTCCACTACAGAATCCATACTCTATATGCTACAATCAACATGAACATGAAGTCTACATTGGTACCTATGAGTGTGATCAGCTGGCCGTGCTCAGTATGAAGTAAAATGTTTCGATGATGCACCACACATCAAGAAACAGCAGTCTACTCTGTTGGCTATGAATGTGTGTAAGAAAATAAAACTTGATTTACAGCCATTTACTCTGAATCATGAAATTTTCACGAGAACTATATTTTCGCATATTTTCCATGTGAGCACTCCTTCGAAAAATTCAAATTTTTCTCACAAAAATCAATATTGTTACAACAGCATGTAGCGTTGCAATCACTCGATAGCAATTTCATTGTATTGTGAATTGACATGGAAATAAAACACGCGATTTTTTTGTCTCGTCAATTCAAAGTGATTTACAGTACTGTACCAGCCCTAGTTATCACAGATCACAACTCAACTGTGTTTAATAAACAAATTTCAGATTATCTCAGAAATTTGAATACATAATCAAACATGTAGTGAAACTTTATCTCATCCACATGTTTCACTTTCCATTCGAACCTAGATTTCTTCAGGATCTTAGGCTTTAAGCTCAGGTGACACGAAGATTGAAATTCAATTATAGAAACATTTATTAGTGAAAGAAACTTACTGTGTTCAAAATGTTCTCCATTATTGAATACATCTTGTCTTCCCTGACTGAATCGTAGCAATTTGAAATATCAGTTTTGACAAAATACAGCTTGGGTGCTCCAATCTTCCACCACTGTTGTACAAACAATTTCCAAGCTTCATAGATATCATCAGTCCCAAGCTTCCCGTGGCCAATCAGAGATCGGTTACGAGCCTTCAAATACGACAGCATACAGTGTAGGTCTGACAACTGCTTGTTCACAGGTTGAGCCTGAAGTAAATCATAAGTGACAAATTGAGGGTTATTAAAAACTATCACAAGTCCTTTATTTCATACAAGTTACAACAGTTTTGCTGTAAATGCTTCGAATGATTTACAAAATGGTTAAAGGAGTATGATCACTTGGAATCTACTAAGAAACATAAATTTGTTGAACATTGTTCATAAATACTTTTCAGTGAAACACCTTTTTACGAAAAAGTGTTGTCAGAACGTGTTTCTTATCTTTTGCTACATCATTGAAAGAAGGCAGTACAAAAGACAGTTATATCCCCCACCTCAAACAGGAACATTGAAAAATTAATGACGAGTTTAGATCTAGTTCTCTTTTAAGATGTGTACACTGTCGATTTCTAAAAAAGGCAAGTAAAGTGAGAGGACAGTTGGTCATTGACTTTTATTAAAACCCATCAAGCGGACAAGGAGATATTGCGTGAACATTTAATTCAAGAAAAAAAACATTTGACAAGTTGTGTCCTTGACCTTGAGCTAGTGTGATTGGATCTGGGGTCTGCTCATTGTCTCGATGAGGTGATCATTTGAGTGGAGGTTCATCAAAATCCTTCTCAGATTTCATGAGATACTGGAGGGATAAACTCAAATATTTTACCTTAAGCTGTGACCTTGGAGTTAACGTGTCCAGATCATGGGTTCTGCTCATTATCTTGATGAGGTTTAATCAAAATCGTTCAAAGGATTAAGGAGATATGGAGCGACAAGAAATTCAAAACTCAAACAGTTATGACCTTGACCTAGAACCAGCATGACATGCTCATGGGTTCTGCACATCGTCTTGATTAGGCGAATATCTGAACTTCATCAAAATCTTTCAAGGGGTTAAGGGGAGCAGACAGGAAATTCAAACTCAAACCTTTGATGTTAAGTTGAGAGTATGACCATGACCCAACATGATCAGATCATGAGTTCTGCTCATCATCTTGAAATAATGAACATAAGACCAGAGTTTCATCAAAATCTTTCAAGGGGTTAAGGAAATATGAAGCAGCATGAATTTCAAAACTGGAAACATTTTTACCTCAAGATGTGACATTGACCTTGAGCCAGCGAGACTAGCTCGTGGGTTCTGTTCATTGTACTGAAATGGTGTTTTGACCACCTTCCTTCCTTGTATGTGTCTTACCTAATATTGACTGCATGTAAACTAGACCAGGCTTTTGTGTTAAAAACTTTTTGTAAAACAAGTGTTGGTACAGTTACCAGTCGTTTAATGTGCATTTATTTGAAATAACGTAATAATGTATCATCCGAAGTATTCATGGGACAGTAACTAGTATTGGGAATGTTCTTTCTGATTTTCAATAAACATGCAAGTTAAGAATTCATTACCTGAAATGAGTTAAATGTTACTGAACTTCCCATGTTGATGATTGGTCGAAGTGAACATTGCTTGGGAAGAAACCGTAGCAACGACACACCAAGACTGTCCCTGCCCTGTACCATCTCCCACGCCTTCTTCTGTAGGGGAAAGAAATATCACAGATAGCATTTCAAATGTATCATACGTTAAAGCTGTTGCGCTTCAGAAAGTTCATTCATGAACAATATGACAACAACTGTATTAAAACTCACCAAACCATGACATGTCAATGTGCAGAACTAGATATTATACCAATCACACGTGTTCGGTTTGGTTGAAAACCATCAATTTGTATACCAGAAAAGCACATAATATCATAAAAGTTAACAAATCAAGGGCAACAACTTCACTAAGTTAGACATCAATAAACTGGAACAGATTGATGATTTGCACTCATGTGTAGTCTTACTGAAATGCATTCAGTTGTATCTATAGGTTGAACAGTTAAGACATAAAATTTGTAAAGTTAAGGGCAATTACTCCACTAAAAGTCCCTGAACCAGAACATGCCAATGTTATGCAAATGTTAACATTGTATGGATTACTCACATGTGGTTCGGTTGAAAGGCATGGAGGTGTAATGGCACAAACATCATAAAAGTAGACAAATCAAGGGCAATAACTCCAACAATATGCACAACTAGGATTAGAACTGAAAACTCTGGTGAAGTTTGGTTGAAATCATCCCAGTGGTGTAAGAGTTGTGCAGACAAGCTTTGTGACATCCAACAACATAAAAATGTCTCCCCCTAACATCGCTTAACAGGACAAGTCCTAGGTACTAGTATACCAACTAACTTTTCTCATGTATAGAATTACTGATAATTTCAACAAACCTCTGAAACGATCTTCAGAATTTTCCTATTGATCAGATCTGAAATGGAGTATTGTTGAAACCTGTTTATTTCAAATTGATTGTGGAGAAATACAAGCATACTTGGGCCTGCTCCCTCACGTCTTTAACAGAATATGTGCCCGAAAGAATGACCATGGAGGTTGTAGTATCAAGTCCACCTACAATTCCACCTCCATAGTCGAATGGTTGGAGTCACTGACATGAAATTACTGTAACCTCTCACTGATTGAGGGTCATAGATGCGAGCCTACTCACAACTCTTTACATGTATGTAAGAAAGTTGACAGCCTAGTGTTCTAGTACTGGTCCTTTCCAAGAATGATGGTTAGGTAAAATGCCAGGCTGCCTGGAGAATGACTATAATTCGGTTGAAGCGAACATTAAATCCATTCAACAACAACAACAGTCCGCCTATAAGCAAACCTGTGATCTCGATATCCCTATGACTCTATGAAACAAGACTCACTTTTAGTGTAACATAGTTTGACAAACAGAAGCTGAATGAAAAGTCCAAATTGTGTTACAAGTAAAATATACAGTAAAACCTCGATAACTCGAGGTCGCAAGGGGACTAGTAAAATGCTCGAGTTATCGGGGTTCTCAAGTTATCCGAACCATGGAAATTTTACAAGTTTTTCTGCTGTCATATATCTTATGAACAACAAATTTTTTGAGGACCTTTATGTTGAGGTCGGATTAATACATTTACAAAATGTATTTATTACATTAAATTAAGAGCTCTGATTACGTTTCGTGCTTATTTGATAAAATCCTGTTATTTTTGTTTGCATACATGTACAATCAGGGTAACTACTATTTGACAACTGATTAATGGAGAAAGCGGGGCAATGTTACTTTACTTCGTCCAGTGTATTTACGGGTCACTTGGGTTTTTCTTACTGTTTTCCAATAATGCCAGGCGACTAGTATGCTAGACAATTTAGGCCTTATAAGCTTAATTTGTTTGCAATTAACTCAATAGCGAATAGTAATTAAAAACTCACACCAGTTGTCGTATAGGCACAGCACCGGTGAATCGGTATACTAGTAACACATCACTCGTTGCATTTTCAAGAACGCATTACAAACACGTTTCAACATGTTTTTTTGTAAATGTCATCTGAGACAGAGTTAAATAAAGATAACACATGACAGTAAATATTATTTTTAATCGCTCAACAAATTTATCAAAATATAAATAAAGTTTGTTAAATGCATTCGCAAAAGATAGCTATGAAACAGCTTTGAAACAAAGAAAAAGCACATTTCTTTCAGTTAGCCAAGATGTTATAGAAATCAAACGAAAGAATATGCAGTTTGGGATTTTCTCACAAGCTTTATTATCAAAAGCCTACTCAGACTCAAACTATTCATCTCATCATTAAGTTCTCGAAATTAAAACTCGCAAACATGATTTTCTTTATTTTGTTCTTCTTCAATTAAAGTAGCAAGTGGGTGTAATTACACATGATTTAAGACAATTTAAATGTGCTAAAAGCATTCCATACACTTTTGCCACTGGACGGCCAATTAATCGATAATTAACAAGAACAATCAATTAACAATAGAAGTTTTTCGCATTACGTGTCAAAATAATGGTGCCCCACCGGAGGTGAGAAAAAAGGTGACCTCGAATTGCTGCAGGTAATTTAGTAAGAAATCTACCTGATGGGACCACAGGTGTTCCTCAAGTTATCCGGGGTTCTCAAGTTATAGATACTTGAGTTATCCATAGTATTTTCTAGTTAAACATGTAGGCAAAATTGCTTGGACCGACAGGAGTCCTCGAGTTATCTGGGGTTCTAGAGTTATCGATGCTCGAGTTAACGAAGTTTTACTGTAGTTGTACACATGTATCTGGAAGTTTTTCACATAATTATTATGCTCATGTTTAAGACACATAAAAGAAGGCAGAAGGTCACAGTATCTTTGCTATATTGCAATCTGCAATATTTAAATACAAACATTGCCAGTTGGAATATATCAAAATTGGCTGCTTATATAGATGGCAGCTGATCTGAAGTCACTACAAACACAGGTAATAGTTTATGACATTTTCACATAGTTTCACATTTAATTGACAAACAGTTAGGACAATGTATACAGGTATATGGATATCAGCTTACCTTTAATTCCAAGCACGTGTAGTTTATTCCAGGTAACTTGTCTGAAGTAGAGCAGCTTGTATCTGAGGAAACCAGTGTCAGTGATGTAGAAGTAAGTCTTCAGTATAACCAGGATGTAGCCAAACAACCAGAACACCAACCTGGCCAGCAGGTGCAGCTTGACACTGTTGGCACTTGTACCGCTTAACCATTCAACTTCCAAAGTCTGAAAAATAAAGCAAGTCTTTTTAAGGTCTTTCATTTTTCCTATAGCACAAATTTTCACAGACTTTAACAGCGGGTTGCTCATTGAATTAAATATCCAAATTAATGAGAAACTGTAACAGGCACATAATGAAATTCATGAATTTAGAGAAAATAATGAATTCCTTGATATATTAATATTTGTAAACTGTAATTTCGATTTTAAATCAATGTTAAGCATTTTTATTGCACAAATGACAGTAAATTATGCCAGTAAGACATCTTTCTCCGTAGTGAAAGAGCCAAGAGTAGTCTCGTAATTGCAACATCACAAGTGATCACTGGCCTTTAATACACCAATGTCTTTGGGTTATTTTCTAACAAGTTAAAGTAAAGCCATAATTTATTCCTTAAGCAAATTCACATATCAACTTCTGTCCAACTGGAGCTGCCGTGGGCATTGGTAGCGGGTTTGCCTCAGGATCAAAGGGCCACTGGTTCGATCCCTACCATCGCCATATCGGCAGTGTCCTTAGGCAAGACACAATTAATTCCACATTGCCTTTCTCTCCTCAAGTTTGATTCCATCTGGAAAGAGTCTCGAGAGCCATTAATACAAGTTGTAAGAACTTGTTCCGCAATCGAGATTAAATAAATTAGTATAAACTAACTTCTATGACAAAATAATCAGAACTACATGGATCTTCAAAATGTTAAAATGTTCTTACCTTCAGTCCATGCATCACCTGACCCAAGGTGAGTCTGTCATATTTTCCAAGTGATATAAACCTCGACACATCTGTCATTCAACAATTACTTCATATTAAACTATTCATGTTGGCGTAAAATCAACATTTCACCCTATTTAGCAACAATTCTCCTTCAAAAGCTATAAATAAATTTAATGAAGAATTCAATTTTGACGAGATTGTAGTAAAAATTGTAACTTTCTGTTGTTCTGCAACATGTCAACTTATTTGCTCGCAAGTTAAACTGTCTTCTGCTTCAGTTTGTTAATACTTTGCCACAACTTTAGCAAAACGCCTACAGTACGGCCTCTACAGCCTCTTATGTTTACTTGACCACCTGACTTGTCTGACAATATTTGAGCTGGACTGGCAGATATTTTGAACGTGCCTGACTAGAAAATAAATTCTAAAGAAGTTTGATACAGATATGTTGAATGAGGATTTCGTTCTCGTAGATAATTACGTCTTCAGTGTTACAAATGTTTTCATTTGCTTGACCAAATGTATGGCAGTCATTTCCAACCTGTGGACAGGGCATTTGCCTCTGGAATTGAAGGTGTCATGTTTGAATCCAAGCTGGAGCACAAGGTGTGTCCTTAAACAAATACTATTATGCCACACTTAAAAATGTCACAGGGTGAGAAAAACTTGCAGCCTGACCACGGCTAGAACAAGATACTCTGTGCATACAGGGCAAATACCCATCCTACCAGCTGGCAAATTCATTATTCAGTTGGCAAATACATTATTCTGTAGGCAAATTCATAATTCAGTCAGCAAGTTCATTATTTAGTTGGCAAATTCATTATTCAGTTGGCAAATTCATTATTCTGTCCTAGCAAAAGTTCAAAGTAGATATTGGGTTTTAAAGTTTTATTTGCAGGATATAGTAATCTTACTTTTCAGCAGAATATTGAGGTTGTGCCTTGTACCCAACAATTGTACTGGAAGAACTCTCACAATGCAAGCCCTCAGGAATAAATACACCTGAAATACATACATGTACATCATAACATGTAATAAGACCCATGAGTTGCTGAACATAACAAAAAATATTCACACATCTGACATGTTCTCTAGCTGATTTATACACTGGATGTTTTGTAACCAGTCCCTTTTCAAGGAAACTGTAAATTTTAACATCATAAAGTAATACTTAACAACATGCAGTTGAAACCTGTGAAAGACCAAGTGTTTGATCTTAATAGTGGCTCATACACCTTTGGCAGCAAGCCAGCCAGCCAGGGCATGCATCTAAAGATCTAAAGTAGGGGACTGTCCATCACAGGTGCTGATAAACTAAGAGTGGCCAGTTGGGATACATCAGTAGTGGCTGCTATAGGCAGGCGACTGCTAAATTGTGGTGACGAATAACACTGGTTCATCTGTACCCACCTGTCTGTGATGATGATGGTTACTCAGCAGCTGTGATACAGTCAGACCTCTGCATCTCTTTTTACCTGTATGTAGGCAGAAATATACACAATATTATAAACCATAACATACTGATAACCTCCCTTTGGAAATTTAACATCCACATAAAATGCTGATTATCTCTCTTCAGAACTTCAACATCCACATAAAATGATATTAACTCCCTTCAGAACTTTAACATCCACATAAAATGATGATTATCTCCCTTCAGAAATTTAACATCCACATAAAATGATGATTATCTCCCTTCAGAACTTCTTCAACATCCACATAAAATGCTGATTAGCCCAATCTGGAACTTCAACTGTTACAGTATTTTGATAATCTTTTTTGTGCAATCAGCATTTACAATAATTACAACAGACAATACCCTATGCATAGATTTATAATAAATTACATTGTATTTTAAATCCTGCAAACTACAGTACAGCTACATGTAAACCTTCATCAGGACCGAGAAGAACGGTTTTGAGAACCCTTCTGTGGTATTGCTGTAGTTTTACCTTAAGGTTTCTATCAACTTTCACAATATACCGACTGCAGTGGTGTGATTAGGCAAAGACATGAGGGGAGGAAAATTATTTGTACAATGGGGTCAGGGGCAATGTTTTGTGTTTTAAGCACTGGAGGGGAATAAAAATGCATTTCTAGAACACTTTCTAAAGGAATTTTTCAATGTGTTTTTAACCAAGCAAGTTTGTTCTATAGTGATGTGTTAAGATAAAAGTAGTCAGTTTCAAAAATAAAAGATTAAAAAGTCTATATCAGGGGTCTTCGTATATCCATTTTGGGGGCCAAAATTGATGATATACCTTGTCATAAAACACATATACATGTAATTGCTATTAAAAGTTAATCTGATATAAATTTCTAATAAAACGAACCTGTATATCTTTCAATTTGGACCGAACCATTACATCTTCGAACAGGTGCTGATTGAAAATTTACCGGCTGACAAGCTAACAATGCAGACCATGATCCAACTACATGGATGTGCATGCTGATCATGATCTGCACTGGCTGCAAAAGGCAACATCACTTGCCACCAACATCACTTGCCACTAACATCACTTGCCACCAGCATCACTTGCCACCAGCATCACTTGCCACCAACATCACTTGCCACCAACATGGAAAGAGTTAAAATGTTTGTTACATACCTCTTGTTTTCTTACAGCAGATACTAGATGCAGTTTTCTTGCACAGAGCAGGACAGTGGTGTTTCAGTAGTGCCTTGAATGGACATCTCCTGTTACAGAATAAAACAATTACAAACATCATCCTGTACAATCATCTCCCTTGATAATTAGTACTGAACAGGACTCTTGAAATTGTATCACTCACAAAATATGGACATGTATTTCCGAGACGATATAGACACCTGTCACTGGAGGCCATCAATTATTCTTTTTTTATACTTGTAACAATTATTTAGTTAGTAACTCACCTATGTTTCTTAATCAGTTGCTGGAGTAATGGTACAATGCCTGTGAACACTGGAATGTCTACAGTCTGCCTGCTTACAGACTGCACGGAATGTTGACTGGTACACACATCTTGGGCTGAGTGTTGACTGGTACACACATCTTGGGCTGAGTGTTGACTGGTACACACATCTTGGGCCGAGTGTTGACTTGTACACATATCTTGGGCTGAATGCTGGCTGGCACACAAATTTCGTCTTGACTGTTGACTAGTACATACATCTTGGGCTGAATGGGGACTAAGAGACAAATAATCTGAACTTTGTCTACCAAATTCTGTAGCAGAATTTTGACTGGTACCCACATGCAGAAGTATTTTGCTGTCACCCTCCTTTTCCCTTAAAACTGCACTTGTTTCTTTCCGTACCTTGTAAAAACATATTTTATTCCTGTAAAACTTTCAATAAAGAATCAACAATCAGAAAATACATTGTATCTTAATTGTCAGGCTTTCATGATAATGTGTTAAGCAGTTACAATTATTATCAAAAGCCATAGATCACTATGTTTTTCAAACTGTCTAAATGAATTCAAAAGATTGCTTAGTTGCGCATAGAATAGGGTAATAATACTTCATCCAAACTACTGCATTAAGTTTATGATCAGTTATGCAAAGTTATGTAGTGCATTTATGCAACATAATTATGACATGTTGTCCATTCACCCTGATTAGCAACAGTACTGTAATACTAATATGGTCTAGAGCTATAGGTGTTTGGACGGATTGAAAGAAAACAAAAGGCCAGGTTCGTTTCCAAGAAAAAACTCCAATGTGACTCAAGCTTTCTTCACAATCGAGCTAAAACAAATTAGTATAAACTAAACTAAATCCAATACTTACAGAGCAGGGGTTTACAGATGACATCTGCATCTCAGTTGTTTCAGATGAGTCATGCAAGCAGCCTGTATTGCTACTGTTGTAGTTTCTAAACTGAATGTCCTCTTCTACCTCTTTCCTGCCTGAATGAATAAATACAGTATCAAGTGTGGGAGAATTCTTCACAAATCTGTTTGACTCTGTGTTCTTCCTGCTTAGAACTATTTCATGTTTCCTTTTCACTAAAAGTGCTTCTTTTCCGCATCTACAGTTACAACATGTACATGTTTCACAGGAAGTTCTTCCAGGCCAACAATTCCCGACACAAACTGTCTCCAATGATTTTGAATTGTCTCCCTTGAGTTTGGTAACTACAGCTTCTTCATTGCCTTTCTCACAAACCTCACACATTCCCATTTCTACTGAATTATTACTGTCTTTCCCATTAGTGTCAGAGAATGTGTTAGTGCTTAAATCAATACAGAGTCTACTTACGCCACATTTTGAGGTTTCTATCAGTGCACATGTACCAGATGAATCCGGTAACAATGCTTTCTTACCACTCGACTCGTTCCAGAAATTTGGATGTGGATTCAGATCAGCACTGTAACAGTTTTGTAAACTATCTCCTTCCAAGTTCTCTGTCATCCCTGTGTCCACAGAAATACCTAAGGCTCTCTGTATACTGTACAGATCAGGGGAGGTAACTCTGACAGATTCAGTGTCAGATAAGACGTTAGTTTCACAGAATATCTCCTTGTACAGCAGCAAGATATCTTCTGAAGTTGTGCCAAGCCTTGATAGTAATACTGAAAGAAAAGGTACATTAATTATCCTTCTGGTCCAATATGTACATGATTGTATGGCCTCTCAAGGGTATGAAAAGTACACAACAACAAATACAGTTGTGTCTTTCAGAGCGTACTTTGAGCAACAAAGGTTTTGAAAAATATGTTGCCATTTTCAAGATCAAATTTTAGGTTAAATAATTTATGTTAAATATCTGTAAGTTTCATTTTCTTTCACCACTCTGCAGACTTTGGTGCATATGTCAGCATGGCAAATGGCAAGGAAGAACCTGCTTTGACCAGTTAGCAAGTAGACAGATTAAAAGGCCGGCTCTCTGGGTGTGAAACCTATGCTCAGTGATGTTGCCATATAGTACAGGTTCAAATCATGGCTTCTAACCTGAAAGTTTATATGCTTTTAACAAAACCATTCTCAAATGAAGAACAGTTTACCTGCCTTTCTTATTTGCACACGCTATGACAAAGTCTAAAAAAGAGCAAGTATTTAAAGATAGTGATAGTTACAAGCCTAAATTTTACTCCAATCAAATCTAAAAGGAATATTCAAAACTGTCATTTTGTACCCGATTGTGTGAATCTCTCTCTAGGGTTCCTTGAAAACAGTATGCCGTTTTTAGGTATTGCAAGCTGGAATCTACAAGATAAAATTTCAAGAATACTTATTATGGTGACAACGGTCTGGCACATGAATGAAACTACACAATGTACAAACGTATATATGACAACTGTTTCAAACATCTTTAAATGTCACACCGCGCCCAACAAGTCTTGATGTACATGTGAAATATACGCAACACTGAACGTAACAAACAGATATATTAGTGCCAAATAACTGTGAAGTCCACCCGCGCATACTTCAGATTACAGAATAAACAAACTAACCTCACAATAAGATGATCGAAACATGCTATCAAATGTGACACTTCTGGCAAGTTGTGGATAACCCTAGCATTGAATTCAAGGTTAAATACAAGGTGAAATCATGTTTATTTTCATGTGGTTTCACACATCTGTTCCTACAGTATTTCAGTTATTAATGGATAATTTATCAAACAGCTCTCATGGATTACAAGTACTAGATTACTATCCTTGGTATGAAATTGAAATGAGCATCATTGGTAGGCGGGCGCAATTTTAATCAATGAGAATATGTAATGGATTCACACAATACATTGTAACTAACATGACATTCTCAGCCATATTGGGGATGAAAATCTTAGGTGATTTTCAAGGTTTTTTGTTGGTGAAAATGGGCAAAATATTCTAGAATTCATTGAAATAAAACAATAATTGTATGAAAAATGTCATTAGAAATCATTGAAATTGACAAACATCATTGTAAAAATGATAAATTTGATAAAAAGGTTGATAAAATTTCTACTTTTGAGGTGGATGGGGTGTTTAACAAGCATTTGGGAAAAATTTAACTAATTTTCAGGAAGAAAAATCGGCTACAAAAATAGTAGGTAAATTTATGCCCCAACTAATGAACTCTTTGTATGTTGTACAAGTTTAACGCTAGTTCCAACCATATTTCCGCCATTTCTACAGGCCAATCAAATATAAGCTAGAGTGTTGTTGTAAGAGTTTAACGCCAGTTTCAAAAGTATTTTGGTAATTTTTACAGGTGGGTACTTTACTAGCCATCGTTCATGGGATGACCCCAGTACTAGATCCCTATCCTTCATAAAACACTACCAAGTTGATCAAATACAGAGACATGGACGGTAGCAGGGCTTGACCCCATCACCATCAGTCTATTAATAGAGCACTTAATCACTGAGGAAGATAATGAACTCCTCTTCTCTGTTAAAGGTGGTCAATTACTTTTAAGCAACATTTTAGGACAATTTTTTTTGTATAACTTTTATTCTGTTAGAGATTTATCTAATGAACAAAAAGACCCATTACATAGAGTTCGATCCCTATCAGAAATTTACATTTTATTAACTTTTATAAAATTTTGTTATTATTTAATATGAAAGTATTTAAAATGTTGAGTATTTCTTTTTTATTTCAATATAATTTCTACTTTTACATTTGAATTGGATAGATATACAAATATCTTAACATTCTGATCCAAAATGCAAGATTTAAACCTACGTGTAGCTTCTGAATTGATTTATTTCAATCTATCTTGGGTGCGCACCCAAGATAGGTAAAGGGAGGTAATAATATCTTTTCAAACTTGAACTTCTAATGAATTCCATCTAAAAATGTAATATTTAATGCAAATATTTCACAAATATAATATAAAAGGTCTTATATTTATATCTTTCTGTAGGCAAAGTATGTGTATCAAATTTTTACTTATAAATGATAAAATAACTCTAATTTGGTTGGGCAACCAGGAAAGGGAAATCAATTTTAAAAAATACCTCCAGTGAAAATCGTACTTGAATTAAGCGCTTAGCGAACATAAATGAGTGTAAATGATCAGATGATAAAGTTTCAAACAAATATGTTACATGGCCAAATTCCAATTATATACCTTTAATGTATAGTATCGTAAATTTACAGCACATGTTTGTTTTCCCTTTTTGCACAGGGTCTATAGAATTAACTTCTATATTGTATGGCAAGTTTTAAAAGAACACGATCACTTTAACTCACTCTTAGCACCTCGGATGCAACATTACTTGTTGCTTTTATATTACCAAGAAAGACATCTTTTATTGTCTTTTGGGCAAACTTGACCATTATTTGTACTAACAAAAATTTCCTAACATTGCTTTTTAAAGGTCCACTACTAAGCGAAAATCAAGTGACAGTTATTTCAATGGCAATTACATTACCTTATGCAAGACACTAAATAATGAAGATTTGCAGGTTAACATTTACAGAAAGTGTTTGGAACACGAAGAAAAGTATGTGTATTATGTTGAAATCTCAGTGATTCGACAAAATGACTACCCAGGTCTTTTTAACTTTGTTCATAATGCATAGAAAAATAATTGTACATGTACTGGAGTTTATTTAGAATTTCTACATACCAACTTTCATTTTTTATTAAAAATAACTTATTTCTGTGTTTTTTTAAGTATATTTGAATTTTCGCTTTCGTTAGTATTGGACCTTTAAATTTGAAGTGGTACTACATCATTTACATGGTATTTTATTCCACACTTATTTTATTCAAAATTATTGCAAAACAAAATTTCCTACAAGACACATCCTTTTTAACAAACTCTCGTCTAAATGATTCTGCGAAAATTTCTTTAGGATATCAAGAAAACAAGAAAATATATATACACAAATACCGTATGCCGAACCTTGGCAAAACGTGAAAATTTGTTTTCGTGAATATAAATTTGGTAACAGAGGGGGGGCATCATTAATCTATCAGTAAATCATGCAAATTTTCAATCTAAGCCCATTCAAAATGTGGGCTTTAAATCTGCTCAACTTACTCAAAAGGACAAAATGGTCTGCATTTGTCCTTGACTTCGGAAACTTTTGAATGTTTCCTCTTACACTTTCTCCTTTTCTTTGGAGTTTTAGAAACGGCTGTACCATCTGTTATACAATATTTACTCTTCTTGTCACCAAAATAAGATGCCACCTTGCCTGTTTCAACATCTTTATCATAATTTTTTTCTTCATTCAAAACATTTGTAGCGTCTTCAGTGCAACACTCCGAGATTGCAAACGTCGTCTTTTAGTTTCAACTTCATGATCAAAGTCTTCCATTTCATCGCCATTCTCCAAATCAGTATCATCAATCTTCCTCTTTAATGTGTGAACTTCTTTCAACTCACCAGCAACTCCTTTTGCACTAACACCGCTTTGTATATCCTCCAGGGTCTCATTATCTAGCTCCCCTAATGTCTCGTCAACAAAAAGTTTTCCCCGCCTGGCGTATATTTCACTTCTTTTTTTCAGATCTAAAAATCTGTTTTCATGTATCTGTTCATATTTCCTTTTCTTCTTTCCTTTGACAATCCTTTTTAACACAGTGCAATCATTCTTTCTCTTGTGTTTGTTACACTTTTTACTTCTTTTTTACACATAAATCAACCTGCTCCACACCTTTTATGCCCTCAAATATCAGTTCATTTGTCTTGCTACCACTGTCAGAATTACGTTTCACTTCTGACGTCCCTGAACAAGCCATACTACACTCACCAACTTTTCTTGAATTAATTTCTTTAAGGTTATCAGAAGTATCTTCTTGTACCTTTTCTATTTCATATTCTTCATCAGCATTCTTTCTATCCTCAGCTGTAACTTCAATCTCATCACTGTTTTGGACTTGCTGTTTAACTGGAGTTGTTCTTTTAACCTTGTGTGCCACAGTTTCTACAGAGTTATTAATTGGTGCACCTTCAAGAGACAATGTAACAGCTTTGAAACAACAACAACAACAACAAGAGGTATCACTAAACTGGTCTGACTGGACTGTTCTATGTAAGTTTTGTGAAAATCTTCAGCAATGTTATCAAGGAAAACCTATCTTTCATTTGAACAACTAATGGTATCATCCAAGTTGAATGATGGACAAGTCTATGTTAAAATTTTGTAAGTTTCAGGGCTACTAACAGACTAATGGACTTTCATTAGCCAGGAATGTGCACTTACATTTTGGCAACAGGGTTCATATTAAAATTAGATCCATGTACTAAGTATAGGTTAGGGTTCATTCCGATTCATTTACGAAAATAAATTGGTCAAGCACGGTTCATGCCATGCGCCCAATTTATTGAAGTAAATTTATTAAAATGAGCATAACCTACTTAGTGTTTGAAATTATTTTTTTGTAAATCAGCATTGTTCCCCTATTTACTTACTCTATGATTATTAATTTACTTAATTTAAAGTGCAGTTAATACTGTGCTGCGATTGGACAAAAAATAATTTCAAAAACTAATGGGAGTTATACCATACCTGAAATTTGAACCATACATGTAGGCGTAACTTGATAAAACAGTGACGTGTGTTCCAGCAGGAACATCATTGCAGTCTCACCTGCCCTGAAAACAACAGTTCTATATATAATACAGTGTAATAATGCATTATCTGCAACATAATAGATTTTCACACAATGATATGTATATATTCTAAATGAAAAACAGGCAACTGTGAATGCTATTTAATATAAGAGAGTGAAACATGAGTCACACTAAAGACGAGTTTAATAACAATGTTACTTTTTTAGACAATTTTGACACATCGTAATATCTCAGCAACCATGCTTTAGTAAAGAGTTGTGATACATTATGAACAGAAGCAATTTTACCTTAATATCTGAACACCGCAGCTGCAGTATTCACTGTATAATGGCAACATTTTTGCCAAATACAAAACAAACAATGTAGACAGACTACAAACACAAAACCTGCATGCATGTACAAAGTACATGTAAATAATACGCTTAACCTAACGTTACCGCATAGAAATGGCTAGTTACCCCGGAACGATGTTAACTTGGGATTTAAACTCTGTACCTTGAGAGTAACATTTCCCACGCTGGGTAGAATAATCTGTTGACACACGAGTTTGGGTACCGACTCTCCACGTTAACGCCGCAACTTAGAGCAAACGGGTCTGCAGACATCTGTAGAAGACAAACAAAACATTTTTTTACAAGAAGTTTCCCTAAAATGGCAAGGTAAAAGAAAATTTTCACAGTGGAACATAAAACATGATATAAACATATTTCACTTTTTAAAAGCCTAATATGATCTCAGCGATCATCTGAAGCTAGACTAAACCTCAAGCTTGTATTTAGAAATGAAAGTCCCAGGAGCTTGTATTTAGAAATGAAAGTCCCAGGAGCTTGTATTTAGAAATTAAAGTCCCAGGAACTTGTATTTAGAAATTAAAGTCCCAGGAGCTTGTATTTAGAAATGAAAGTCCCAGGAGCTTGTATTTAGAAATTAAAGTCCCAGGAACTTGTATTTAGAAATTAAAGTCCCAGGAACTTGTATTTAGAAATTAAAGTCCCAGGAGCTTGTATTTAGAAATTAAAGTCCCAGGAACTTGTATTTAGAAATTAAAGTCCCAGGAGCTTGCATTTAGAAATTAAAGTCCTAGGAGCTTGTATTTAGAAATTAAAGTCCCAGGAGCTTGCATTTAGAAATTAAAGTCCTAGGAGCTTGTATTTAGAAATTAAAGTCCCAGGAGCTTGTATTTAGAAATTAAAGTCCCAGGATCTCTTTGAATTTTCTGATACAGTAACATTATTTTATTGTTAAAGGATAAGGATAGACCCATGTTCTATCCACTCTAAAACAATGTTGACACATGCCTTTCTTTTGTATTCAAGTTGTTTCTTCAAAAAAGAGTTGCCTGAAAACCTTTCTTATTTTTGCAATGTCATTAAAAAAATACTGCTCTGTTTCTAATACTGCGTATGTACATATTCATTTAAAAAGCAAAGTTAGGAATGTTTTCATAATTTCTGTCAGCAAGACATCTTTCTTGATAAAATGAGAGCTACTTGTAAATGTGATCCTGGGACTTTAAGTAACCTACAGAAGACTCGTTATATCCATTTCTTTGGGACCAAAGAAAATAAGTCGAGATATCGAAAAATCAAGATAACAAAAGTTGGATCAAATATGCTCGATAGTTGGGGTAAGGAAGATTATTGTTGATAGAAAGACGTTTGCTTCTTTCTTTGCCCCCCACCCCCCCACCCCCCCGACAAATGATTCAACAGTGGTACAAAAAGTAGGACACCATGTTTATTCTATGCTAACTACTGAAATGCTATTTGATTATTTTACATTGTACTGTACAATACGGAGATATATATGGACGAGTACCCAGCTGAGGAAACCATATTGGACGAGCCGCTGGGTACGAGTCCAAATATATCTCCGTATTGTACAGTACAATGCTAAATAACCTGTTTATTCTATATCTATTTTATTATAGTTTAAATTAAAAATGATTCACAGAATATGGTATTTCTGCCTTTTTCTCATTTTTGTGTTTACAAGCAAACGACAAATAATCCTGATTTCAAGACGCTTAAACAAACTCTGTACATAGAGCGCCTACTTCACCCGATTTTCGTTCGGATCATTTTCACGCGTTTCGGGCTTTATCGTATGTTTAACATGGGACTGTTGAACCGTCCAAATATGGAAAAAATACAGGATTTTTTTGTACGCACGTGCGTCCAATATTGTAATATATTGTACGGTCACGTGTTGCAAATAAACGTTCACGATTGGATAAATAAAATAGATATAGAATAATGTTTTCTATCAGCGAAAAAGTCAGCCCGGATAGCTCAATAGGTAGAGCACGAGACTTGTAATCTCGGGGTTGTGGGTTTTGATTCCCAGGGCTGACCAACTAAAATTACTAACAGTCTTTCGGATGAGACTTAAAAACCGAGGTCCCATGTATGGGTGAAAACTTGGCATGATAAAAAACCAGGGGTGTTTCTGGAATTGAGACGCTTTCTGTATCTTGCACTATCCCCCAAAAACCTAAAATAACTAAACTCTTCTAGGGGCGTTGGTCATATTGGAAACCGGTACCAACGATAAAACCCTAATATGCCATACCATACCATCAGTAAAAACACTGTGATATAGATATCATATCAGTCACCATGTGGATGATATAGGTCTGCTGTAAATACTTTTTTTTTCAGTGGCCAGTGCATATACCTGTACATAATTTAGCTATTTATTGTTTTAATAGTTTATAGCATAAATAACAAGAGCACCGCAAAGCGCAGCAAGATACGCCCGAAGTGTTGTATCAGAGAATGGGAGCAAAATTTAGGCTGTTGAAGCCCAACGGACAGGAACAAGAATAAAAAATTGAAGTTATATAAAAAATCCAAGTCCCCAACCAGAAAATCCTAACCTGGTACAAAAATGTCAAAAAACACCAAAAAATTTGAGGTACCATTCATGTTGTACCACAGAAAAGTGGTCTCGGTTTTTCCGTACTGCCAATAATAAAAAAGTTACAAAATATGCTATTGATAGTAACATAAAAGGGAAGTAATTCAATAAAAAATTAAGCAAACAAAATAGAATCTCCCAAATAAAAACAAGAGCACTGTAATCAAGAGCAAATGCAGAGCAATATCCACACAGTTATATGACGCTTGAACCCTAAGTGTGACCTTGACCTTGAAGTGAGCCATCCGGAACATGGCTTCTGCACATCGTCTCAATGTGGTAAACAATTGTGTCAGGTTTCTTCGAAATCCTTCAAGGGGTTCAAGAGTTACAGAGCGGAAGGGAAACAAAATCAACCCTAAGTGTGACCTTGACCTTGAATCCAGCCATCCGGAACATTGCTTCTGCACGTCGTCTCAGTCTGGTTAACATTTGTGTCAGGTTTCTTCGAAATCCTTCAAGGGGTTCAAGAGTTACAGAGCGGAAGGGAAACATAATCATATGACCTTTGACCCCTAAGTATGACCTTGACCTTGAATCCAGCCATCCGGAACATTGCTTCTGCACGTCGTCTCAGTCTGGTTAACATTTGTGTCAGGTTTGAAATCCTTCAAGGGGTTCAAGAGTTACAGAGCGGAAGGGAAATTGCTAACGGACAGACGGACGGACAGACAGATGGACAGACGTCCGGAACATTGCTTCTGCACCTCGTCTCAGTCTGGTTAACATTTGTGTCGGGTTTCTTCGAAATCCTTCAAGGGGTTCAAGAGTTACAGAGCGGAAGGGAAACAAAATCATATGACCTTTGACCGCTAAGTATGACCTTGACCTTGAATCCAGCCATCCGGAACATTGCTTCTGCACGTCGTCTCAGTCTGGTTAACATTTGTGTCAGGTTTCTTCGAAATCCTTCAAGGGGTTCAAGAGTTACAGAGCGGAAGGGAAACAAAATCATATGACCTTTGACCGCTAAGTATGACCTTGACCTTGAATCCAGCCATCCGGAACATTGCTTCTGCACGTCGTCTCAGTCTGGTTAACATTTGTGTCAGGTTTCTTCGAAATCCTTCAAGGGGTTCAACAGTTAAAAAACGGAAGGAAAAAAAAAAAAAAAAAAAAAAAAAAAAAAAAAAGAAAATAAAATAAATATTTTTCTTTTCAAAATAAAAAAAGAAAATGTTTTTGTTTTGAGTGGATATGGAATGTATCTCAACTCAAAGTGGTTCAATTTTCACATTTTTTAAATGAGCTTGTAAAAAAATATTAAAATTGTATCACTTTTCATTTTAGATATATATTCCATGTCAACTCCAAACAAACAAATAAACAATATTTATCAGACACTTACCAAACAAAATCCACTTGTAAGGACATTTTTCCCATACCCTTTCTTGCTCAAAATTCTCTGGAAAAAAACAACAAAACATCATTAAACATACATGTATATGAAAGGTTTGTAAACAAAATCTATTCATTATAAATGAAATACAGCTTTCATGTAAACATTAACAGAACTTTGCTGCACATGCAAGGGCACTAAAATTAGGCACAGGAAGAAAATTAAGCTTTCCAGACTGGGGTTCATTAGAAACCAACAAATTTATTACCCAGCAGATGTTTTTTAAAGACACCAAAACCTAAGAGATGTTCAATGAAAGCAAGTGTTGTATCCTCTTATTTCTCACTGTAAAGAATGACCTCCAATAGTCAACACATACCTGTATAGCAGTGAGAACAATCTCCTTCTGTGGATGATAAGGAGATGCTGTTACATTGCGCACACTACAAATCTTTGTGTCCTCACAAACAAACACACAGGTAAGTAGTCTCCTGTAACTAAAAGATTAGAGAACCAAAGTGCAACATTCTACAGTGCGACAAGTACAGGTGGTGCTTCACGTATAACTTTGCACACAGAACGAAAATACACGCACAAGTATATATGCAAACGGAACGCATGATGAGCGCACGATAACCATGAATGAATCATGAATGATGAGGGATAAGAACGATACACGATTCCCGATGAACGGACACGAAAAACGATTATTCGATTTACCGGACATTTTCGTTTGCTTAACAACAATATTATTAATAGATGTCTACAATGTAAGAGCTAAAACGACACCCCTTAAAGTCCTAAATTATCGATAATTTACAATAGAATCAAACAGATTATAAGAATAATTAATTAGTAGTTGAATAGCGGCACACATACTAATTATATCTATAATTAAATGTTGTAAAGAATCATCGGACGAAAAGTCCGATTTGACGGGTAAACGCTACCTAGCCACCGCCATAATCTTTACAGTTACAGTGAGCTCTTGACCCGAACAATCCCACAGAAGCAATTTACAAATAAGTAAATTCCCATATCCTTTGCGTCGGTAGAATAACATCTGGTGTATGTCTTGCGCGATATGTAGAACGTCTACGTTCGCTCTTGACCGAAAGTCAACATCTTTTCTTCCAACAAATATCTCGTGAAAAAAAGAAAAAATGTAACAGAAAGATAGTTTAGATAATTGAAAGAATGATTTTTTTTCTATTTCATCAATTTAATCCGATCTTTGAACAATAATATGAATAATACGCTTTTAGATCTAGGCTAACGAACAAACGGTCTACGCGATTAGCCGTCCACTCTACCTCGGACCCCTTTTATATAATTCCTATCGTGCAACTTTCATCACAGGGAACGAACGATGCGTTCCCCGATACATGGTCTGAATGATCCACGATGAATGCACGAACGATAAACACACGATGAATGCAAACGGAATGCACGATACAAAAAATTTTGCAAAGTTACACGTGAGCACCACTGTAGAGGTGTAATGATTCAAAGCCCCCACGGTGCAAAAAGATAGAAAATAATGAATAAAGTGTATATTTTATTAGCTTTCCAGCATGTTCAGTGTCAGATATAAAACATTTTAAAATATCTTCTTTTAAAAAAAGTTACAGCAGTTAAAAAAACACCCCCTAACAACACAATAACATGGACTGGTCTGCTGCCTGCATTGATCTCTTATCAGTAGAAAATATTGCGTCATTCAGTGTTTTATTTGCAAACACGATCACTCTTATATTATCTGGCTCTACAATTTGCGCCCATTAGGGATTTTGGCAACTTCACCTAGGGAGATATCCCAGACACAGGCCCTTTCTCAGGTACTATATAGTAAGAAAGGGCCTGTGATCCCAAGGGGGCCAGAACCGTAAACAATCTGAATGAAAAAAAACTGAAACAAGAGCACCGCCTACGGGTGCCTGACGCTCGTCTGATTCTATCCTTTTACCGTTTATTTATTACCATTTTTAAAAAAGTAACAGTGTCCTTGACCTTGACCCCGAAAACCCAATCCCCAGAAGGTTTTCATGATAATTACTAGACATAAGTTTGGTCACAATTATTCAACTGCAACTAAAGATATTGTGTTTGTCCCATTTTTCTATTTTTAGAAAAAAAATCCTGAGCTTTGACTCCATGAGCCCCAAACACAATCCCAATAAAAGTCTTCATTTATATATATTACACACTTAATAATTTAGTTACATTATGTCAATTGTAACTAAAGAAATTGAACATATTATTGTTTTTCTATTTTTAGTTACAGTGACCTTGACAATGACCCCAGGAGCCCCAAAACACAACCCCATTAAAGATCTTCTTAAATACTTACTACAAAAAAAAGTTGGTTACATTATGTCAACTGTAACTAAAGATATTGAATATATTACGGTTTTCCTATTTTTAGTAAAAGTGACCTTAACCCCAGCAGCCCCAAAACACAATCCAAATTTAAAAAATATTCATAAATACTTCCTATACACTAAGTTTGGTTGCATTATGTTCACTATTACAAAAATAGTTAAGAAGCAATAACCCAGTCAAAATACATGACAGGGTTATGTAACTTGTAAAAATCTTCCTTCTTTCTATTGCACATTTGATAGTGAACAGGTATTCCAACTTTCAAAGTGATAGCTTTGATAGTTTGCATGTAACTGACCTCAACGCAAAACTTAAAAAATCAGACTAGCTAAAAACTACAAAGCCCAAAAATATTAAAATACCCCCCCCCAATGTATAACTCAAAACCCCGTTTGATATGTTGAAGTACATTATCCATTTATTGTTTGTGAAAAATTTGAAATCAATCTAACAAAAAATGAAGAAGCTATGTCCAATTCTCAAAATCAACCAAAATCAATCAAAATTCATGTTTTTTCCCAAAAAAACAGGTCAGACTCAGCATCTTTAGCATACAATGTGAAGAAGGGTATTAGATGAACAAGCTTTCCAAGTGTAACGGTCACCGCCTTCCTAAGCCGAGGCAAGTGGACAGGAAGTGAATCTCGACAGAGGTTCGAACCCAGTCGGACAACTATTCGCTACCAAGGCTACATAAAACGAGAGAACTAAATCTTATGCATTTATTTACCAATGTCTTGTCCCAATAC
Organism: Saxidomus purpurata; assembly: GCA_022818135.1. Taxonomy (NCBI): domain Eukaryota; kingdom Metazoa; phylum Mollusca; class Bivalvia; order Venerida; family Veneridae; genus Saxidomus; species Saxidomus purpurata. The sequence goes on from JAFMSR010000071.1 coordinate 64,326, forward strand.
GTACAGAATGAATATAATGAATAAATATACAATGAGAAACCCTACTCTAGGCCTAAAGAAAGGTGGGGAACTCAGCGCTGTGCAGCGATAGAAAGAACCCGCCGAACGAGCGTCGTTCTCCCAATTCACCTTACGCCAGGAGAGATGTAGCCACGCCCACCGAAATCAAGGGGCACTACTCCCTGCGAAGTAGAAACACAGGACACGCTCAAACAGATCTCTATTGAACTAAGTCTGAAATCATTAGTTTTATTTCTTTATTCGATAATATTTAACTGTACTATGATCCTTTTGATAATATTTACGGTAGCATTATTATGTCCGCTGCGCATTAATTATTAAATACTCTTCAAAGAGGCGTTAACAGTATACTGTTAATTGAAAATCTCTTAAAGATAAGATATCAATAAGCATTTTTATAAACATGTGTCATCAATAAAAATAACTGTGTGACCATGGTTTCTAATTTTGTATTTCGTGGAAGACTTAATTTTTGCAAGCGGTTCTGTGAGCTGGGTCGTGCTATGGGGTCTTATGTTTTAGGCAATGTGACACTTCTATAAGTAAAACAAAACCAATAATATGCAGAGCATTTCTAAGCATATATATTTATATCATTTTGATACGACTTCTGACAGACGTTTTTTAAACAATTGTATGTCCAGCTAGAAAAATCATTTATTTATCTAAATTACTTTTTAAATCAAATGAAACAGTTTCATCGGACTGACTGACTAATTGGAGTCATTTACCCTCGCTACCAGCCGTAGTCATATGACCCAGCGTGGCTTATACTATTAATGTGCACTTATAGTTTATAATGTGCAAGTCCACTAAAATTTTTCTAATATATATTCGCACACACACACACAAACATGATGACACGTTTTGATAAGACACACTTTACAAAACATTTTATTAAATTACTCTAAAATGTATGAAGAGTCACAACACTACGGACCTAAAATAAAATTGGTCCGTGACAAAACTCTTAAAATTTAGAAACTAAACCCGGTAACAAAATATATGGCTTTCACGATAAAAAAAGATCTATTTCTAAGAAGTACTCTTCCTTACATAGAAAATACCTGAAATTGCATGTCCGTCAACGGATTAATTGTAATGTTTGTCGGACAAAATGGCGGCTAGTAACCATATTCGCCACGTGTTGTAGCAGCTAGCTGTTTGATTGGTCTGATAAGAGATTATTATCTGTCAATCAAGAACCTGGCGTAAGGTCAATTTATACATATTTTGCCGCAACAGTACACATAAACTACTTTAATAAGACTCTTTATAATGATTGGCCGCAACATTCAAACATCTAGGCAACCGACCTAGCAACGTACAAAACAAGACTTCGTGAGTTTCCGTATATGCAGTTAACCAGTAAAACACACGATAATTTAAGAGATTGTGATTGGTTACATGTGATGCGCGTTCCAATCAAATGTGTCTAAGCAGCAGACGACATTAACAAAAGGTGAAATACTGGAACATATACCTGTATATTATGAAATGTAAAGGTCACGAAGTTCAAAAGATGCAACGTAAATGCCAGGCCTGTTACACAAGTTTCAAAGTGATAGCTTTGATAGTTTCCATGTAAGTGACCTAAACGCAAAACTTAACCAACGCCGACGACAACGACAACGACGAAGACGACGACAATCAAGTGACGACAATAGCTCGTCATTTTTTTCAAAAATCAGACGAGCTAACAAGAATGTAGCCTAATTAATTTGGCGTTTCAGTGTGACCCCTTTCACAGATCTGATATTTTATAACTGTCACACCTCTACGCCTAATTTTAAAGTCCTCATAACTGGGCAGAAATCCGACCAGAGGAATGACCCCGTTTGTAATGATTTTTTAAAGTATCCCCGATATATATCACATTTAAACTTTGTGTGCGACAAGAAAAAACATTTATCTTGAAGGAAATAACAATCCTTTCCTGATTACATGTATTCAACATAAAAGATTTGACGGCGGAACTGTTACCACTGTTTGCTTTGTACATAACGCAAATAAACCAGTGCAGCAGTAATTTTCAGCACTGCCGATTACGCACACACCGTGTATAACCGTGCAGTCAACCGATTACGCCAGCGGGTACATATGATTTTGCAAAACTTACCGATGCTTCTCACTTGGAATGCAAGATTTATAACGCATAGTGTAATTTGTGTTTATTTCTTCTCACATGAAAACAAAGAATGCATACTGAACAAAAATATGCACATATAGCGTATTAGACAGTTTCATTAACTTATAATATGGTAGTGTAATCTGGTCAACGAAAGTGATCAGTAATTTCAAGTATATCATTGATAATCGGGAAAGGTGATTCGTCGGCTTTTATCGCCGATCTCTAGGCGTCTTTAATTCTAAAATGTACAAAATCCTTTAATACGTTATGACAAGATTATTAAATATATGATAATAAAATCATAATAATGAAGACTTTATTTAAAGTTGATAACATATTTGGCGCAAGAACAAATTTTCAATTAAATAATACTTCTGTCTTTTTTTTTTACTTTTGTTTCGTTTTAAATAAATTTAATCTTGCATGTGTGTCTATGGTCAAGACTGAATTTTCACCTTTAACTGAATGAAGATATATGAACGAGATCTGATAATACGATTGGTTAATTGGCTAGTATGCGAAGCCGAGAATATGCAAGCATATATTTTAGTAATTTTGATCTTTAAAAAAATTCTCCTGTTCTTTTCCATAATGATTGCAAATTGTAACAATTTCCGAAGATGGTACTTCGATTGATTTATTATAATGTGAAATTCTGACCATCGTTTAAACCTTCTATATTGTCTTCATAGTTCTAGCATTCTTCCCTGTTTGATATTATTTTTGTTTTTTTGTTCTAATTGGGAAAAATGTTGTTGTCGGACTTTTAAAAATATCTATTTTATGCTAACTTAAACTAATAGAGTAGTGATCTTTCAGTGGAATATAGTGATTACATATTTATCATACCAGTCACAGTGTGGGTGATCAAGGTCTGTCGGACTTTTATCTTTTCTGTATAATAATATAAATAATCTGGCTTAAGTTTTAATAGTTAGCATAAAATGAAAAGGAAAGTGATTTGTTTTGGGTGTAAATAAAATAAATCTCAACTCAAACTGATAAAATTTCACCTTTTCAATCGCGTTCAGCATTCGTGAAAATTTCAAATTTGTATCACTTTTCATTCAGTTCTATTCCATATGCACCTCAAACAAACAAGACAGTAAGTGTCCTCTATTAATTAATTGCTCAAACCAAACACTAGTATAATGTATATAAAATTTTGATATTTGATAATTATTCATGTGGTTAGAGAAGTCTTAATTAATTAATCAATTAATGAATAAACCATTGAACATATCAAATTATTTAAGACAACCATATTTAACAGTTGACTGACTTAGTGATACAAAAAAAGTCAACATTCCCGCTTTGGCGATCTAAAAAAAATATCGCAATTTTGTACTATTGAAATTAAAATATATACACAAAAGTACGCTGAATTTTATAAAAAAAAAATGTGTTTCCATAATAGTTATCAGCTTTTAAAGCTTTTATAAATTTGAATAGTTTGTTATGATCTACAAGAATTGTGTGCACAAAATTCGTAAGTATAATGTTCATTTTCATTTAATCTGGCTCCCAATACATCAGGACCACTTTCAATATGCCGCCATTTTGGACTTCTTGTCAATCATTCAAAGACACTCGCGCGATAAAATGTATTTTTAATGTAACATTAATTTTTTAAGACGACAGAGAAAAATTGTAACTATTTCATACATTAGAAAATTCAAATCACAAAGAATTTAGTGAACTCACGTGAGGGTCAATCTATTATAAAGGTATAAATCAACATACGAGTTGTATATATAAATATATTTTAACTATTTAGACTTATGTCACTTTTGGTGTGTTCCCCTCTTTATACGCCGCGCGTGCTAGTCGATAATGAACTGCGGCTGCCGGTTGTACCCAGTCGATTACGTAGTGACGTAATACAATTCCCATGATTCTTTAAAAATGGCCGCTGTTTACATGTACGGTGAATATTTCGGATTTAAGTGGTTGGTGTTCGTGTGTAGACAGGTAAATTGAGCTGGGATCTGCGTTAGTGTCATCATTTACCTTTATTTTATCATGTAATAATGAAACTATATCGAAATACTGGATAATAGCGCGGTGTTTAGTGCCCAACGAACAGTGTATTTGGGGTGTATGCCCACTATATCAGGCTTCAAAGTGAGACGTAGAAGGTGAACAACTATAAAATATCAGCCTATAAATTCGGTTTGCCTTCGAAGTCGAAATAGTTAGACTAACAAGAATGCTAAATGCTTGGACTAAATTTTTAAAATACTACAAATCTGTTAGAACCTTTCATCATCACTGTCTTGAATCAGTACACTCCTGGCGGTATGGTTATCATCTCCCAGTATTGTCTGCAGCCAGTCTTTTAATATATGTACCTGTCCGAAGTGTTTCACTAACAGTTCCATAATTTTTGACAAGTGGCGCGAAACTCCATTGTGAAGAGTATCGGGAATGTGTATTATCCGGCCCTATCCGGCCATCATTGTACGGTTTGACGGAAAACGCGGCCGTACCTATTTATTTCCATAATTCTTTATGTACAATAATAATTTATATACCGTTGGAAAGCTGACATTCTGAAGTTTACGAATATGTAACAAAAATAAAAATCAGACGGCATTTACATATTTTATTTCAATGTGAATATTGTTATTTTTTCACAATAGCCAGTATTGATTTTTGAAGTTTGGAAAATACGGCCGTCCCTAATTTTTTCTTCACTTATCTATAAACCAATACAATTTATATATCGTTGGAAAGCTGACATTCTGCAGTTTCCGAATATGCAAACATTTTTAAAATCCGACTTTATTTACATCTTCTGCATTAATTTGAACATTACTATTTTTTTTACAATATCGATTTCGGGAAGTGAGAAACTACGGCCGTACCCATTTTTTTCTTCATTATTCAATTAAGAAATACAATTCATAAACCGTTGGAAATCTGACATTCTGCAGTTTATAAATATGTAAAAATATCGAAAATCCGATCTCATTTACCTTTTCTGTATCAATTTGAAAATGGTACTTTTTTAACACCAGCCAACATCGATTTCTGCACTTGGGTAAATACGGCTTTTAAACAATTATTCATTTTCATTTGGTATAAAGTAATATAACTTACATATTTTTGGAAAACTATCATTCAGCAGTTTACGAATATGTAACTATTGCTGAAATCCGACGATATTTGTATTTTCTACCTTAATATGAACACTGTTTTTTATTTAGAAATCCAACCTCCATTTCTGAAACAGTGAAGATCATGATCTGATTGCTTAATTGTCAGCTTTTCGATATACGTATCATCTTGATATCAACTTAAACATTTGAACTGTTATTAATGTAACATTTTTACAATTCATTAACGGCATGGGTGTGCAAGAATATTTTGTTCATAACATTTGCCCGTGAAATTTGTTCGAAGATCAAACCTGACTAACAGCTTTAACAGCAGTACGCTTTAAGAATATAATAAAAAATACCCATGACGGGACTCGAACCTACACCGTTCTTGCAGAACTCAAAGCCTCATATGAACTACAACTTAACCTAATGGTATCTTGTGTTCTGTACACGAAAGGGAAATTCGGTTGATTTCTTCTCTTCTCATACATCGTTACAGTCGAGTTTTCAATTGTTAATAGTATTTATTTCTCTTCTATAGTTCTTTATAATCACTGTAAATACCTACATATGAAATAATTGCGGTTACTCTGAGATACGGGGCCTTAATAATAAAAAAAGAAGATTGACTTTTAAATTGGAAACATAACTGGATTTTGTGTGTGAAAACGTAACTCGGCGATTATTGTATTGATTTTTCTGTTTGCCATATTTCATGTTTATTGTATTGCCATAGGCAAGATATTTGCCGATTTGCAAATAAAGAATGAATGAAGAACTGATTATCTATCTGGCTATCTACAATGCAAACAGGTGGAACGCGAAAAAAGTATAACTAATAATATGTATTATGGAACATGCGATGCAATCTATAACAATATTCAGTCTATTAAAAAATGATAATATTTCTTCCTATTTGTTGAGATTAAGTCATAGTTATTCCCTCGTTCCTGCGTCTTTGCTGACGTAATACAGACGGACAGACAGACAGCCATTCTTTTTTCAATCAGGTTAATTACATAGACACAACATGATATAATCGAAATATTACCAAAATGTAATGAAAAGTATGAAACAGAGTCATTATTTATATACATTCATACAGACATTCATACAAACACAGATCTATGCATTGTTAAAGTGACCATCATAATTCAACAGAAAACATTATTCACTGATTTACACTACTTGAAAAATAAAATGAACAATACCAAAGTTGTCACAAACATATGTGAATCTGTATTCGTTTTTATACGCATTGAATATAGAGAAAATATATTAGATTTAATACATTTTTGTTACAAAAAGAGATACAACTATTTGCAGACTAGTATATACCTATTAATGCAATACGTTAATGTCATAATTAAATGACTTTAAAATTACAAGTAAAAAAATATGTTTTTTTAACTTTTCGTTTTAACGTACCCTTAAAGAAATCATTTAACTTATTACTTACAATCAATCAGGTTTAATCATATCATCACATATGGTGTGATAATCCAATCAAGGAAACGCGTGCTGTTTATTAAACAACATCATAAAAGGTGCTAATATACAGTAGTTACGAGTTTACTATAGACGAAAACTATTTAACACTGTTTAAAGAGGGACTTATTCATTGTAAATATTATACTAATTCATTTTGAAATGATAAATAGTAATTTAATCACATATAATACTTATAAACAGTATGTTACACTGATAACAAATGTCATACAATGTATATGAATGCTGGAAATAACCGAACTTGCTCATATATACCAAGGTCTTTCAAATAGTACTATTTGAAAGACCTTGTATATACATAAGATATTTTGTAAATGTCGAGGAAGATTTCTAAGTACCAACTCAGTTTGTCACGACTATATCGAAAACTTTTGTTCAAAATTTTTTTAACTTTATTATTGAAAACGCGTTTTAATTTGTTTTTACGCCTTTCCTTAACACCTTGACCAAATATGTTAAAGAGATGTGATTGCGCTTAATTAAAATCAGCCTGTGATTAAGCCGAAAAAAGAAATCTGAAAAAAAGATTAATTATCCAATATTTGCATTTATACAACAAACCCAATGAGATATAACTGGAATTTGTTAGTAAAACACGTAAAAGTTCTTACCAATTGATACAGTTTTTTTTTATTATTACACTTTTAATACAATATCACCCAGAAAAGAAAAGTCGCCCCTTTAATTAGTCTTAATTTAAAATGACACAAAATAACAAAAGTTTTAAAGGCCTGTAACTTCCGTTTTACTCAACCAATTTTCAAAAGATTTACATTTTTGGAAAGTGCAAAACATAAACTTAAAAATGATAACAAAATTATTTTAGTTTATTAAGAATTGAATATGTTAACATTCACGGCCATACTTTACTACTGCAAACACAGAGACATACTATTAAATTGCAAAACATATCAAAGTTTGTCAGCCTGTAACTTTTTTATTATTTGAACGATTTTTATATAATTACATTTTTTATAAACTGCAGAGTGCTTTCATATGATATCTAATTCAATATGTTATTTTTATAAATAAAAGAAATAATAGGTACGGCCGTATTTTTACTGCTGCAAACACCGAGACATATTTAATTGCAAAATGTATCAAAGTTTGTACTCCTGTAACTTTTTTGTTATTTGAACGATTTTTACATATTTACCATGTGTATACTTTCATATGATACTACATATAATATGTTTTATTACGTATTTTAAGAAATAATAGGTACGGCCGTGGATTTCATTCATGAAAATGCAGTTAAATATTCCCGAAATATTGACCGATATTGAATCTAAGTTTCTTTTAAGGTTTTACTCTTAAAATTATTTATTTTTACATATTCATAAAGTTCATAATTTCAGCTTTCATTTGATACCAACTATTTAAAAATTCATCAAGAAATAAAGAAAATAAAGGGTACAGCCGTATTTTCCAATATTTTTTTACTTGTTTTATAGGATGGCCGGATAATACACTTTACCAGAGTATCCAAATATCTATCTTTACATACAACGGCATGTTCCGGGCGGTTTGGTACTAGAACCGGCCATTTCTACAACTGCCCAGTCCATAACGGCCCACTTTTAAGTATTTTTTATTATAAATTATATAACAAAACATATAAATATTATATGAAATTTGCTTGACTGTTTTATAGTTTAAACAGGTGAAGAAATCATTAAAATGAAGTGTCACTGGTCAAGGTATATTTGTGTAATTAGAGTTAATTGGCGTATCTACTTTAGTGAAATCAGACAAGATGAACATGATTTTTATTCATTTTTCTTTGAAATACGATAATTTCCGAATTAAATCAGGCTACCCAGCCATTGCCTTCTTAGAAATCAGGGACTGTATTTTTTATAATTTCCACCTATATATTTTATTTTTTAAATAAAATCATTTATCCCCCATTTATGCGGGGTAGACATATTGTTTTTGCACAATTGTCTCTCTGTTTTTATCTCACGTGTAGTCAAACTATTTCGACTTCGAAGGCAAAGCGGTTTTACAGGCTGACATTTTTGTAGTTGTTCGCCTGACAGAAAAAAGAGATCTGCAAATGGGTCAAGCCATTCAGCCGAATGAATTAGGGTTTGTCGCGTGTGAAGTTAATTAAGATTTGTCCAGTATAGACAGTTCCCATATCTACAATACTTGCCTCCCTTGTTCTAAATCGTCAGCCATTTTGATAGACAAACTAATGAGCATGCATTTGGTTATTCCCAAATATGTGAAAAGTAAGAAATACCCAGAGAATTTGTGTATGACATCCACATTTTCTTGAATATGTTGAGCTATCCTTGCATATCAGCGAAATAGATAAAAATGATGTTAATAAATCTGAATATTTTATTATCATTCAGTAGATTTTCCATATTAACGTAAAGGAAAATTGCCTAAAAATATGACTGATAATTCAGAACAAGGGAGATAAATATTGTAGATGTGAGAACTATCTATTGGTGTAGTTATGGCATTTTACTTTGTGCAAATTGCAAATTTCAACTTGTGTCGCGCATAACTGAACATGTATTTGATCTACAGTCATGAAACTTTACAAGAATGTTTATCAGCATTTAGAACTGTGTATGTAGAATTTTTTATGCGGATTCATGCAATATTGGCGGAGTAATGGCCCCTGACTTAATGATGCCCCTAACTATAAATAGTTTTGAGGTACATTTATGCCTCCACACAGGAATGTATAGTTGTGTACCTGGGGTTTTGTTTGCGGAATCATCCAGGAAAGGTGAAATTATGGTCTTTAATCAACTTGTGTCACGTATAACTGAAAAAGTGTTTGAGATACAGCCTTGAAAATATATAGAAATTCTTATCAGCAATTCAGCATGTGAAGTTGTGCACCTGGGGTTTTTGTCCATCTGTCCGTCGCACGTATCTCTAAAAGCATTTGAGTTAGAGTCATGAAAGTTTACTGTAAGCTTTATCAGGGTGTGAAATACACCTGAGGTTAGTATTTGTGTCGCCCGCATCTCCAAAAGTTCCTTAAATTATACTGTTCCAACTCCCGATAACATGTAGTAGTGGTAAAGGGGATGGGGGTATATGCTTTTGTCTACAAAAGAACCATATACTATTATCTTGATATCACATATTATAGGTTTTCGTAATTTCTCCGCAACTAATCCGATTGGAGTCCGTAACTTATCCGACTGGGTTCCCGACTAATCCGACCGAGTTCCGTAACTGAGACGGGCCTTTTCAGCTGATTATTTATCTCCATAGGAAGCTGACATGATAGCATCTGTTTTAATCGTGTACACGGTTACCATGGGTTCGCTTCATCTTACCGTCTATATCTCTTTATGTGAGAAATTTGACAGTTTCTTACGTAGGATCGGAGTCTAGTACTGGTTCTACCCAAGAACGATTGTTAGGTAAACTGTCCGCCTGATAAAATGGCCAAAGTTGGAACGAGCGCAAACAAAAACAACAACAGTCAGCTACATATATGGGATGCAAAAAATGCTTGCGGATACAACCCATTTGCATAGAACGAACGCAACGGCTAACTGTTTTTTTTTAAATATTCTCGAGTGGGCTTAAACCAAGGAATGGAATACTGATTTTATAGACAATCTACCTTTATTAAGCATCGTTGTCATGGAATAAAAGAGTTATTGTATTGCATCAATGTATAGTATTTTTGCAGTGTAGCAGATGGCATGATATTTCTGTGTGAATATCGCATGAAATCTTATCTTCATTTTAAATGATGTATGTCAAGAGAACCCTAAGCACTTAAGAAAGAATACATAGAAATAAAATCATGAATTTATGGCTAAAATAGCATTTGTGGTAAACAATGGACACGGATTCACATCTTAAGGTAGCAATGTACCCGAGTTGAAATCGCTTTGCGCGAAAGTCGGTATTCTTCAAAACTATATCTTAATGAGGTATTTTATTAGTTATTCCTTGCATTAGAAACTGTGTCATGGATAATTAATATATGTATCTTAATTAATTAATGTTATGATGTTATATATAAGCTGTGTGACAGAGGGCTAATCCCCTTAGATATAGCAACTACTGTTGATAAACTTGATACAGAAACATTTTTGCATTGGTCGACATGCGTATTTCAATTACACATATGCATGTAAAGCCTGAACTCATTATATGAATATGCTTTTGTGTAAATAAAATGCGCATGTCAACCTGAAGTCATTGTGACGTCGTGTTGCCTCATTTCAGTGTTGTTTTTTCGTCCTTGCAGTGTCCTGTTGTCGTTTCGTAATGTCATTGTGTCGTGATGGTGGGGTCGCATGCCTACACGAGAACACGACATGGCAGAATTCAGGCACCACATCACCGAGATATCGGATATTTTCAGCTTCTCTCTCACTTCGCTAGGCGCTATCACTTTGAATACTTTGGATTTTTTATATCTATTTTGAACCGTGACACAGAGGCCCTGGGTTCAATCCTTGTGGAATTTTTCATTATTTTTTCCTTTTCAGTAATTAAATTGTATTACATGAAAAATTATGCCATTTTTAAGATTTGAAAACTGTATCTTAATTTTCCTTAATTTTATCAATCTGTACAATTACTTGAAAATATAAAAGATAACCGTTCACATCTTTAAAAGTTCAGTATCTCAAAAAGTAGACGGTAAAACATTTTCATTTTTTCTTATATTGCAGTTTATATACCACTTGTAAAACTTTTGTAATCAATAATGGTGCCTCTACTCCGAATCTTTTACAACTGTCTTGTATATTTGCATGTGCGATATATGTCTCGGGGCAAAATCAGGTAAATTGTATACCCTAGTTTTTGGCATTATTTAAGAAATAATCTATGGTTTGGAGCGCTTTATCGAAATTGAAGCATTCTCCGGAGGTGATGTGTCGGGCGGAATAATTCACTCGGGCTTCGCCCTCGTGAATTATTACGCATGCACATTCCTGACAAGAAATTCCTCAATTTTGATAAAGCACCCCAAACCATAAATTATTTCGATTCTTATACGCCGAATTTATAAAAACTATCGTAACTACTACGGACCTTTTCCAGTTTGACGGTAATGTGTAAAATGGCATAAATAGTGGCTGTTGGAAATCACTACCCTATTTCGGGCCACCATTCAAGATATCATACATAGCTATATTATACAAACTTATTTTAGTTTAATAATCCAGTACATAAAATATATAAAACAAGACCTGTCCCTCACAAGTGACGAATGCCCCCGAAAGAGGTTCCTCACAGTCTGTGTCCTCTCCATGTGCTCAATAAATGTGCTATGTAATTTTAAAATCCTTCCATGCATGACAGAGTAACCATGCATACAGTATTCCATTACTTTAAACACTAAGTGTGACCTTGACCTTTGAGGTAGGGACTTGGGTCTTGCACGCGACACATCCGCTTGATGTGCTAGACATTTGTGCCAAGTTATTTTAAAATCCTTCAAAGCATGATAAAGTTATAGTCCGGACACAAATGTAAGCATATATATAGGATTCCATTACCTATAAACTCTAAGTGTGACCTTGACCTTTGCGATAGGGATGTGGGTCTTGCACGCGACACGTCGTCTTGATGTGCTAGACATTTGTGTCAAATTATTTTAAAATCCTTCAATGCATGACAAAGTTACAGTCCGGACACGAATGTGTGCATATACAGAGGAATCCATAACCTTCATATTCCAAGTGTGACCTTTACCTTTGAGGTAGGGATGTGGGTCTTGCACGCGACACGTCGTGCTAGCCATGTGTGCCAAGTTATTTTAAAATCCTTCAATGCATGACAGAGTTACAGTCCGGACACGAATTTGTAAGTGGGGACGGACAGACTGACGGACGGACGGTGCGATTTTAATATGCCACCCTTCGGGGGCATAAAAAACCCGACTGTGACATTATGCAAAGACGCCAGATTCAGAACCTAACAAATCAGGCAACCGATTTAAATGCGTACCGCTAAACAGAACTGTACAACGTTTCGACGCGGAGTAATGACGTCAGTGTGATGACGTAAACGTTTTGATTCATTGAATCAAAACATTGTATGACGGTGAATCCTGCATTTTTTTTACCTTTTTAAAGCAAAACAAGGCGATAGGTATTCTAAGTCTCAACTGTCGCAACCAAAAATAATATTTAACTTCTTAATCAGAATTACTCCATGCGACTAATGTATTTATACAGATATTAATTCTATTTCTATATTTTATTTTCTGCGCGGGAGTAAATTAGAAAAGTCGGAAGGAGCTACTTCCACCTACTTGTCCGAGTGCATTAATCATATTAAAGCACTCGAATTGACTATAACATAGGCATATAAAAATTCACTTTTGTTGATTTTTTGTTTATTCAACAAAATGACAGCAGTGTAACATAAAATATATTGAAGGAAGCAAACATGTTTGCAATTTTGTGTTAGACTGTCATGAATGCCTTGCTGCTAGACGTAACAAATGCACTGTTACAATCTACATACTGGAAGCATTGTTCTTACTTTTTAAACGGCACAACCAGTTATTGCTCATTTGAGGTGCCTTCGAGTTCGAGTCTCTTGGCGGTGAAATTTATGTAATACACAATGGTCTTTTAAAAAAATTAATCTTACAATAGAAAAGCAGTCAACAAGCACAACCACCTTGATCATTCTGAACAACACAAAAAATAACGAACCATATTGTACAGATCTTTAGCAACCAAGGTGCAAAAGCTTAACACTTTCAATGTTTAATTTCAGAAATGCTGTACTTTCTAGAAATGTTAGACAGTCTATCTATGGTGCGTGATTACACTAGTAGACATTATAATAAAATAATTTCGATTTACTGACACAATCTTGAGAAACTAATGCCTTTTCAAATGGTAACCATTGCCTTTGAAGATTTTAAAGCGATCATTTAGCGGTCTGTTTAGACATAAAATAATTCAATCAAATACAGTAAAACTTCGTTAACTCGAGAACCCCGGATAACTCGAGGACTCCTGTTGGTCCCGGCAATTTTGCCTATATGTTTAACCAGAAAATACTATCGATAACTCGAGCATCGGTAACTCGAGAACCCCGGATAACTCGAGGAACACCTGTGGTCCCGCCACGTAGATTTCTTACTAAATTAAATTATATATAAAATCACCAGCATAGGGCATTTCCTTTATAATAACTATTGTAATACAGAATACATCTGAACTGTCTTCACATTCCGATTAATTCTCCCACGGACAAGTTTAATGACCTTCGGAAATTGTTGCCTCGTAGAATACCGGTACAGGAGACAAACGGTAGGTATTTAAAACGTAATAATAGATTCCATCATAAGAAAAAACAAATCCAAATATTCCTAACATGTTTTTATTTTTATACACAGTACGGTGGTTGTTGAGCTTCACACATGACACTCCTTCAAACACAGCCAGACGAAAATGAGAATTTTTAGTGTTCTTTACGACAGTGGCGAGAGCAAATATATATACCATATACAAAATCCTGACAAACTGATTTAGGAGTCCAGTGACCTGGTAAAATATCTTTAAAAAGCATGTGTTTTAGTTCCTACTAATGATCTGAAAAGTAGGATTTCAACCATTTATAATCTAGTTATATGTAAAATTAGTGAATTTATTTTCACAACTGCTTTCTGAAATTTCTTTGCTTTTCATTTTTTTTTTTTTTTTTTTTTTGGGGGTTGACATTTATTCATATACTGTTACAATTTGAAGGCAAGTTTGGAACTACGGTCAATAGCGAAAGCATTATGTCTCGATCCATTCGAGTTGGACGTACCTATAACAAGTGAACGGTGGTATATTATTTCAAATTCAATTTAATTTTATTGTAATATCACAAGATGAAAGTGAGACCTGTAAGGTACGGGCGATCAATCTTTATACTACAGAAGTTTTAAAATACTCAAAGCTCCCTTTTAAAGGCCTTATTTGGCTCTTTAGAATGTATATTTATTAACATTACAAAATAATAGTCGCTATCTATTCTGCTAAAATATAAGTAAGTATAGTGATTTATTATTTAATGCATCCATTTGTGTTGAGTCATCAACAAACAAACACAGATTTAAGGAAAGACAGAATTTTTCAGTAAAAAACCTTAAATTTAAAACAACTGTATGTCGTCGATAGAAGAGCTTAGTCAAGAAGAAATGGGAAGCAAACGTGTATCATCCGGGGCAAAGTAACAGCAAGATTACAATCAGTAGCCAGTGTCATTCACAGTATTAGAGCACATTAAAACATCAGCGATTCAGAAACGCAGCATATAATGCCTAAACTAGCATACAAGCAAGAATAATCCTGTTAGTTAACTGTTGTATCTCAATCTCTCTTGCAATCAAACTATTCAATTCTTTAAACAAAAGTTTTCTTTCACAAACACACAACGACTCCAAAACAAGAAGACACTCACATAATGTTGCAAGTCAGTTGTGCAGCAAGTTGCTCCGCAAAACCTAAAGTTATTACTCAATATACTGTAATCTAAATCTAAACATTTCTAGTGCATTTTCCCTGGTTAGCCAGATACAAATGTCTCAGAACCATTGCTATCATTAAACACACATATCAGACTAGAAAGGAATCAAATTCTTATTGATATTCATTTTTCAGGTACTCAATATCAGACATATGCACCAAAAGCGGGGAATGTCAAGTCCTACAAGGATATCAAACTGTGTTAAACACCTTCAGGCCAAGAAAGACTGGAAAGCTTCCGACATGTTAGGCTCCACGACGACTCTTAGAACAGCCTCTTCCTCCGGTGTCTGAAATGTAAACATTTACATGCATAACATTTTAAAGCTTTGATTAGTGACTCTTTTTCTTCTTTGAATAGACAAATGTTCTGAGAAAATGTAAGTAAGGATTATTTGTAAGTATATTAAGTTTCAAACTAATTTAAGCATTTTCTGCAGAATTCTTCAATGCCTAAAGCAAATGCAGAGCACACCCTACCAATACGTTTTGTTTCACAGTGTCTTTTCAATGATTTTTTTCTTTGCATGGCAATTTCTTTCTGTTTTCCTAACCATTCAACTTAAAAGTGCAAGATGCTAAAAGTGTATTCTGAACAATCAAAATAACAAAGCGCAAGTTGTGAACATACAGAAACGTTTAATGACCAAGAGAATCGGTTGTCTGGAAGCAAAATGGAAACAAATTGAAGGAAGTGGTATCTTATTTATGGTTTCTGGGGAAACTGAAAATTACTTACCAAATGTTACAAGTGTTTCCTTTATTATTGAAATAGTTGGGCAAGTTATAAAATCTTACCAAATGTTCTTGTCTATGCTTTAAATGTTTCCTCAAGTCTTTGAGCAGGTGTTTATATTGAGCATGGTGTCTGCTAAGCTTCACATAGCTTGCCTTCAAACATAACCTAAATGAAAAAAGACACCTGTACTTTAATATTCATCACTCAAGCAAGAACTATCATTTAAATGTTGCCACTAAAGTTGTGTAAATGTTGGTGGCCTGTTAAAAACTTCCAATACTTTAAGTGCATATGTGCACTGTATGGTTGTTTCAAATGACTACATTTCACATTTGAGAACTTGCACGTTTTAGTGTTATGCTCGTAATGTGTGTTTTCTTCACATCAAGTCATTCAAGATACAACATGACATCAATCACTTTTTAATCATTCCTAAGAAACATTTCGTGAAGATACAATTAATAATGCCTTGGACATTAGACACTAAATCAGTACATTTAAGATATGGGCTATTAATGTAACACTAATCAACCTTTGGTGAAATAAGCACTTTTGCCTTTGGGTATTAAGGGAAAACAAGCAAACAACAAAGGGAAGTGAATGAAGTAACATGCATTATGTCTATGGAGTATTGACTCACCATTTTATAAAATAGTTAATCAAATGTTTCATAATGATAACACACATACCAACTGACCATATTTAAGATGTGTTTGTCATAGCTTCCATTCCCTTTCTTGAAAATAAGAAGGAAAATGCATGTTAAAACTGATATTACATAAAAGTCACTTTGTTTCTTTGGAAACATTCTCTAGAAAGCAATTTATCTTAATAATTAAATTACTGTAAATTATAATTTAATTTAATGTTTTTATTAGCTCTGTTAAGGGTGTCAAACCTGAAGTGCTTTTGATTCTGAAATATATCTAAAATGCATGACGGATTTGAACATTGAGCACTAAGGCTAACAGACGACCGTAACCACAAAGATCTGCAACATATTTAGTAAATTTACATGTATAGAAATAACATGTAGTAGACAATCCACACAAAGTGAATGTGAACAATTAAAACAAAACTAATTTAAAACTTACCACATGTTTCTTAACAATGTTGTCCACCACATATATCATTTTCCAAATGACACCTATAATTACATAAGAAAAGATAATGTTAAGCACCACCAAATACATCTACCTGTTGATAAAAGCAATAAATCTTGTATCTTTTTAAACAGTCACCAGTAGCTATCAAAACTCACTAATATTTCTTACAAAACTATGACTAAATGTTTTTTTTTGAACAGGTGGATATCTATGAGTATAAAGGACAACAGGACACTGTGACCACTAAGATTTTAGGACACTTGGACAAGTTCCACAGTCTAAAGGTAAAAGCTTACAAAGTCATGAAGTTATCATCTTTTGGCCAAAAACCATCACAAACTGACCTTTTACAAAAGTTATTTGAACAGCCCATTTACTGCTAATGATTTATGCCTCTTTATAAAATTTCAAGGTCCTAGATACTAAAAACTGTTGCATACGAACACAGCACATCCATTGTCTACAAGCAACCATAATTATTGAGTAGTCACACCATGTATACATTAAAACCCACAATGTCATGTAAATCTGCTTAATCTAAACTAAACAAAACAGTAGTAAGTGCATATGTTTTTCGCCATTTAAACTGTAGTCCTAATTGCCTGAATTCTCAGGATAATCCCTATCAATTAAAACTTTCACAAACAATAAACTGACCTTGAAACAAGTTAGATTTTCCAGAATTTTCCCTCATTTAGAAATTAAACATCAAAGGAAAGGGATTGTAAAAAACTTAAAATTTAGGGAAAAGTGAGTCAATACTCCGAATTTTAAAGGGAACAAGGTTCTGTTTAAATCATTTCTAACATGTGGTGTGTAGGGATTTCAAGGAACTATTTACTTAAGTGCAAGACATTTCAGGGGAGGAATTTTAAAACTGGTGCAATCGTCTTTATACAACTAACCGTTATATGATACCATTGTACGTATTACAACTACTAGTAAGCATGGTAAATGTCTTTATATAGTTCTGTTTACAGTTTATAAAACTTATCTTACCTAAGAAATACTTAGTATTACTCTCAGCTCTCTGTTTATAATGAAGTTTCTGTATGTATGCATGAAGCTTAAAAACAGCCAGTAGAAACTGCTGATACAGGTTTCTTAACATCAGTGTCTCAGAGTTTATTGTTGCATCAATAAACAATGCATGACATTTCTGTCGGACTGAACTGAAATATGACAGAAGAAAAGAAGTGAAGTATTTCCTTATGTATTTCTGTAAAAACAAATTTCTAGCCAACCCAGTTCCTTTACACTTTACAGGCTATACTATTTAAAGGTCAGTATGACCTTTGTCTTTGATCTACTGACCTGAAGTAAACTATTTCAATCAAAATATGCTATAAACTTACCAAACTTGAATGCCACAAGCCTTAATATGGTCACGTTTGTAAACCATGGTCTTTGTTATATTTTGATAATAAATAAATGGCCAGTGATGCAAGAAAATTATATGAACACTTGCATTTTTATGCAGGGCATTCATACTACAATATACTGTGTTTATAACAAACTCATTGAGACCATTTCAATGTGTTCCTTATACTATTTGGAGTATGTCATATCCATATAACATTTGCAAAATATATAAGGAAAATAATCAATTCCAGAAAATGTGTTCCTTAGATCCGGAACTATATATGCAGATCTTATATGTACTATACACAGAAACTGAGCAAGCACATTATCAGACACATTTCAATTAGAAGTACTAGAATATTTAAAAGATACATACAATGCAATCTTCTCCTTCAGTGATTTTCCAGGTGTTTTAGACAGTTCCATGGTCATTGTGTCCATTATACCTGTTGTTCAGAACAAAGTCATCACACAAACAATTATATCTGGCATCAGTTATTATAATCAGAAATCTTTTTTAGTATCAGCGGAATAACATCATTAATTTTAATAAGTTTCCTTAATTGATTCTTCTAAGCATTGTCAAAAGTGGGAGCTTGGATTCTAACTGAATGATCTGTTAAACATAAATAATTTCTAACAAGCATACCTGTTTCAGCAACCGAGGTGCCTGATAACTGGTCCTTGCTATTTTATGAATTACATCTAGTGCATTTAAATTTAGATGGAGTATTTCATAATTCACATAAATTGTCTTTAATACTCCATAAAACATTTTTCCAAACCAAATTGAAACCAATCCCTTTACAGTAATAACTAGTGTTTTATAAAGTGTTTTATTTACTTACTGACACCAGAGTATTTGGTAAAGTCCATGCTCACTTCCAGTGTGCTAGTATTGAAGAGTACACCACACCATGGAAACCACTCTGGATATTGAATAAAACATTTCACTTGTTGGTACATACATGTATGTATATACAATGATTAAACATTTTTACCAACTTTTTGTCCTCTGAGATCATGTGTATCCCTTTTACACTTGAAGTTCATACAACGAGTAATGCCATAACTCCATGCCTAATATGCTAACAACTGGATTGAACTAATCATCCCTGCATACTTTCATTGAATTCTGGTTTACATGGTGTTTGTTTGTGCCATATTATCTGAAAATCCCTAAACGCATTACGGAATTTAAGAAATAGCTTGAATAAACTTGAAGAGGCCCCAGAATATAGAAATTTAAGATATGTTACCTGCTGAAACAGATGGTAATCTATAGATGTCTTCATATTCGAAATTGGTCAAAATTTTCTCTCTGTTGATACTGCAGTTGTATTCTGGAACACCTGAAAAGATTGCCTGTTACATGTAGTTTTATTTATTTTTACGAAAATGACATTTTTTCCATAATTGTTTTTACTTTTTTGCCTTATTTGTTCGTCCTCTGTGCTTTTCTTTATATGTCCAATTCAATTCCATGGGGATATGTGACAGCAGCCATTTATCAGCTGTTTGTTGAAATTGATATTTTCTTGGTTCAAATTTCTTAACAACTGTTACAAGTGATACACACGATGGATAATTTTGTGCTTTAAGCATAGCTTTCAAGGCAAATGATCTGCACCATCACTTTGTGTCAAATAGTAGCAGCCAAGCAATAGATGACAAACTAAGCTTCTTTTAACCTAACTTGCCTAGCGAGAAGAGAGTCTATCTTTTCAACCAGTGCAGATCATGATCAGCCAGCACATCTGTGAGGTCTGATCATCACTGTTTTGCTATTCAGTCAACAAATGTTCACTGAATAACCCTTCAAATAACTAGCGATACTGCCCATATTGGACAGTAGACAAGTCCATTTTAGGATTTTAGCAGGGTAAGGGATAAGTTTGTGTTGCTGTTGCTAGGCAACCCAATACTCACCTTTGATCATAGTTTCCAGGAAGCTGACATCATGTGCCCATGTAGGTGTAACATACAGATAGTCATCTACAATTCTCATCAGAAATTCTCCCTCTGTCAGTTGAAATAGCTTTTTCTCCATTTCAGCATAGTAAAAGCTACACAGTAAAGTGGAGATAACTGACCCTTGACTGATTCCACACTTCTGTAGGTAGTAATGGTTCCCTATCTGAAAAATACAGAGCAGTCCTATGAAATGTGCAGTTCTATGCATGAACAGGCTGGTAGTTTACCTACCTTTTTCTGGAAAGGACCAGAACTAGACTAGCTTGCTCCTTTTAACAACAGGGCCAAGATGGCCCGATATCGCTCACCTTGGTACAAGTCCACTTGCCTGGTGGAAGATCACTAGATAATGTTATATACCAAACTAGAGCTATCACTAAATGTGATTAATACCCCCAAAAGGATTGCTTTATAAACTGAAGAAGTTCGTAGTAACATAATACCTTGCAAACAAACTAAAAAGAGATATTGTTCTTAGCAGTTCCTCTCATTGTGCTTGACCATTGTATGAAGTTGTATTGAATTCCAACTTGTAGTTTTTCGAAAAATGCTCCAGACAGGGAAAAGTAACAAAGGGCAATAACCCTGTAA
Organism: Saxidomus purpurata; assembly: GCA_022818135.1. NCBI lineage: Eukaryota > Metazoa > Mollusca > Bivalvia > Venerida > Veneridae > Saxidomus > Saxidomus purpurata. The sequence goes on from JAFMSR010000071.1 coordinate 85,340, forward strand.
TTAGTCAAGATGGAGTTATGGTTACTGTGCACTGCACTCCCTCTCACTGTGCTTGACCATTGTATGAAGTTGTATTGAATTCCAAACCAGAAGTTTTCCAGAGTTATGCTCCGGACAAGGAAAAGTAACAAAGGGTAATAACTCTGTAATGAGTCAAGATGGGGTTATGGTTCCTGTGCACTGCACTTCCTCTAAATGTACTTTACCATTGTATGAGGTTGTACTGAATTCCAACTAGTAGTTTTCAAGTTATGCTTCGGACAAGGAAAAGTAACAAAAATAACTCGGTAAATACTCAAGATACGTTCTAGTTCTTTATATGTCCAATTCAATTCCTCATGGGGATATGTGAAGCGCCATTGTATCAGCTCTTTGTTGAAATTCATATTTTCTTGGTTCAAATTTCATTGACAATGTTACAAGTGATATAGCATGACTCTGGATAATTAGTGTGCTTTAAGTTATAGCTTTCAAGGCAAATGATCTGCACCATCACTTTGTGTCAAATGGTAGCAGCCAAGCAATGAATGAACGACTTAGCTTCTTTAACCTAACCTGCCCAAGGAGAAGAGAGTCTATCTTTTCAAAGTGCAGATCATGATCAGCCAGCACATCTGTAAGATAGATCATCACGTTTTGTTATTCAGTCAACAAATTTTCACTGAATATCCCTTCAAATAACTAACGATACTGCCCATATTGGACAGTAGACAAGTCCACTTTTAGGATTTTAGCCAGGGGCAAGGGATAAGTTTGTATCTGTTGCTAGGCAACCCAATACTCACCTTTGATCATAGTTTCCAGGAAGCTGACAGCATGTGCCTGTGTAGGTGTAACATACAGATAGTCATCTACAATTCTCATCAGAAATTCTCCCTCTGTCAGTTGAAATAGCTTTTTCTCCATTTCAGCATAGTAAAAGCTACACAGTAAAGTGGAGATAACTGACCCTTGACCGATTCCACACTTCTGTAGGTAGTAATGGTTCCCTATCTGAAAAATACAGAGCAGTCCTATGAAATGTGCAGTTCTATGCATGAACAGGCTGGTAGTTTACCTACCTTTTTCTGGAAAGGACCAGAACTAGACTAGCTTGCTCCTTATAACAAGAGGGCCAAGATGGCCCGATATCGACCCACCTTGGTACAAGTCCACTTGCCTGGTGGAAGATCACTAGATAATGTTATATACCAAATAAGTTTTCCTAAATACGCCTTTGTAATACAAATGATCCGCCCCGGGTAAGGTCAATTTTGTCCCCAGGGGCATAATTTGAACAAACTTTGAAGAGGTCTACTAGGCAATGCTACATGCCAAATATCTAAGCTCTAGGCCTTGTGGTTTCAGAGAAAAAGATTTTTAAAGTTTTCCCTATATAAGCCTATGTAAAACTAAGTGACCCCCAGTGCGGGGTCAATTTTGACCCGAGGGTAATAATTTGAACAATCTTGGTAGAGGTCCACTAGCCAATGCTACATGCCACATATCTAAGCTCTAGGCCTTGTGGTTTCAAAAAAGAAGAATTTTAAAGTTTTTACGATATAAGCCTATGTAAAACTAAGTGACCCCCGGTGCGGGGTCAATTTTGATCCGAGGGTCATAATTTGAACAATCGTGGTAGAGGTCGACTAGCCAATGTTACATGCCAAATATCTAAGCTCTAGGCCTTGTGGTTTCAGAGAAGAAGATTTTTAAAGTTTTTCCTACATAAGCCTATGTAAAACTAAGTGACCCCCGTGCGAGGTCAATTTTGATCAGGGGCTCATAATTTGAACAATGTTGGTAGAGGTTCACTAGCCAATGCTACATGCCAAAAATCTAAGCTCTAGGCCTTGTGGTTTCAGAGAAGAAGATTTTTAAAGTTTTCCTATATATTCCTATGCAAAACTAAGTGACCACCCCCACCAGGCCTTGTGGTTTAATAAAAGGTAATTTCGGGGTCATAATTTTAAATAGAAGTCAAGAAAGAACCAAGCCAGTGTGGTCAAGAGCTTTTTTCCTTATATAAACAAACACGCGGGGTCAATTTTGACCCGGGGGTCATAATTTGAACACTCGTGGTAGAGGTTCACTAGACAATGCTACATGCCAAATATCTAAGCTCTAGGCCTTGTGGTTTCAGAAGAAGATTTTTAAAGTTTTTCCTATTTATTGCCATAGCAACCAGAGTTCTGCATGGAATGGAATTCTTTGAACAATTATGGTAGAGCTTCATGCAAGGAACATTCCTGCATAGTTTTATCAACATTGGCCTAGAGGTTTCAGAGGAGATGTCATTTGAATCAAAATGTTGACGGACGACAGACGACGGACAATCATCGATCAGATTAGCTCACCCTGGCATAGGCCAACTTTCTCAAATGGCCAGGGGCTCGAATCCATCACTCTCATCCAGTAAGAGATCTAGCTTTAACAACTCAGATACCGTCAATATAAACCCGTTAACCACAGAAGCCAGTATGAAATGCTTACTGCTTACATGTGCATATTAACATAGGGAATTTGAAATGCTATATTTGACTTAACCTTTTAACAATAAATTCGACTGTAAGAGATAGATATTGCATCTTAAGGCGGTATGAGCGCTTTTAATCTAAAGATCAAATTCTTTCAAAAGTCATATTATTTTAAACATTAGTGTTTAAACGTTAAAATAAAACCAAAAAAATAATAGGTCACCATGCTTTTTTAAGAGTTATACGATTTTTAAATAACCCATCAAATTTGGTTATTTTGAATCTGCTTTTCTAACATAAAAACAACAAACTTTTCAATTTCAATTTCTTTATATATGATTACTGTGGAAAACAATTCAATATGCATCATGTTTACAGTTACCTTTCATTAATTTAAACAAATAACAAAAAGCTTTCACAAATACATGATAAACGATTTATCATATCATACGTGATTACCCCACCCACTTTCTTAATAACAGAACAATACATTTTTTAAACATTCATATGAAAAAAACCAAAGATCAAAAGTACTTCATATTTGCCTGTTGGTTAGATGTTATTCAGGCAACCAAAGTTATCCAAAAAAAAATGGGGGTCACCATGCTTTCAAATGAGCTATATCCAATAAAACATTAAAAAATTTGGAAAAAATCATATGTTCTGACTGTTAGTTTTAAAACTATCCAATAACTTGGACATTATATTTGAAATTATAACACATAAGTGATTCTAAAACAAAAATTTATTTAAATTAATACATTATGAAGTCTATAATACTGTTAACACTATTTACAGCATATCAAATTACCCCACCCACTCATAATCTAATGTCAAAATTATCAAAATTAGAAGCAAAAACAAAGTACACTTGAACTAACCATAAGAAATCATCTGAAACTGTTACTGACAGACAGATTACTATACAGAATGCTTATCCATTGCTATAAATAGCCAAAGAGATTTCTACCAAATAGAAATACTTATACTAAAAATATCTATTCTTATAAATAGGAGCAATGCCAAAACACTTTGCGTAATGCAAACAAGTCCAGAAATTTTTTTAGAACATTTATTTTTGAGACTGGTGAAGGTACTAACTGAATAGAACTCTTGGAGAGGAAAATTACTTAAAGAAAACCAGAGGTATTTTGATGTCTGTCAAAAACACAGATACTTCTAGAAATTTACAAGAATTCATATGAAGTATATTATAAATTAATGATCAGTAAAAATAATAACCATCCTTGCTGGGTCAATTTTGACCAAGGGGTTATGATTTTAAAAATCTTGATATCATTTACTATGCATATGTAATCAATACTATAAATTAACACAGCTGAGCCAACCTTAGTACGTCAAAGTGATTTCCAAAAAGAAAGAACGAGATATGAATGACCTAAAAAAAACAAGAGCTGTCACATGACAGCACGCTCGACTATTCGAAAGCTTGTTGGTAAAAAAAAGTTTTTGTCTAAGAACAGGAGTATTGTGTTATTGTCTATAAGAATTAAGGTCAAAGATATGAAACTTGTTCAAAGACCTTTGTAAATGTACATTGCATTCAAAGCCTTACTCTGGATTCTGCAAGCCAACTGGAGGGAGGATGGGGGGGATAATTTCAAAGAAATACATGACCTTGTATATTTGATCATGAATAATTTTGTAACTTTTCAAAATTGATATGTATAGAATTAAAAAAGCATGACCGCTACATGCTGCATAATTATTCTACGACATTTCAAAAGAAAGCCATTTTGAGTATTTCCATATTAGTATGGTAAAAACTGTGACAAAATTCTAAGTTAAAAAGGTCATAAATATGTCAAAAATCAAAAACATTGGTGAAGATGTTGACAGTAAACATACATTTTAAGTTTCAAGTCAATACGTTCGATAGTATTCTATCTTTAACAAAAAATTCAAAGTTAAAAAGGGACACAAATCTATCAAAAATCAAAACAGAGTTATGGGGATTGTTTCCTCAGGTGTAGATGTTGATGGTTGACACATACTTTGAGTTCAAGTCAATACGTTTGATAGTATTCAAGATATTTGATTTTATAAAATCTTTTACCAAAAATTCTAAGTTAAAAAGGGATATAAATCTGTCAAAAATCAAAACAGAGTTATGGGGATTGTTTCCTCAGGTGTAGATGTTGATGGTAAACATATATTTTGAGTTTCAAGTCAATACCTTATATAGTATTCAAGATATTTGAATTTACAAAAAACTTTTACCAAAAATTCTAAGTTAAAAAGGGGCATAAATCTGTCAAAAATCAAAACAGAGTTATGGGAATTGTTTCCTCAGGTGTAGATGTTGATGGTAGACACATACTTTGAGTTTCAAGTCAATACCTATGATAGTATTCAAGATATTTGAATTTATAAAAAACTTTAACCAAAAATTCTAAGTTAAAAAGGGGCATAAATCTGTCAAAAATCAAAACAGAGTTATGGGGATTGTTTCCTCAGGTGTAGATGTTGATGGTAAACACATACTTTGAGTTTCAAGTCAATACGTTTGATAGTATTCAAGATATTTGACTTTATAAAAAACTTTAACCAACGCAGATGCCGACGCCGACACCGACGCCGACGCTGGGGTGAGTGCAATAGCCTCCTTATTCTTCGAATAGTCGAGCTAAAAATTCATTGATCACTATCAATGATTAAATTCATCTAAAAACTTGGAAACAGCATGAATAATTTTTTGTGACTTAGTCACAAGGACTTTTTTCGCTGATGGACAACTCTGAAAAAAGATCTTCTATGCCACTCGGACCACTCCGTTTAATTGCTAGAATCAAGTGTGACAAATTAAGTCCACTTCCTGCTATACGCTTAGCAATATCATTACTCACTGTCTTTGTATCTATTGAGGGTTGTAAAGATGGAAGATTTTGACTAATCTGTCTAGAGTACTTATATGCATCTGAACAAAATTCAACAGCAAATGAACCTTTTACAAATTTCTGAAGAGTTATGACATCATCTAAAGCATTGTGTGCATTGTACTGCTCTTTGAGAAAATGCTCTGCAATATACTGCTGAGTACATGGTTTAAAAGAGTTAAAAACCTTTCTTGTATCAACAAATCCAGTAACATGATTACAAAATTGTGAATACAACCTACATTTATGTAAAGCATTTGTTAAAATTGGACAGTCAAATGATCTACAGTTATGACCTACTAGCACATTGTCTTCAGATTTTGACAAAAAATCAATAAAACAATTCAAGGCTTCATAAACACTTCAAACTGTTGACAGCGCTATTTCTGTAAAACATCTGATTGCCAACAGCATCTATTTTTGTGTTTTAGAAATTGGCTTCTTTGGTAGGACATCAGTGTTGAAATTTTTTCTGGCCTCTTCTTGCAGCTATCTGTATTATATGCTCTTTTCTTCCTGAAATTCAGTTTAGTAAGTATGACAATTCATTACATAAGACTGATTTTTCACCAAAAATGAAATTTGAGCCTTACTGCAAAGTTTGACAACTAGTCAAGTAGATTTTATACTACTGCTAAATATATCAGAAAGCTCATCTTCAAATCATGTGTTGATTCAGTAAAACACAGAGAAAAAACACGCACTGAAATAATTGGACATAAACATTTGATCTATACTTAGCTACAAGATAAAGACAGATTTATTAAATGATTGATTAGTTTTTACTAGTGTAATGTGTAGTGTTACATGATATTGTGTCCAAGGTAGGCCAATGTTGTCCAATTTTATTAGTATTTAATAGCTATTGACATAGCCTTTAAACTCACAAAGACAAAACCTGTTCCATATGGCAGCTATTGATTCTATGGAAATTGAACTGCTTATGAAAAGATATACATGTAGTGAAACCAACTTGTATTATTGTAATAAGGCTGCTATACCAACATCAATCTTAACCTCTGATGCAAATACAATACCTAGTCCTGTAGTCTCAAGATCAAAGAATATCCTGTTGTGAATGGTCTGTAAAGTATCTGCAGAGAGCTTGTATACTGCTGCAGGTACTGTTTCAGGTAGATATTCACCATTTTCAAAAGCTAAATTACTCTGGTACATGTACTTGGACCCTTATGGAGCTCATTTACTGTTCTCTTTTTATTCCTGAAAAATAAAATCACATTTTCATGCATATGGCTGTGTCAAATCAATTCATTAAAACATCAATGCAAACATATTTTGATATTATGAATTTGTAAATCATTTAAGATCACATTATGTAACAAGAGTGCTATCATGGTGCTATCTCACTCACCTGATCACAAGACTAAATTGATTGTAAAGCAAGACATTTACACATAAATAAACAGGAATGAAATGGTTATATGGTCTTTCATTACTCGCAGTTCGAACTAGGTGAAACTATTACAAACTAGAACTATAACTGAAGGTGATGAATACCCCCCAAACACCCCACTGACACAGTATATAAAATATATGTAATATTTGATGCTTTAATTATTTGACCTGCACAACTTAAGGAATTAACTTCTGACCATGGGTTTTGGAGATTAAAAGTGCACAAGAATTTATTATCTCAAACCCCTGTAGCCTTTGACCCAGAGACCCAAAACATTGACCATGCACAACTAGGCATTGTAGTTATCACTTCTGTGAAGTATCATTAAGTTCTGACCAGGGGTTTTGGAGATTTAGTGTCAACAAGATTTTACTATCACTTGCTCCTTTGACCTTGACCTTTGACCTAGAGACCCAAAACATGGCCCATGCACAACTAAGCATTGTACTTATCACTTCTGTAAAGTATCAATAAATTCTAACCAGGGGTTTTGGAGATTTAGTGTCCACAAGATTCTGTCTACAGACATAAGGACAGACAGACAAGCTGAATCCAGTATACCCTCCCTTACACTTTGTGTTCAGGGGGGGTGGTATAAAAATTTGAACAATATCCATGAAAGCATTCATTGATAAACTAAGATTATACCTTTCAACTTTCAACTTGTTTCTTTGACGTTTTGCCGCTGTAGTCATGGCTAAATTCCCAGCTTTTTATGAACCTATAAAATACATAATGAAAAATTTGCTTTCTTCCATCACTGTTACTATGACTACAAATAAAGATACTGGTGATCATCTTGCTTTATGATACACAATGTAAAACATATTTATACTTTTTTCATAACAGAATAAGCTAACACCTTCAGTAAGCTAAAACCTTTAGTCACACTTCATGATGTCAATTAAAATATCATTTTATTTATCACTGTTATGAAAATGTCAAGAATAAAATGCTTTTATAGTTAATACATTTGATTATATAAGATCTGGAAAAATAATTACCATTGCTAAGTTTTTAAACAAGAGGGCCATGATTGCCATATATCGCTCACCTGAGTACCATCGCCCTTAAAGCTTAGGTCACAACATTTTTAAGCAAGACTTTTTCTCATCTCAGACCCTTGTGACATTGAGCTTTAACTGAATTACCTCATATATAACAATATGCACAACTAAACTCCATAAGTAGTTGTCTGTTTATTACCAGACAAACTGTCATAGGACTTGCCACTCACACGCTTCTGCCAACTAGCATCAACACTAACTTCAATATCTTTTAACCTACAAAAAAAAGAGAATAAAGTTACAGTTGAATAAAAAAAAATAATTTCATATTAGTGCAGGGAATGTTTTACAGCAATCTTACATCAATGTCTTATACTGCCTCACTACTTTCTTTCAGTAGTTTATCTTGTCAACATATGAAACTAGTAACATAAATCAGAGTGCAATGAAATTGGTATCAATACTATTTTCTTAAGATATGCTGATAGTTTCAATACCTTCTGTTGTGTTGTAGAGAAATGTCTGACAACACAGAATTTTACTTTTCTATAACACAACCTATAACTGAAATAAATCTGGTCTACAACTGAAGTATGACTGCTATAAAACTGAAGTAGGTCTGGTACATAACTGAAGTCAATCTGGTCTATAACTGAAACAGGGCTGGTCTATAATTGAAGTGGGTATGGTCTATAAGACTATAATTGATTTGAAGTAGATCTGGTGTGTAACTGAAATAGATTTGGTCTATAACTGAAGTAGATCTTGTCTGAAACTGATGTAAACAAGTACATGTATAAAGATTGGAAGAAATTAAATTGGAGTGAATTCTATAACTGCACCTTAATTATTAATCAATGTGCTTATATAATATAACCCTTGCGAGAATATTTGAAAACTTAGGTCTAGAATTCTTTTGCAAGCTGCTCCACTGCTCTCCCACTTTCTTTCACTCTGGAATCTAACATTTTAAAACTATGATCATCATAAATAAATAATTCAATGAAACTGATTTAGAATCATGAACAATTAAGATAAAACTATTTTGTAAAACTGAAAATTATTGCATATGATATTATATTACATTGCCTGCAGTGCCCATTTAACTATGCTTATTCCTCATGTTCACATATTCATCTAGTGTTTACACATATACCGGTACTAACAGATTTACCTTCTTGTTTATTTCTAAAATTAGATTTAGCTCAGGTCCTACAAAGGAGTCACCAAGTCAGCCCGGTTAGCTCAATACATAGGTAGAGCACAAGACTTGTAATCTCAGGGTTGTGGGTTCGATTCCCAACTAAAATTACAAACAGTTTTTCGGATGAGACTTAAAACCGAAGTCCCATCATGTATGGGTGCTATACACCTGGCATGTAAAACTAAAAGAACCAGGTGTGTCTCTGGAATTGGGATGCTTCATCTTGCACTCTCCTACAAAAATTTTAACTTTAGAAGTTAATCAGCACCTATTCTCTCACCTAACACCTCAAAATATAAGTTACATTGCGGGTTCAACAGCTTCTTAAAGTCAATACCGTCGCTGTTGGCCGCTCATCATGGAGGTTGCGGGTTCGAGCCTCACCGGGGGCATGACCGTACTTCTTCATATGACACAAGAACTGGTTTTTCCAGGAAGCAGACTCGAGAGTGAATCCACAAGCTACAAGCTTTCTTCACAATCGAGCTAAAATATTTTTTTTTCTATAAACTAATACCGTTGCTCAATGTTGATGAACGTGAAAGATAAAACATAAGGATGTTTTGGTGGACAGATAGTTTACAAAAGATCACTCACTAGTTCAATGTGTTGTGTTCATGTCAAGCACATTCCCATGTTTTTTTCCAGTTGGTATGTATTCACCACATTACATAGTGCACATCTAATTGATGAAATTGCTGCTAGACCTGTTATACTACAGGAATTTGAAATACAGTTCTCTAAAAATAGATGCTGGCTGCATGAAATACAATTTTTTAAACCATTGGCAAGAACGTCCAACTCAACATGTCTACTGGCCTGCCAGTCACTTTTACACTTCTTGGCAAATGTTGTCGTCGCCAATACATGGGGTCGATACATATTCATGATCACATGTTGTTTCAAAATTAACTTTGATGGTTTCGAAGGTTTACCACACTTTCATTTGGCGAACTGGCCGTTTTTTCGTATCGGTGTATTACCGGTTTATTCAATTATTATATGTATATCATCGGTATATTAAATAAAATGCATTAATTAATAAATATGATGAATCAGATAATGTTTTTTGCTGTCAAAATAAACCGCCAAAGTAACACGGAAGTTGTAATGCCAAAAACGAAAATAGCATTGTATGTCGTAAAACCGCTGCACCTAAGTTATCAAGAAATTATTAAGAGTATTATTACTGATTTACACTCTCGAAATGCAAATCTTTAGTACAATATTAACAAAATATCTATATTGAGTTGTAGCCATTTTACGACATTGCCAACACAACTTATGTTTATCGGCGCATGCGCAGATAAACGCTCATACCTCCTTAAAATGTTAAAATTGTATAATTGGAATGCATTGATATTGAATTACATGTGGATATCATTTCATGGTCTTTCAAAATATAGCAACTGGAACTAGAATTTTTGGATTTCATTTCTTCATAAATATGGTAATCTTGGATGGTTTTTTGTTTGGGATCTTAAATTTGTAAGAAAGTTATTGATTTCACAATACCTTAATTAAGTTGTTGGAAAGATGTATCTTCAGTAATCTCTTTAGCGTCTCACAAGTTTCATGTTGATAGACAACCTGTGAACAAGACATTCTTCTTACAGTTAACGAAGTCTATACGTCCTTAGATATACATGTATAAATAACATATAATGATAAAATGATATCTGTTCCAGCGGTGTGTATCATCTAATAAACAATGATTTTGAGTTCTAATGTGCAGTAATTAACCACAAACACTGCTGAAAAGGATATTATTTCATTTCTTACATGACCTACCATTACAAAAGCTGAGTCAATACAAATCATGAATTTGTTACAAAGCTAACGTACTAGAAAATTAGAATACAAGCAAATAAAAATCAGCATGAAATATGTTGACTTCCTTTAAATGACATTTAAAACGCTCAACACTTGCAATACATTATTGATAGTTCTAAAACACCTTAGAAAAAGCTATGACCAAGAGCAAAGTAACACCCTTTGCAGTTGACATTGCACAGTGGTAGCCAGTTTGACTCAGAATTGAATTGTTCCACATTACCTTTAACTCTTTTAAAGAATGGTTCCATCCGGAGTGAGTCTAAAGAGCGAGCGGTAAATAAATGTTGAAAGAACTTGCTTCACAATAGAGAATAAATTAGTAATTAGAAAGTGACACCTTATCAACAAAGACTGTATTCATCAGTCCATTTCTCTCTGCTATCTGTTTACTGTAAGCCATGAAATCAGGGTTGAACTCTGCCATGGGTGTTACAACGCGATGGAACTTTCTCTGTACACAACCATTCTTCATACTGACTGTAAAATACTTCCTGATAACAAATTCCTCATCATTCATTTCCTGTAATAAACAAATTCCCTATCATTCATTTCCTTAACAAGCAAATTTCTCAACAATCAAATTCCTCATCATTCATTTCCTCTTACAAACAAATTCCTCATTATTCATTTCCTGTAACGAACAATACTTAGTACAGTTAAGTCTGTGTTAAAGACAATCCAGCAAACAAGAGGGCAAAGATACCGTTGGCTATAATACAAGGTCAACAACCACATAACAGGGTCAGTTTTGACCTAGGGTCACAATTTGAACACCTTTCATAGACATCCACAACACAATGCTATATGACAAATATCTAATTTAAGCTCTGGGTCTGTTGGTATTAGACATAACTTTGTTTTAAGTTTTTCCTTTATAAGCCTTTGCTAAGTCAAGTGACCACCAAGCAGCGTCATCTTTTACCCGGGGGTCATGATTTGTACAATCTTGGTATCGACCTAATAGGCAATACTACAAGCCAAAAGCCTAAGCTTCAAGCCATGTATTTCAGAAAAGAAGATTTCCTATACAATCCTATAACAAATAGGGCTGCGCGATAAAACTAGTATGAATTGCAATTCTCAAGATACAATACGTAGTGGTATGGTTTCACCATGTACCACAGTATGTTTATGAAAATAAAAAAACAATCATTTCTCCGTCATTTAACAGCTGAAACTTGCATTTGAATAAATTGTGTGCTTTTTTCGTGACAACACTGATGGACAGTAACTTAGTAACACCAGGCGGTATATCATTCAATCTCAAAAGGTAAACGAATAAACTTTAATGATTTTGCCCAAGCAATGATTCATTACTTTATTACCATATTATCACAAAGTTTGAATACTTCAAAGTGCATTTTTGTAAGAGTTATTCACTCTTAATATTGCAATACGTATGGCAATACAGTACCGCGTATTGCAATTTAACGCGATACGAAATTTCTGGCGACACCCATCCCTAGAAACAAACCAAGTGACGACCCTAGTGCCATGATTTGACCATTCTCAGTAGCGGTCTACTAGGTAATACCACATGTTAAATATTTAAGCTCTTGGCCTTGTGGTTTCTGAGATGTTTTAAGGTGTTCGTATTTGTTGCCATAGGAACCAGAATTCTGCATGAAATGATAGGAGCTAAAAATGAGAGGTGGGGGTCACTTATGAAGTTTCTTTTAATTTTCTCAACATAGTTTATGATTAAGAGATGTTACAATGTACCCGGAAAAAACTTCATAAAGTCTCTGTATAAGAAATGACGCTTCAGCTGTAAAAAATCCCTTGTTTAGAAAAAGAGATCCATGCTTATACCCTGTATCACTCACCAATAGAACCAATATCGTTCTTAATGATAAGGATCTAAACTAAACTAGAGCTATCACTAAATGTGATTAATACCCCCGAAAGACTGCTTTATAAACTGAGGAAGTTCGTAGTAACGGAATACCTTGCAAAAAAAAACTAAAATAGAGATATTGTTCTTAGCAATAACTCTGTAATAAGTCAAGATAGAGTTATGGCTCTTGTACACTGCACTTCCTCTCACTGTGCTAGACCATTGTATGAAGTTGTATTGAATTCCAACAGGTAGTTTTCTAATAATGCTCTGGACAAAAAGACAAAGAAAAGTAACAAAGGGCAATAACTCGGTAATTAGTCAAAAAAGAGTTATGGTTCCTGTGCACTGCACTTCCTCTCAATGTACTTGACCACTGTATGAAGATGTATTGAATTCCAGCCAGTAGTTTTCAAGTTATGCTCCGGACAAGGAAAAGTAACAAAGGGCAATAACTCTGTAACGAGTCATGAAAGAGTTATGGTTCCTGTGCACTGCACTTCCTCTCAATGTACTTGACCATTGTATGAAGTTGTATTGAATTCCAACTTGTAGTTTTCAAGTTCTGCTCTGGACAAGGAAAAGTAACAAAGGGCAATAACTCTGTAACTACTCAAGATAGAGTTATGGTTCTTGTACACTGCACTTCCTCTCATTGTGTTAGACCATTCTATGAAGTTGTATTGAATTCCAACCAGTAGTTTTCAAGTTCTGCTCTGGACAATGAAAAGTAACAAAGGGCAATAACTCTGTAAATACTCAAGATAGAGTTATGGTTCTTGTACACTGCACTTCCTCTCGTTGTGCTAGACCATTTTATGAAGTTGTATTGAATTCCAACTTGTAGTTTTCAAGTTATGCTCTGGAGAAGGAAAAGTAACAAAGGGCAATAACTCTGTAACGAGTCATGAAAGAGTTATGGTTCCTGTGCACTGCACTTCCTCTCAATGTACTTGACCATTGTATGAAGTTGTATTGAATTCCAACTTGTAGTTTTCAAGTTCTTCTCTGGACAAGGAAAAGTAACAAAGGGCAATAACTCTGTAAATACTCAAGATAGAGTTATGGTTTTTGTACACTGCACTTCCTCTCGTTGTGCTAGACCATTTTATGAAGTTGTATTGAATTCCAACTTGTGGTTTTCAAGTTATGCTCCGAACAAGGAAAAATAACAAAGGGCAATAACTCTGTAAATACTCGAGATAGAGTTATGGTTCTTGTACACTGCACTTCCTCTCGTTGTGCTTGAATATTGTATGAAGTTGTATTGAATTCCAACCAGTAGTTTTCAAGTTATGCTCCGGACAAGGAAATGTAAGAAAGGGCAATAACTCTGTAATTACTATACCCTGGTGAAGGTCCCAGTAATGGGGGGATAGCCAGGTCGGCGAATTCGGGGAAAATTAATTTCGCTGAGCAACTTGGTGAAGGGCCCGGAGGATAGCCAAGTCGGCGACAGGAAAACAAGGAGTGAAGAGAAAGACAGAACAGAAGACTATTGAGACGAAATATGAAGCAATCTTAGAAGTTGAGAAAGGTTTAAGATCTAAAACTGAAATTGCAAAGATGTTTGGCATTCCAAAGAATACATTGACTCCTACACAGGTTTTAGTACACTTCACTCTAGGCTGAACGGTCTTTAGTACCATCTCCAATATGGCCGACATGCTTACTCCGGAAAGTTCGAACTACCGATAATTCGAACAAATTTTGCTTCCCCGAGGGTGTTCGAGTTTTCGAGAGTCGACTGTAGATAGAGTTATGGTTCTTGTGCACTGCACTTCCTCTTATTGTGCTTGATCATTGTATGAAGTTGTATTGAATTCCAACTAGTAGTTTTGAAGTTATGCTCCGGACAAGGAAAAGTAACAAAGGACAATAACTCTGTAATGAGTCAAGATGGAGTTATGGTTCTTGTGCACTGCACTTCCTCTCAATGTGCTTGGCCATTGTATGAAGTTGTATTGAATTCCAACTAGTTTTTTCAAGTTATGTTCCGGACAAGGAAAATGCAACAGACCGCCTGACTGACAGACCGACCGACCGCCCGCCCAACCGCCCGACTGACCGACCAACCACCGGGTGACTCCTATATACCCCCCCCCAACTTCGTTTCGGGGTATAAATATGGCAATTTCATAAATCAAGATCCCTTTGCTCTGTCCCTACTAGGTTACTTTGTTCCAAAAGACAAACTTGCATATACACATTCTGCAACAAGGAAGACATCTACATACATGTACAGATAGTTAAAGACCTACAAATTACAATGAGCTACCTAGCCATGTATATGTGTTATTAGATTAGATATAAACTATGTGACGAAAGTGGGATATAAGAGTGCCCTTTAAACTTCAAATTTCACAAGGTCAATAATATAATCTTCTACATGTACAGATAAAGATAATTATTATTTCACATATATTATTACAACAAACAGTTTTGAACAAACAAGTACTGGTATATTGTTTTGCGTTTGAGGAAGCTGTGAAGAATTCCTTACAGGTAAGTCAGACTTACAACATGTTTTTCTCTTATATGTATTTATACTGATAAAACAAAAAATACAGGTAAATGACAGAATTGAACAATTATTTTATCTGCCATTGTATCCAACTTCCATTTAGTGAATGATTATCAAGTATGCAATATAACTATATCTGAAGCAGTTATATTTTAGAAACCTTTTGATTTTTCAACAAACTCAGACAATACTGAACACAACATTATTGCTGCTTATTTTAATGTACAACAGAAAAAGAACCTAAATTAACATCTCACCCCACCTACCCCGCAACAGTAACTATAAACAAAACATGTTGGGGCAAGCAGTTTGAAATATGATATGTGTTTGTAGCAAATGCGTCTGTTTACAAAGTCCTTTATTAACCAGCATTTCATAGTAGAGCAGACTGGAGAACAAGAGGGCCGAGATGGCCCTAAATCACTTACCTGGCTACTATTGGCTTTAATACACGGTCAACAACTATAGCAGAAAGGGTATTATTAGACTGGGGGTCTTTGCAGAGGTCCACAAAATTATGCTACTTTCCAAATATCTAAGCTTTTGGCCTTTGTGGTTCTAGTTTTGAAGTTTTGCCTATATATGCATATGTAAAATCCTGTCACCACCATGGGCTAGATAAATTTTGACTCAGGGGTCATGATTAGAATAATCTTTATAGATGTCCACTAGGCAATGCTACATGCTAAATATCTAAGCTCTGTTTTTTGGTTTCAGAGAAGATTCTTAAAGTGTTTCCTATATAAGCACATGAAGAGCCAAGTGACTCCTGGGCAGGGTCAATTTTGACCCAGGGGGTAATGATTTGAAAGAAAGCTTCAGCATTCAATTGGGACCTCTGAAGGTATCATTTTTTCTGCAAATTACAGCCAAAAAGAACTTAATTGTTGTAAGTTAAAATAAATCAGCACTACTTGTTTTAGAAGACAAGAATTCTTAAGTTTCTGTATAGAGTATGAAAGAAAAGTGCTACCTGCACCCCAGGGGTGCAGTCGGGGCAGAGGATGAAGGGGGTGGATATCAGAAAAAGTCATCAGTGATTATTTACATAAAATATAATACATGTATCAACACAGTACAGTTAAAGGGAAATAACTTTTGTATATATATTTAACAGAATAAAGCTATTCTATCCCCCTTTCAAGTTCAGTATTTAGAACATCCTATTTATAGACAACTTTTAAGAAAAGGAAGTTAAGTACTAAACTAATTATCTGAAAACGAAAACAGTGTTAAAGCTACTATATTTTGGTTCTAAAATTGATAATTTGGAGATATGGTAACTAAATCTATTTATTTAGTTTATTTGTAATACAACATCTCAGAAAAAATCTTAAAATAAATCTGTTAATTTTGTTTGTCTAATGTTTGTTTTCATTACACCAGGAAACAAGGGAGTTTATTCAATTAAACTGTTCAGTCTTCCCTGATGGCAAATAAAGAAATATACAGAATATACAGAACGTTCACTGACACAAGCACTGCTCCTAAATAATATTTTTCTCTACCCTTAAATGGATTTTCAAATGACATAATACTTAATATTAATTCAGTACATTTGAAGGGAAATAACTTTTGTATAGTACATTTAAAAGAAAGAAGCTTTTTTATCACCCTTTCAGATGTAGTACAATTTAGAACCTGCTATTTATAGACAATTCTTAAGAAAAGGAAATTAAATATTAAAACCAATTTTCTGAAAAAAATAACAGTATTAAAGATATCATAATTATTTTGGCTTTAAAATTTAGAATTTGAAGGTATGGTAGTTTGTAATTATTTATTTAGTTAGTTTATTTGTAAAACAACAAGGCTATATCTGAAAAATCCTCAAAATAAATCTTTTAACTTTTTCAATCTAGTATTTGTTCTCATTGCACCAGGAAACAAAGGGTTAAATTCAATTTAAACTCATTTTTTCACAGATATGGCTGTCTCTGGACGAAAGATACCTGACTTTTCTGGGTCAATAAACAGAGGGTCTGCTGAAGATTTTGACCACAGCTGTGATCCATGCTTGACCGCAGGTCAGCATATAGAGGCACATGGCTTTTGCTTAGATTGTCAAGAATATCTGTGCAAGAATTGCTTTACATACCATCAAAGAACAAAGGCATTGAGGCATCACCAGCTCCTTGACAGAGATAGCATTGACAAGCAAGGCATTCCCAAATCACACTCCGATGTGTGTACCGAGAAGTGCCGTGTACACAAAGATGAAGTGATTAAATTTTTTTGCAAACAACATCAAGAGCTAGGCTGTCACGATTGCATTGCTTTACATCACAGGACATGTGCCCTTGAATATATACCTGACAAATGTGCTGATATTGGAGACAGTAAGGAATACAAAAGTACATTACAGCTCCTTGGTCAGAAAATGGTAGAGGTAAATGCTGTTGTGAAAAAAGCTACGAAACGAGAACAAGAGATTGACACCTGCCATGAGGGTCTCATTAAAGGATTAGATAAATTCCAGAAAGAAGTAAATGACCGCATACAGCAAATACGAAATGAAATTCAGACAGAAGCTAACAAAAAGAAGTCATCAGACAAGCAGGTAGTCCAGGATGTGCTCGATACATGTACTAATATTTCTACAGACATCAGCAAACTTCAGTCCAGTCTACAAGATAACAAAACTACAAAACAAAACGGACAACTTTATATTGCAATTAAACAAGCCATGTTGAAACTGAAGTCGGATGAAATCAAGAAATCTGAAGAAAAATTAGAAAAGACCGACATGCAATACAAGTTTGAACATAGTCAAGATCTACAAGAACTGCTATCCACACATAATGCATTAGGAAAGCTTAGCCTCTCAACATCACTGGTCACTCCAAGCAAGAAGATCAACAGTCTCATTCACAAGGAAGATATAAATATCAAAACAAAGTCAGATAAAAACCCATGCTCTATCACAGGATGTGCTGTCTTATCTTCTAACAAACTTGTGCTGGCTGATTATAGCAACAATACACTGAAAGTATTGGACACACAAAGTAAACTTGTAGTAGAAGAGAAAAAGCTGGACTCATCACCATTTGACATTACAACACTACCTCAGGACCAAATAGCTGTAACAATGCCAGATAAGGAGGAAATCCTTATAATGACATCAGGCAGCAAACTGTCAACTGTTCACACAATTCCTGTTAAAGGACGGTGTAGGGGTATATCTTATCATCAAGATCATCTCTATGCAGTATGTAAGCACCCTAACAATGTTGTTATACTAGATACAAAAGGTAATATCCAAAACACAATTTTCTTGAAAAATGATAAACTGAAAGAACCATACTATATTGTGGTGAGTGAGGATTCAAGACTTATCTATATCAGTGACCGTGTCAGTAGGTGTATAGTCAGTATAACATTACAAGGTGATGTATCAGCTGTATACAAGGATCTACCTGCACCAACGGGAATGTTGATGTTAGGTGATGGATTACTGCTGGTGTGCTGTTGGGGGATGGCACCATTCATCATATCTCAGGAGACTTGAAACAAGGTCAGCAAATGATAGGTAGTCTACAGTATCCACATTCTATATGCTACAATCATCATCAACATGAAGTCTACATTGGTCTGGATAAGTGTGATAAGCTGAAGGTACTCAGTGTGAAGTAACATGTTACAATAATGTAACACATATTAAGAAACAGAAGTGCACCCTGTTGACTATGAATATTTGTACATTTTGGAAACAAAAATGTTTTAGTGAAGCAATAATACTTTCAGAACTATTTAAAGCTATAAACTTTTTATTTTTTCCGTACAAGGTTTTTTTACTAGTTTTTACCTAATAATAGAAAAGAAAATCATTTCGATGGTCAGAAGGATATGACTTTCAGTTTTGCTTTTAGAACTTGTTACAATATTACCAAAGCTTAATCTTTATCTTTTTCATTTAAGATACATGTACATAAATTACATGAAATTAATGTTAATATGTTTTATAATAGCTACAAACACATAATAGGAATAAATTTCTATACGTGTATATACTGTTTCTGCAATATTATACGGATTTTGTTACAAAAATGAATTTAATAGTCACTATAATATTATGTACAATGTAGTACTTTACTCTAATTAAAATTTATTCACTTTTGTTGTTGTAGCAGTTTAATGCCCGTTCAAAGCGTCTTTTTGGTCATTTTAACAGGCGGGCAGTTTACCTGGGCAGAACCAGTACTAGACTCCTATCCTCCGTAAGAAACTGCCAACTTTCACACATAAAGAGACAAGGTTGGTAGAAGGGCTCAAACTCATGACCCTCAATCTACAGTAATTTAAAGTCAGCGGCTCTAACCAACAGACACGGAGGCAGACTTTTTCAAGTTTCTTTAAAGCTTGGTAAAATAATCTTATTTTCAAAATCAGTCGAACCATTACAGTAACAGCTTTAAAGACAACAGCTGTCCATAAGACAGCACGCTCGACTATTGTGGGTGTTTGCTAATAAAACAAAACTTTTATCAGTATAATAGCAAAACAAAATTCTGCTAACTATTAAGTATAAACTAGGAAAGTTGAATCATAAAAAAAGTCAAAATCTAAAACTATAGATTAAATTTTTGGTAAATTAATTGTTTGATACAAATTTACCCTGAACACTATTGCAAGATTTGATATAACTACCATAAGTGGTTACTGTGATATGTGCATGATAGTACCTTGCATGCAAAACTTTACCAAATTTTCAAAGTCAAACAAGGGCCATAATTTGCACTAAATTTAAACAAGAGTTATCTGACTTGACTGTGTGACACCCCTAGAGACATTAACGAAGTTTCAAGTCAATATCATAAGTGGTTACTGAGGTTTGTGCATGATAGTACCTAGCAGCCAAAACTTTAACCAAATATTCAAAGTCAAACAAGGGCCATAATTTGTACTAAATTTATACAAGAGTTACCTGACTTGATTGTATGACACCCCTAAAGACATGAACAAAGTTTCAAGTCAATATCATAAGTGGTTACTGAGATATGTGCATGATAGTACCTAGCAGGCAAAACTTAAACCAAATTTTCAAAGTCAAATAAGGGCCATAATTTTTATTAAATTTTTTCAAGAGTTATCTGCCTTGATTGTATGACCCCCCTAAAGACATGAACAAAGTTTCAAGTCAATATTATAAGTGGTTACTGAGATATGTGCATGATAGTACCTAGCAGGCAAAACTTTTACCAAATTTTCAAAGTCAAACAAGGGCCATAATTTGTACTAATTTTTTTCAAGAGTTATCTGCCTTGATTGTATGACACCCTAAAGACATGAACAAAGTTTCAAGTCAATATCATAAGTGGTTACTGAGATATGTGCATGTTAGTACCTAGCAGGCAAAACTTTAACCAAATTTTCAAAGTCAAATAAGGGCCATAATTTTTATTAATTTTTTCAAGAGTTATCTGCCTTGATTGTATGACACCCCTAAAGACATGAACAAAGTTTCAAGTCAATATCATACGTGGTTACTGAGATATGTGCATGATAGTACTTAGCAGGCAAAACTTTAACCAAAGAAGCTGCGACATCGACGCCGACGCACAAGTGACTGTAATAGCTCTCCATATTCTCCGAATAGTCGAGCTTAAAAATGTTCTATCTTCCTTTAAAAACACATAACTCAGTGTTTCTTATAAAAGTCATAGGTCCTTTGAAGTTTAAAACTGTATAGCAAAAATATTTATGTTTTGACGGTGAAATGAAAATCTAAATGTACGAAATGGGGTCTGTTTCAGATAAAGAAAATAAAACTTGATTTACAGCCATTTTCTCTGAATCATGAAATTTTCACGAGAACTTTATTTTCGCATTTTTTCCATTTGGGCACTCCTTCGAAAAAATCAAATTTTTCTGGCAAAAATCAATTTTGTTACAACAGCATGTAGCGTTGCAATCACTCGATAGCAATTTCATTGTATTGTGAATTGACATGGAAATAAAACACGCGATTTTTTTGTCTCGTCAATTCAAAGTGATTTGCAGTACTGTACCAGCCAAAGTTATCACATATCACAACTCAACTTTGTGTTTAAGAAACAAATTTCAGATTATCTCGCAGAAGTTTGAATAAATAATCAAACATGTAGTGAAAACTTTATCTCATCCACACATGTCTAACTTTCCATTTGATATTTCTTCAGGACCTTACGCTTTAAGCTCAAGTGACACAAAGATTGAAATTCAATCATACAGTACATTATTAGTTGATGAAACTTACTGTGTGCAAAATGTTCTCCATTATTGAATACATTTTGTCTTGCCTGACTGAATCGTAACAATTTGAAATATCAGTTTTGACAAAGTACAGCTTCGGGTGCTCCAATCTCCCTCCACTGTTGTACGAACGATTTCCAAGCTTCATAGATATCATCAGTCCCAAGCTTCCCGTGGCCAATCAGAGATGGGTTACGAGCCTTCAAATACGACAGCATACAGTGTAGGTCTGACAACTGCTTGTTCACAGGTTGAGCCTGAAATAAATCATAAGTGACAAATTGAGGGTTGCGCAAGAAACTATTACAAGTCCTTCTTATTTCATACAAGTTACTACGGTTTTACTGTCAACTCTTCGAGCTACTTTACAAAATGGTTAAAGCCCAATGATCAATTGGTTACTCGGCTTAGATAGAAATTATAAATCTTTACTGCAAGAATGACGATAGCACTGTGTTCTATTTTCTCTAAACAATGTTGATGTATGTCTTTCTTAAACATTTCTTTAAGAGAAAAAGTTTGTCATAACATGCTTCTTATCTTTTGCATGTTTCCTCATAATGCAGCTACTGAAGTTTCTGATTAGATGAAAAATCCAATAGTAAATATATCTGCATTAAACAGTCAACTGACTTGAAAAAGACTCTTGGTGTTTTTACTACCTTCCTAGTATGTGCCTTACTGTTATTGCTGAATGCACTTTTTTTTAAAACAAGAGTTGGTACGAATTTTAAAAGATTAGAGTAAGAATGTACGGCACATTTATTCATTACTTTTAGCTAGTGTTTGGAACTATCTTTTTGATTTTCAACAAACATGTATGTTAAGATTTCATTACCTGAAATGAGTTAAATGTTACTGCACTTCCCATGTTGATGATTGGTCGAAGTGAACATTGCTTGGGAAGAAACCGTAGCAATGACACACCAAGACTGTCTCTGCCCTGTACCATCTCCCACGCCTTCTTCTGTGAGAGTAAGGAAATATCACAGATAGCATTTCAAATGTATCATACGTTTAAACTGTTGCGCTTAAGAAAGTTTATTTATGAACAATAAGACAACACTTGTGCTAAAACTCACCAAACCATGACATGTCAATGTGCAGAACTAGATCTTATACCAATCATACTTGTTCCTTTTGGTTGAAAACCATCAAGGCGCATACAAGAAATAGCACAAAATATCATAAAATTTAACAAATCAAGGGCAACAACTTCACTAAGTTAGACATCAAGAACTGGAACAGATTGATGATAGGCACTCATGTGTAGCTTTATTGAAATTTATTCAGTTGTCATGGATAAATAGTTTAGACATCATAAAATTGTAAAGTCAAGGCCAATTACTCTGCTAAAAGTCCCTGAACCATAACATGCCGATGTTATGCAAATGGTGACATTGTACAGATCACTCACATGTGGTTTGGTTGAAAGGCATGGAAGTATAGGGTTAATGCCACAAACATCATAAAAGTAGACAAATCAAGGGCAATAACTCTGACAAACCCAATAATATGCACAACTAGGATTAGAACTGATAACTAGAGTGAAGTTTGGTTGAAATCATCCCAGTGGTGTAAGAGGAGTTGTGCAGACAAGCTTATGTGACATCTAACAACATCAAAATGTTTCCCCTAACATCGCATAACAGGACAAGTCCTACGTACTAGTAAACCAAATAACTTTCCTCATTGTATAGAGTTATTGATAATATCAACAAACCTCTGAAATGATCTTCAGAATTTTCCTATTGATCAGATCTGAAATGGAGTATTGTTGAAACCTGTTTATTTCACATTGATTGTGGACAAAAACAAGCATACTTGGGCCTGCTCCCTCATGTCTTTAACAGTAGTTGTGCCCCGAAAGAATGACCATGGAGGTTGTAGTAGTACAATTACACCTCCATGGTCAAATGGTTAAAAGTCGCTTGCCTTGAAATCACTGTAACCTCTCATTGATTGAAGATCATAGATGCGAGCCTACTCACAACTCTTTACATGTATGTAAGAAAGTTGACAGTCTAGCGTTCTAGTACTGGTCCTTTCAAAGAATGATAGTTAGGTAAAATGCCTGCCTATAATAGTATGCCTGTAATAATAGTAACTAGAGCTATCACTAAATGTGATTAATACCCCTGAAAGACTGCTTTATAAACTAAGGAAGTTCGTATTAACAGAATACCTTGCAAAAAAACTAAATTAGAGATATTGTTCTTGACAAAAACTCTGTAATAAGTCAAGTTATGCTCCGGACAAAGAAATGTAACAAAGGGCAATAACTCGTAATTACTATTGTTTAGAGTATGGTCCCCGGGTTCTTGTGCACTGCACTTCCTTGTGCTCGACCATTGTATGAAGTTGTATTGAATTCCAACTAGTACTTTTCAAGTTATGCTCTGGACAAGGAAAACTAACAAAGGGCAATAACTCTGTAATGAGTCAAAATGAAGTTATGGTTCTTGTGCACTGCACTTCCTCTCAATGTGCTTGACCATTGCATGAAGTTGTATTGAATTCTAAGTAGAAGTTTTCAAGTTATGCTCCGGACAAGGTAAATGCAACAGACCGCCTGACCGACCAACCATCAGGCGACTCCCCCGCCCAAACTTCGTTTCGGGGGTATAATAATGGCTATAATTTGGTTGAAGCAGACATTAATTCGGTTGAAGCAGACATTAAATCCATCCAACAACAACAACAGTCCACCTATAAGCAGAATGATGCAAATATCCCTATGACTCTATGAAACAAGACTCACGTTAAGTAACATAATTTGACAAACAGAAACTGAATGAAAAGTCCAAATTGTGCTACAAGTAAAATATAGTTGTACAAATATATCTGAAAGCTTTCACATACCTTAAATATGTTCATGTACAAAAGACAGAATAGAAGGCACAAGGATACCAAAGTATCTCTTATACTGCTTTCCACAAAATTTCAATACAAGCATTGCCAGGTTGGAATATATCAATATTTGCTGCTAACGGCAGATGACTGCTGATCTGAGGTCACTACAAACACAGGTTAAACTAATACTTTATGATATGTTCACATAGTTTCACATTTAATTGACAAACCATCAGGCCAATGTATACAGGTATATGTATATTAGCTTACCTTTAATACCAAACAAGTGTAGTTTATTCCAGGTAACTTGTCTGAAGTAGAGCAGCTTGTACCTGAGGAAACCAGTGTCAGTGACATAGAAGAAAGTCTTCAGTATAACCAGGATGTAGCCAAACAACCAGTACACCAACCTGGCCAGCAGGTGCAGCTTCACACTGTTAGCACTTGTAACGTTCAACCATTCAACTTCCGAAGTCTGAAAAATAAAGCAAGTCTTTATAGGATCTTTCATTTTTCCTCCAGCACAAATTTCATAGACTTTAACGGCGGGTTGCTCATTGAATTCAACATCCAAATTAATGAGAAACTGTAACAGGCATAACTTTTCTACACAAAATGAAATTCACGAGTTTAGAGAAAATAACGAATGCCCTGATATATTAATATTAAATTTTGTAACATGTAATTTTGATTTCAAATCAATGTTAAGCATTTATTTGTACAAATGACACTATTTTGCCAGTGAGACATCTTTCTCCATAGTGTAAGAGCTAAGAGTACAGTTTCGTAATTGCAACATCCCAAGTGATCATAGGCCTTTAATAGACCAATGTCTTTGGGTTATTTTCTAACAAGTTAAAGTAAAGCCTTAATTTATTCCTTAAGCAAATTTGCATATCAACTTCTGTCCAAGTGGAGCTGCCGTGGCGCAATGGTAACAGGTTTGCCTCAGGATCGAAGGGCCCTGGGTTCGATCCCTACCATCACCATGTCGGCAGTGTCCTTAGGCAAGACACAAATAATTCCACATTGCCTCTCTCTCCTCAAGGTTGATTCCATCTGGTATGAGTCTCAAGAGCGATTAAAGTAAGTTGTAAGAACTTGTTTCGCAATCAATAATAAATAATTAGTATAAACTAACTTCTGTTCATTCAAACATACATGTACATGTAAGTCTACGAAAATATAACTCGTACCTTCAGTCCATGCATCACCTGACCCAAGGTGAGTCTGTCATATTTTCCTAGTGATATAAACTTTGATACATCTGTCAATAAACAATTACTTTATATTAAACCTAGTTAAAGTGATCTAGACCAGTATTCAAATTGACATAAAATCAACATTTCACCCTCTTTAGCTACAATTTGCTCCTTCAAAAGCTATAAATAAATTTAATGAAGAATTAAATTTTGACGAGATTGCAGTAAAAATTGTAACTTTCTGTTGTTCTGCAACATGTCAACTGATTTGTTCGCATGTTAAATTGTCTTCTGCTTCAGTTTGTTTATCCTTTGCACCAACTTTAACAAAACTCCTACAGTAAGGCCTCTGCAGTCTACCTTAAGTTTACCTGACCACCTGACTTGTCAGGCAATATTTGAGCTGGACTGGCAGATATTTTGAAGGTGCCTGACTAGAAAATAAATTCTAAAGAAGTTTGATACAGATAATGTTGAATAAGGATTTCGGTCTCGTAGATAATTATGTCTTCAGTGTTGCAAATGTTTTCATTTGCTTGACCAAATGTATGGCAGTCATTTCCAACCTGCGGACAGACTGCTCTATAGCTCAGTGATTAGGGCGTTTGCCTCGGGAATTGAAGGTCTCATGTTTGAATCCCAACTGGAGCACAAGATGTGTCCTTAGACAAAGACCCTTATGCCACACTTAACAAGAGCTGTCACATGACAGCACGCTCGACTATTCGAAAGGTTGTTAGTGAAATGGGTTTTTTGTCCAAGAACAGGAGTATTGTGTAATTGTCTATAAGAAATAAGGTCAAAGATATGAAACTTGTTCAAAGACCTTCGTAAATGTACATTACATTCAAAGCCTTACTCTGAATTCTGTAAGCCAACTGGAGGGAGGAGGGGGATAATTTCAAAGAAATACATAATCTTGTAAATTTGATCATGAATAACTTTGTAACTTTTCAAAATTGATATGTATTGAATTAAAAAAGCATGACCGCTTCATGCTGAGTAATTATTCATGATAGTTCAAAAGAAAGCTATTTCGAGTATTTCCATGTTAGTCTGGTAAAAACTGTGACAAAATTCTAAGTTAAAAGGGGCATAAATGTGTCAAAAATCAAAAACAATGGTGAAGATGTTGACAGTGACCATACATTTTAAGTTTTAAGTCCATAAAAAAATTAAAGTTAAAAAGGGGCATAAATCTGTCAGAAATAAAAACAGAGTTATGGGGATTGTTTGCTCAGATGATGATGTTGATGGTAGACACATACTTTAAGTCAATACCTTTGATAGTATTCAAGATATTTAAATTTATAAAAATCTTTAACCAAAAATTCTTAGTTAAAGAGGGGCATAAATCTGTCAAAAATCAAAACAGAGTTATGAGGATTGTTTCCTCAGGTGCAGATGTTGATGGTAAAGATATATTTTGAGTTTCAATTGAATACCTTTGATAATATACAAGATATCTGAATTTATAAAAAACTTAACAAAAATTCTAAGTTAAAATGGGGCATAAATCTGACAAAAATCATAACAGAGTTATGCAGATTGTTTGCTCAGGTGAAGATGTTGATGGTAAAGATATATTTTGAGTTTCAAGTAATATACAAGATATTTGAATTTATAAAATTTTTACCAAAAATTCTAAGTTTAAAAGGGGCATGAATCTGTCAAAATCTAAACAGAGTTATTGGGATTGTTTGCTCAGGTGAAGATGTTGATGGTAAACATATAGTTTGAGTTTCAAGTGAATACCTTTGATAATATGCAATATATTCGAATTTACAAAAAACTTTAACCAAAAATTCTAAGTTAAAAAGGGGAATAATTCTGTCAAAAATCAAAACAGAGTTATTGGGATTGTTTGCTCAGGTGAAGATGTTGATGGTAAACATATAGTTTGAGTTTCAAGTGAATACCTTTGATAATATACAAGATATTTGAATTTATAAAAAACTTTAACCAAAAATTCTAAGTTTAAAAGGGGCATAAATCTGTCAAAAATCAAAACAGAGTTATGCGGATTGTTTGCTCAGGTGAAGATGTTGATGGTAAAGATATATTTTGAGTTTCAAGTCAATACCTTTGATAATATGCAAGATATTTGACTTTACAAAAAACTTTAACCAAAAATTCTAAGTTAAAAAGGGGCATAAATCTGTCAAAAATCAAAACAGAGTTATTGGGATTGTTTGCTCAGGTGAAGATGTTGATGGTAAACATATAGTTTGAGTTTCAAGTCAATACCTTTGATAGTATTCAAAATATTTGACTTTATTAAAAACTTTAACCAACGCAGACTGACGCCGACGCTGGGGGCGAGTGCAATAGCCTCCTTATTCTTCGAATAGTCGAGCTAAAAATGGCACAGGGTGAGAAAAAAGTACAGCCTGACCAGGGCTAGAACAAGATACCCTGTGCATACAGGGCAAATAACCATCCTACCAGCCGGCAAATTCATTATTCAGTTGGCAAGTTCATTATTTAGTTGGCAAATTCATTATTCAGTCTGCAAATTCATTATTTAGTTTGCAAATTCATTATTCAGTTGGCAAATACATTATTCTGTCCTAGCAAAAGTTCGAAGTAGACAATGGGTTTTAAACTTTTATTTGCAGGATATAATAATCTTACTTTTCAGCAGAATATTGAGGTTATGCCTTGTACCCAACAATTGTACTGGAAGAACTCTCACAATGCAAGCCCTCAGGAATAAATACACCTGAAATACATACATCATAACATGTAATAAGACCCATGAGCTGCTGAACATAACAAAAAATATTCACACATTTGACATGTTCTCTAGCTGATTTATACACTGGATGTTTTGTAACCAGTCCCTTTTCAAGGAAACTGTAAATTTTAACATCATAAAGCAATACTTAACAACATGCAGTTGAAACCTGTGAAAGACCAAGTGTTTGATCTTAATAGTGGCTCATACACCTTTGGCAGCAAGCCAGCCAGCCAGGGCATGCATCTAAAGATCTAAAGTAGGGGACTGTCCATCACAGGTGCTGATAAACTAAGAGTGGCCAGTTGGGATACATCAGTAGTGGCTGCTATAGGCAGGCGACTGCTAAATTGTGGTGATAACTAACACAGGTTCATCTGTACCCACCTGTCTGTGATGATGATGGTTACTCAGCAGCTGCGATACAGTCAGACCTCTGCATCCCTTTTTACCTGTATGTAGGCAGAAATATACACAATATCATAAAGCATAACATGCTGATAACCTCCCTTTGGAAATTAAACATCCACATAAAATGCTGATTATCTCTCTTCAGAACTTCAACATCCACATAAAATGATGATTATCTCCCTTCAGAACTTCAACATCCACATAAAATGATATTAACTCCCTTCAGAACTTTAACATCCACATAAAATGATGATTATCTCCCTTCAGAACTTCTTCAACATCCACATAAAATGCTGATTAGCCCAATCTGGAACTTCAACTGTTACAGTATTTTGATAATCTTTTGTGCAATCAGCATTTACAATAATTACAACAGACAATACCCTATGCATAGATTTATAATAAATTACATTGTATTTTTAAATCCTGCAAACTACAGTACAGCTACATGTAAACCTTCATCAGGAATGAGAAGAAGGGTTTTTGAGAACCCTTCTGTGGTATTGCTGTAGTTTTACCTTAAGGTTTCTATCAACTTTCACAATATACCGACTGCAGTGGTGTGATTAGGCAAAAGACGTGAGGGGAGGAAAATTATTTGTACATTGGGGTCAAGGGGCAATGTTTTGTGTTTTTAGCACTCGAGGGGAATAAAAATGCATTTCTAAAACACTTCCAAAGGAATTTTTCAATGTGTTTTTAACTAAGCAAGTTTGTTCTATAGTGATGTGTTAAGATACAAGTAGTCAGTTTCAAAAATAAAAGATTAAAAAGTCTATATCAGGGGTCTTCGTATATCCATCTTGGGGGCCAAAATTGATGATATACCTCGTCATAAAACACATATTGTAATTGCTATTAAAAGGTAATCTGATATAAATTTCTAATAAAACTAGAGCTACCACTAAATGTGATTAATACCCCCAAAAGGATTGCTTTATAAACTGAAGAAGTTCGTAGTAACATAATACCTTGCAAACAAACTAAAAGAGATATTGTTCTTAGAAGTTCCTCTCATTGTGCTTGAAGTTGTATTCAATTCCAACCAGAAGTTTTCAAGTTATGCTCTGGACAAGGAAAAGTAACAAAGGGTAATAACTCTGTAATGAGCCAAGATGGAGTTATGGTTCCTGTGCACTGCACTTCCTCTAAATGTACTTGACCATTGTATGAGGTTGTACTGAATTCCAACTAGTAGTTTTCAAGTTATGCTTCGGACAAGGAAAAGTAACAAAGGGCAATAACTCAGTAAATATTCAAGATAGAGTTATAGTTATTGTACACTGCACTTCCTCTGAGTGTGCTTGATCATTGTATGAAGTTGTATTGAATTCCAACTAGTAGTTTTCAAGTTATGCTCCGGACAAGGAAAAGTAACAAAGGGCAATAACTCTGTAATTAGTGAAGATGGAGTTATAGTTCTTGTGCACTGCACTTCCTCTCAATGTGCTTGACCATTGTATGAGGTTGTATTGAATTCCAACCAGTAGTTTTCAAGTTATGCTCCGGACAAGTAAAAGTAACAAAGGGCAATAACTCAGTAACTACTCAAGATAGAGTTATAGTTCTTGTACACTGCACTTCCTCTGAGTGTGCTTGATCATTGTATGAAGTTGTATTGAATTCCAACTAGTAGTTTTCAAGTTATGCTCCGGACAAGGAAAAGTGACAAAGGGCAATAACTCTGTAATTAGTCAAGATGGAGTTATGGTTCTTGTGCACTGCACTTCCTCTCAATGTGCTTGACCATTGTATGAAGTTGTATTGAATTCCAACTAGTAGTTTTCAAGTTATGCTCCGGACAAGGAAAAGTAACAAAGGGCAATAAGTCTGTAATTAGTGAAGATGGAGTTATAGTTCTTGTGCACTGCACTTCCTCTCAATGTGCTTGACCATTGTATGAAGTTGTATTGAATTCCAACTAGTAGTTTTCAAGTTATGCTCCGGACAAGGAAAATGCAACAGACCGACCGACCGACCGACCGACCGACCGACCGACCGACCGACCGACCGACCAACCACCGGGTGACTCTATATACCCCCTAAACTTCGTTTTGGGGGTATAATGAACCTGTATATCTTTATATTTGGACCAAACCATTACATCTTCGAACAGGTGCTGATCGATGAAATTTACCGGCTGACAAGCTAACAATGCAGACCATGATCTAACTACACAGATGTACATGCTGATCATGATCTACACTGGCTGCAAAAGGCAACATCACTTGCCACCAACATCACTTGCCACCAGCATCACTTGCCACCAACAGGGAAAGAGTTAAATTGTTTAGTTACATACCTCTTGTTTTCTTACAGCAGACGCTAGATGCAGATTTCTTGCACAGAGCAGCACAGTGGTGTTTAAGTAGTGCCTTGAATGGACATCTCCTGTTACAGAATAGAACAATTACAAACATCATCCTGTACAATTATCTCCCTTGATAATAAGTACTGAACAGGACTCTTGAAATGGTATCACTCACAAAATATAGACATGTGTTTCCAAGACAATATAGAAGCCTGTCACTGGAGGCCTACAATCTTTATTTTTATACTTGTAGCAACTAATAGATATAGTTAGTAACTCACCTATGTTTCTCAATCAGTTGCTGTAGTAATGGTACAATGCTTGTGAACACTGGAATGTCTACAGTCTGCTTGTTTACAGACTGCACGGAATGTTGACTGGTACACACATCTTGGGCCAAGTGTTGACTGGTACACACATCTTGGGCTGAATGCTTGCTGGTACACAAACTTTGACTTGAATGTTGAATAGCACACACATGTTGGGCTGAACGTGGACTAGGAGACATTTCAGCTTGATTTTGACTGGTACCCACATGCAGAAGTATTTTGCTTTCACCCTCCTTTTCCTTAAAACTGCACTTGTTTCTTGCATAACCTTGTAAAGAACATATTTTATTCATGTAAAACTTCCAATAAAGAACCAACAATCAGAAATGCATGTGTCTAAATTGCCATTCTTTAATGAAAATGTATTATGCAGTTAAAATTATTGTTAAAAGCCATAGATCACTAAGTTTTTCAAACTGTCTTAACTGCATTCGAAAGATTGCTTCACTGCACATAGACTAGCTTAATAATACTTCATCCATGTACATTCAAACAGGAGCAGTGTTGCAAAGTAATGTAGTAAATTTATACAACATAATTATGACTTGTTGTCCATTCACCCTGATTAGCAACAGTACTGTAATACTAATATGGCCTAGAGCTATAGGTGTTTGGGCGGATTGAAGGAAAACAAAAGGCCAGGTTCGTTTTCAAGAAACGACTCCAATGTGACTCAAGCTTTCTTCACAATCGAGCTAAAACAAATTAGTATAAACTAAACTAAATCTGATACTTATAGAGCAGGGATTTACAGATAACATCTGCATCTCAGTTGTTTCAGATGAGGCATGTAAGCAGCTTGTATTGCTCCTGTTGTAGTTTCTAAACTTAATGTCCTCTTCTACCCCTTCCCTGCCTGGATAAATTAATACAATATCAAGTGTGGGAGAATTTT
>JAFMSR010000072.1:0-116595 GCA_022818135.1 Saxidomus purpurata
TCACCTATTTAAGCACCATCTCTCTTTGCTCTCGATCGACTTAAGGAATGTATGGTTTTAATTTACAAACAATACTACCAGGAATTGTGTGTCCACAGACTACTGGTGCAGACGTCTACAGTTTCCAAGTTGAATATGTTTCGATGATTCGTCCGGGAGTAAGCTCAAACGAGGTGACCCTTATTGAAGATTCAATGTTAGGCCAAACCGTCGTCTCATAACTCACAAAAGATGTTTTAAACCGATTCAAAATATTTAGTGTTTATGCTGCAGTAGTCAGCTTCAGATGGCGAGGAGACCATATTTAAAATCAATTCAATTCAAGTGGTCAATTTCCGGTCTTCTTTTCAAGTAAGATATTTCATCTAATCGATCAAAGACGCTCATTTATAATGTTGATATACATTATTCTGCATGAGATAATTTAACAGTGTATCTGAAGATTTTTCATTGCTATCTACTTTAGTCCTTCAATACAAAGAGGTGTTGAAAATTTATCGGACATTGGCGAAATCAGACTAAATATTTACCTCGTTAAGCATACGATATATTGCATGTTAGTTCAGAAAGCTTAAAAAAATAAATTATGATTATTAAACTACTTGCACAAAACCTGCATTTTCTATTTGTACAGTCAATAGGGTTACACATCATGTCTATATTATGCAAATGTTAATGTCTACATTGAATTGCACTTTAAATTGCACGCTGTTTTAAAAACATCTACTCGATATATGTTGGAAGTTTTGTAAGAGACGGTTTTCAAAACTTTGATTATTTCCTGTTCTCAAGATAATAAGGATTTACTGACTTTATGATGAGTCAACCACAGAGTGCTAATCGTCAATGTTAAATGTGTCAGTTCCACTACAATTATCCTCAGTGCATTATTTATTCTTATAAACAAATCATATAAATTTATACCAAGGTTAAAGGTAGCCAATGTTCATTGAACATCAAAATGTATCTGATGTGGCTTTTAGTATATATAGCTTTAATGGAACAATTCAGTTCTTTCAAGTACATATAATGTTATATTTTGTAAAACAGGTATTAAGGATCTAGCCTGAAATACCTAGGATGATTGGTGACTTTACAAATCACACAAATCACTCAACAATTTTTGTCGCGACACGATGTTTGTTGTCTCCATCTGCTCTGTATAGTCGTTGTTAAAAATATACACGTTTTATAATTTTCCTACAGACATTCACAGAGGTAGAAACTGTCGTTCGTTGAAATATTAGGGTAAGGCTAAATCAACGAACCTTCAGGCCTGTCTAAAGCTGTTAATTACACATTTTGATAGCTATGATTTGCATGCCTGAGAGAAACATTAGAACAAAGCTACATTTTCATTATTCAGGTCATATTGCCTAATTACTTACATATACATAAACTCAGTTTTAAACTTTTTGTGACAGCGCTAAGTGTATATATTTTGAAAATGCAACTACCGCATGAAACTGAAAAATCCGAAGTTTAAATTGACCCGAAGACTAGTCTCCTGTTTTTTTTTTTTTTTATTTTTTGGGTTTTTAAAAAAAAAAAAAAAAAAAAATTAAATATATTTTAAAAAAAAAAAAAAAAAAAATAATTATAAAAAAACCCCCCCCCTTTTTTTTTTTTTAAAAAAAAAAAAAAAAATAAAAAAAAAAAAAATATTAAAAGTAAATAGAGTTATCTATTGATATTGCTTTTTTAGTAAGAACCTTTTAAGTTTCAATCAACAGATTCATTTTCAAATTAACACAATTGCTTAATTAAACAGAAAATCGCAATAACTTGATTTTAAATATATTTTTTTTTTTTAATATTTTTTTTTTTTTTTTTTAAATTTTTTTAAAATTTTAAAAAAAAACCCCCCCTTTTTTTTTTTAAAAAAAAAAAAAAATATTTTTTTTTTTTTTTTTTTTTTTTTTTTTTTTTTTTTTTTTTTATTTTTTTTTTTTTAAAAAAAAAATTTTTATTAAAAAAAAAATTTATTATTTTTTTTTTTTTTTTTTTTTTTTTTAAAAAAAAATAAATTTTTTTTTTTTTTTTTTTTTTTTTTTTTTTTTTTTTTTTTTTTTTTTTTTTTTTTTTTTTTTTTTTTTTTTAAAAAAAAAAAATTGTGAATAATGTATACACTGTATCTACAATATCCGCGATTAGCTGTAAGAAAGCTTTTTAAAAATTTAATTTTGAACCCACAAAGGCACTCGGTAAGGCAGTCTACTAAATGAAAATATACCATGCAGAATAATTTATATTAACTTTTTAACAAGAGTCCGTAAATGTTTAAGTCTCATTTCTATAATAAAAGGACGGCAGGAAATTGAACACTTGTAGAGTTGAAAGTAATCTTAAAGTTGACAGATTGAACCACACATTTAGAAATAAATAATACCCTAAATCTTTATATAACGTGTTAATTTCAAGTGAAAGAGAAACCTGTTATAACTTTCAAGTATTATTACTTCGATATATTCAGTTGGCTGAAACTAAAATTATTTTGGCATTCTATAGCTATATGACTGATTTTTTGACTGTTGCATAATACAGACGGTTTCATTAGATGTAGCTCATCAGCAAATATTAATGCGTTGCAAAATTTGTAAGACAACTTTGACAGATAGTCTATTTCAATTGCTTAGTAAAAAACAAGTAAATTGACTGAGGATTAGTGATAATTAGCGTACCAATGGTTGTACATCACATTCTGACGATTTCAAATGCATACAAATACCAATATATGTATTACATCAAAAAAGTGTAAAGAAAATGTTAGAAACTTAATGCGATTAACTGATTAAGGGCAGCGCTATTTACCAACTGGTGGAAATGCTAATTTCGGCCAACACATGAATAATGAATAAAAGTTTATTAATTATAAAAGTTACCATTTCGTTAGAACGGATAGTTACTAATGGATATCTTAAATATAAATGTATTCATTTTCAAGCCGTTTCATCAGAACCCTTTCATACATTTACATGTACCATCGATAAACGATTTTGCCGATATGATTTCATTTAAAAGTTAGCTAGGTGTCGTCTATCACTTGAAGATGTTTAACAATATTTAAATGTTTCTATAGAATACATTTTAAACTGAAATGCATTGTAGGTATATTTGTTAGAGTTGCAACAAACAATTGATAGGGATAGCTGCCTCTCAATCTACAAGTATCTTACTTCACGTCTCTTTGATTTCTAATCTAAATGTAACTTCACAGACTCTTGTTTAGATTATTACTATACAATTTTTATCCTAGGCAGTTTATTTTATAACTTAGTTTTATCAAATTTGGCGACTCATACGTCTTCATTTAACAACCCTAAGTTGACAATAAACATTAAATCTAATTTGCTAAAATCGTCAACGGTAGGACAAAAATGCCAAAAGTGACCTCCTTAAAAGCTGTATGTGTATGTTCGAGTTGTTTTTGTTAAAAATCATGTTCATGCATTAAGCGTTTAGAATTTTGTCATAAGAATTACAAAGAAGCTTCAATATGTTTTCTTTGAAATAAGAATAAATCCCTTTAGTTAAATATGCTTGTCTCTCATACGCTAAACATAAGTAAAATGTTAAAAATACACGTTTTTTTAATATATTGCAAACTTGCATTAAACGCAACTCCATGGGCGATGTACAATGCGGCTGTGAGTGCGTCCATATCAGTATAAATGAGGCCACATTATCACTTTATATTGCATATAGACTTACGGGTTTAACATGGATTACGCCTTTTCATACTAAGTTACTTAGTTTTACCAAACTCCTATGTCACGGACTTGAATAGGTGTTGCTACCGCAATGAGATTGATGATATGCATTAAAGAAAGAAAGGGTGTAAAAAATCAAAAAAAAAAACAAAGCCACACATACTTTAAAAAAATTTATTTAAACGTTACCATTTCGAGAACGGAGTGTAGTTACTAATGAATATCTCAAATATAAATCTATTCATTTCTCAAGCCGTTTCATCAGAACCTTTTACACCACATACATTAAGTACCATCGAGTAAACGATTGTCCAACTGCCGATTTAAGATTTCATTAAAAAGTTGCTAGCGTGTCGTCTTATCACTTGAAGATTTTGTTTAACTCCAATATTTAAATGTTTCTATAGAATACATTTTAAACTGAAATGCATTGTAGTTATATTTGTTAGAGTTGCAACAAACCCCATTGATAGGGATAGCTGCCTCGCAATCTACAAGCTTCTTACTTCCACTCTCATTTGATTTCTAATCTAAATGTAACTTCACGACTCTTGTTTAGATTTTACCTCTTATACATTTTTATCCTAGGCAGTTTATTTTATAACTTAGTTTTATCCAATATTTGGCGACTCATACTCTTATTTAACAACCCTTAAGTTGACAGTTATAAACCACTTTAAATCTAATTTGCTAAAATAGTAAGTAGACAGAGCAAATGACCCATAATTTGTTTTCACGTTTTTTAAATTAAACAGGGTTGGAAAAGTTAGTGAGAGGAGTTTTTAGTTGTTCAAAATTGACATTCAATTTTGTATTTTTCATTTAGAAATGATATAAGTTCCTTTATGTTAAATAGGCTTGCCTCTCTCATACGCTAAACATAAGTAAAATGTATAAAATACCGTTTTTTTAATATATCGCAAACTTGCATTAAACGCAACTCCATGGGCGATGTACAATGCGGCTGTGAGTGCGTCCATATCAGTATAAATGAGGCCACATTATCACTTTATATTGCATATAGACTTACGGGTTTAACATGGATTACGCCTTTTCATACTAAGATTAGTCTTACCAAACTCTCTATGTCACGGACTTGAATAGGTGTTGCTACCGCAATGAGATTGATGAAATCTGCTTTTGAAAGTAAGCCTTAGAATAATAAGGTCTTGTGTATTACTTACGACCTTATATGACCAGCATAGAGTAGAAATATACAGTAAAACTCAAATGTGAAAGAGGCAATATCAATGTTTAATGGAGACCGATATTCATAGTATTCAAATGCAGTACTATAAATTTGTTATAGTGAGTCGTACCTGCTACAAACGACCCTTTGTTTACACTCATACTCAACTTGGCTAACGTTAGATAGCCAAGGTCATATTTGCTAATCTAGAACATTTAATTTTAACCACACACTATACTTTTTCATTAAATAAGGATGTACCAGCTATTACTGTCTTAGTAATGAAGTTTTCACACTGAAACTGTTCGGTTTCCACAGAAAGGAACATAAATTATATACCCAATGCAGTACAATAACAGACTCAAAACATTTGAGGTGTTTGTAGTTGTCGGTCTTATTGTCGAACCATATTCCTCATGAAAGGCGACACATGTATAGACCAGAGGTAAGTTACAACAGATCAAAGTATTAACCTTATCAGGGAGCATTATGTGCACGCCTTATCACTTCAGAGTTTTAAATAGATATTCACTATATGTTAACGAGAGTCCGGGATGCGGGTGCATTGGTGACACACCTTTCCTAACTCACAAAGCTTAGCTAGAAAAGAGACAGGGTACAGCAATATCAGTGTATGACAATAAAAGTGGCATGTTAGGGACGCCAGTCTTGCCTTATATAGATAAGTCCATAGTTGGGGGGCTGTGGGGGTGGTGGGGGGGGGGGGGGCTGGCACCAAAAGAAACAAACACTTTCGAACGGTGGTCTGCTTCAAAGCTGTCACGTCTAGTCATAGCATGTGACAGAGGCACGTAACAGTTATTCTCAGTATGGTACATGGAGTCATTTAATTAATGTGTTTATTGTATTGCCTCTTTATATTATATTTGGTCAAATGAGAGACTAGGAAAATGTTGCTTGAGTAGGTAGCTCGCCTTGCCTTTAAACACTAGCCTTGCTTGAAAAAGCATCATGCGAGATTATTATCTGATATATGTGTATGTAGCCTGAAATTGAAGTGCACAATAGACAGGGGAGCTGGAACGCAAGTCAGGCCTGATATAGAATATTCCGCAAATGTCCATTGTCTTATTGACAACCCAAGTCTAAAGTTTCAACGAATTCATTGTTCCATCATTGTCTGTTAGAAGTTTGTCGTACGTCTGGTCATATTCTGTATTAGATGAAGAAAACAGCCAGTTACAAAACAAACAATATAGAGGACCGCGATTTTTCCCATGCCTGAAATACCATCAAGTTATGTCATATTTAGCCTTACATGAGTGGCTGCTTAAATGTGTAGCACAAGATCCTCACACACCATGATCAGTTGAAAAGATGTCAGTTGCAGGTAAACGCCATTAGTAGTATGTAAAATGTAATGGAAGTTATGGGGCGCCACGTTTGCCAAATACTACTTCAATGTCGTCATCCCAGGTAGAATCTGCGACGGACAATTAATCGAAATACAGTCGTCTTATGACACTATGCACCACCGATAGGTTACACCGAATCACAGTATGGACTTTTCAGGGCAGTGCTGTTTATACACGCTCTCTCGTAGTAATTTGACGACGGAAATACGAAAGTAGTGCTTAATTAATGACACGTAGTATATGGCCAAACTAGCTCATCGATATTATGCCGACTCTTTACCATGTTACAAGGTGAAGGTATCAGCCAATTGAGTTCCGAGACGCTAGTCTTACCTAATACAATAAAAGGTCTATAATAAGACAACATTCGGACTTTAAGTAACTGGTCTTTTAGCTGGGTGGTCTAAGAATAAATAAATGCGAATAGAGATCTTGAATATAAATGTTTTCATTATATAGCCGTTTCATCAGAGCCTTGTTATACATGATCTATTGTATAAAAAGATTTGGTCAATTTGGTTTCATTTAAAAGTTAGCAAAGTGTCCTCTTTCAGCTGGAGATGTTTGGCGATATCAAAATGTTTGCCAAATGTTTCCTTAATAGTATAGAAACTTAAGTATATTTACCTCTTAATATTAGAACTATCCTTTAAGATTTTAGGGCTTAATGATTTTCTCAACATTAAAATGATCATATTGTAGAAAGTACTACTGTAAGCGGAACACTTTGAAGTTAAATAATGAACAGAGATGTGGATACATCTACTTTGAATTGAAGCTTCTTAATATCATTCATTTTGGAATTTAAAGATCACAACGATTAGTATAGGTACTACCATACACATAGACATTCTAAAATTGTATCCATTTTATTCCATTTGCGTGGATAAGATTTATTTGTATTTAGTCACACACATCTCTGAACACTGCATAGCGTTAGAAAATTACAGACCTTTATCTTGGATATTCAGATAGATAA
Source organism: Saxidomus purpurata (assembly GCA_022818135.1). NCBI lineage: Eukaryota > Metazoa > Mollusca > Bivalvia > Venerida > Veneridae > Saxidomus > Saxidomus purpurata. Next base: position 7,255 of record JAFMSR010000072.1, read on the forward strand.
TATTAGATATTAACTATATAATAACGATACGAATACACTATAAATTGCATTAAAAGAAAGTTTTTTATTGAGCTATTTTGAGCACAGCTTATATTTATCCATATCTAAAACATCGGCAAATAATTGTAGATGTATTTAACGAACCGCACTTTAAAATCAAAATATCAGTTTCAACAGCATTTAATGAATGCAGATTATATCAACCTTTAACGTTGAGCTTGTTGAAGCAAATGTCTTATTTCGAAATTGGAAACCTAATGGAAGATGATTTATATGGTCACTATTCAAATCAACATCTTGAACATATATATTAAGGTATTGAGGTTGTAATAAGTACTTCCTGTTTAATGGCCATTTGGAATACTTTGGATTTTATAGTTTTACATATTTGTACTGTGACGCAGTTGTAAAGCGTCGGTTTTGAGGTCAAGAGGTCCTTGGTTCAATCCGCCTAGAGCCATTTTTCGTTATATATTTCGTTTTTAGTAATTAAATTGAATTACATGAAAATTTATGTCATTTAACAAGATAGGGGATAGTGTCCGTTAGACCCTCAATTCCATAAAGGTATATTGCGTTATTAAGGTAATTTGTACATCATGTTTATGTTTCGATTACATTTCAGCTTAAGTACATTTATTTTTTGAAGGGACATTTTTTAAAATTACATTTAAATTTTTAATTATAAACAGTTGAGTATGTGATATCGCTTCTTCATAATGATACTGTATTACCGTGACAATACAAAATCACATAACAACACCAACAGAAATATCACTTGTTATACGTGCAGTTTTAAAAAGGAGAATAAAAAAAGCAAGTATTTTAGCAATAGGCTTACACAAGATAACAATACTGAGTTACTAAATTCCCTGTTCAAGGTCCTGTAAAGGAAAGATGACAAGAAAATGATGTCATCCGTTACATGCATTGTTTAATCCTCGATGTCGGTCATCATGTTTGTAACTGATTGAAACATATTCACTTTATGGAACAAGTGAAAATATTGCTCAATATCGCGTAAGAACCTTATTTACCATGAAGGCACTAAAGTTGTCAGTGAGTTCATAGTTTCTTACACTTCATTTTTTTTCAATGCAACGCTGGCTTTTCCTACAAACAGAGCAATGTGGCTGCGCATTATTAAACTATATCTCGTAATTAACCCGATGGCGACAGTGCAACACGAGTGTTTTGGCAGTACACATTGAACATTGATGTTCAAACAATACTTATAAATATGGATTTTACTTCCAGCAGTGCATTCTGGTGATGCATTAAGCTTGCCCTACCAGCAGTGCATTATGGCAGTGAATAAAATCTTACACTGTATTTGGAATGTACTGGCAGTGAAATGTTTTTTTTGTACTGACAGCACTGCATTATCCTATGACAATTATTCAAATAATAAAAGTTGGCACTTTCCCTGATAGACTATACGTAATCGACGACTCAACATACATCCCATTGATTTTTTACGTGACCTCGACAAGAACTAGTATTTGGAGATACTGCTGACGATCATCGATCATAAACAATGATACTTAACCAAAAGATAATAAACCGTATACGCGGGTTAAGACAGGTTTGGCCTTCCATAGAAGTGACAGTTACCGTATTGAACACGTTCTGTCTGTATGAATTTAAAGGCTTTTCCGACAGCTCCTGAATGTTGAAAACTCAGACGTCTGAGGCAAATGCTGACACTTTAAGACACCCTTGAAAATGACCTTAAACATAATTTTAACAGGTTTGAAAATTTTCATTTTACCAACGTTCGCGTACAGGCCCCTGAGGGATAGTGTTTTGAGCGCGTGCAAATATATTTTCATAGACATAAAGCAGACATGTTGTACTCAAACCTAGATATATTGACATCTTATGAGAACGCTTAAAATCGACCTCTCGTTAGCAAAAACAAAAAAAAAAAAGAAGTCCATATGCAGGTTAGCAGACATGGTGACCCCTGCGCGTGACCTCTGTAGGTGGGCCAATGGAAATTTTACATTCATGTTACAGCTCAATCTATTTGCTGACGTATAGAACACGCGCAGTAAACCGAAAGTAGCATAACATGATGTACAGTGTTTACAAAAACGTGCATGTCTGTCGAGTGTGTAACAAAATATGCCGGCTGTGCAAAGGATATCACCTTGCAACCACTCTCTATTAAAGGCAGAACATCGCTCATCCGAGAGGTTGCGGGTTCGAGCTCCACCGAGGTCATGACCGTACCTCCTCATATTTCAGGAAGAGGAAAACTGAAAAACATTTGCGTAGTTGTTAGAAGATCTATCTTGAAAGTTCCTAGATATTATGTTGCCTGTAGTGCGTCATGATTTAGGCATATTAATACTCAAATATATCACCGGAATTGTTTTCTTCCATGTCTATCTCGACTAATTGGGCAAAGAATTCTACTTTTGAATGGTTTTATGCGTGTTTTTAATAAAGAACTATTTCAGTAGATGTCAAGTGCCAGTGCCTATGCTTTTATGATTCCTATTTTGTATTTGACCAGAACATAAGTTAACACGAACTGGGTGGAATTTGAGAATGTTTATCGCAATATGCACACCTAGGCAAAAAAAGCTCAGATGAGAGATTCTTTTGTGGTTGTGTACAAGTTCACAGAAAGAAGATGAAGCAAAACCAGCGAGTGCAAAACTATATACTTCTTTAACCGTCGCTTTTCAAATTATCATTAGATGACCATTTCTATTCTAGTCTAAGCTGCATGTGATAGCGGTCAAAACGCTAAGGTCAAATAAAATCTTAAACACAGTTTCTGAAAGTTCTGTGTTTATTTTTCAATTTTTCACTGAGAAAACACATAAATTTGTTTGATAAGAAATACTATTATATTTGTTAAAACTCCAAAACGCCTGTGAAAATGATCCGTGAAACACAAATTGGAACATATTCGTTGTATCGTCAAATGGTGCCTGAATCGTTGTATTTTTGAATGAGTAATTTTTCCCTATTAGAATACCAGATGTGTAAATTGTTAGTATATGTTTACTACATTTGACCCAAAGTTACATGCAAATGCTTATCTTAAACACCTTAATTTCGATAATTTTGAACAAAATCCATGCATGTTTGGTCTCTTTTGCACTTTTACCGTTGACTCCTCTGCATTCAACTTGTATTTCTTTCACACGCATCGATGTCTGAAACAGCCGACTAGCTACGGTCATGCAGGACAAAAGTGAGCATTTCGTAAGAGAATTCGTTTCTTCAGAAGTTGCGGATAAACATGCAAAATATACAAATCTGTTCTACTGACTTGGGTTTTGTGTACTAAATCAGCCATTTTTCGTCGGTGCCTCGCCGTTACGTTAGTCGGAGAAGTATCGTTAAATTTGAGCCAGTGCGTTTTGCCGATACAGCGTTTTGATGATACTATGAGGTTATAAAAAATGTTTTTTTACAAGGGTGTGCCATTTCCATCAGAATAGATACAAGTACAAGACACAAGCAATAAGTATTTGCACCTGTTCATGAGAAATATAATAAAGTATGTTTAAGTTTTACACCTTTTTTTGTTCAAACTGTAACTCTGTTATACATTGAAGGATTTTAAAATAAATTAGCACAGCACAAGTGTTGTGCGTAAGTACCGGGTCCACACCTTGAATGTCGAAATCGCAAACTCGTAGACACCACTCTGGGGGCATTCGTCATTTGATTTTTTTCTCAACTGAGTCGTTACCGGATCCATATATAACTATGTAGGAAAATAAAACAAAATATTGCGGAAATAGGTTCTGCACGTCGTTTTGATGAGATGAACAGTAGACTATCCTGTTAAGGGTTTAGGGGATATGGAATGGTAAGGAAATGTCACTGACGGAGAATCTAAAATTGTACCTATATCTTATTCTAGCCGTGCGGCTTAAGAAACAATTAGCGGAACTTCCGAATGAAACATACTGAATAAGGCAATGAATGATATAAGCTTGGAAGCGATGTTGATAATGCCTCGTAAATCTTAGGCAACATACAATTCTTTGATCGAAAGAGTTGTATGTTAAAGACCTATTGTTTCTATCTATATAATGTGCATTTTGTTTTGGTTTTCCACGCAACTGTATTAAGCTTGCTTTCGACCGGAAGTTGGTAACTTACTTTTCAACAGCCAATGAAATGACAAGTAATATGACAATGACACTTTATTTATTGATATTGGCCACCGGTCCTTTACAGCATGTTTTATACAATGCATACGTATTTACAAACACTGGTACCAGAAGACATTTGAAAATGTAATTACTTACATTGTATAACATTACACTTTTTTACAATACCAAAAAGCATTTTTGGAGTTAACAAGGAAATATGAATATAACATATTTTTAAAAAATGGCAGTTTTATCTCTTAACGTACATAAAAGGCACAACTCTATAAATTTGTATTCAGAGAAGTTAAATCTCACTTCTCTCTTTAAAAGCGAAGTGTGCATATTTTGCTTAATTTTTGGATAACTTTTTCTGAAATGGAACTCATTAAAACATTGATTTATGAACATTTTGAATGATATAGAATTTGCTAGGGATACATTTTTCTCTAATTGCCGTAAGGTTTCTACAAACCAGAACAAAATGATATTCATTCTCAACAGCCATGTTGCACAACTTACAAATTCGTTCTTCTCTTATAACACTTCGGTATCTTCATGTTTCAACCTCAAGATCATGGGAAGAAGTTCTTAAGATTGAAGAGCTCGTCTAAATTTCCTCTCCGTTACAGTATTCAAATACTTTCATGTGTGACGGTATTTTTAAACAGGCAAAGACTCAATTTCGGACTATCTTGTACCTGTGACACCTATTGCTGTTGCTATTGGTCTTTTAGTCGTTGTACAAAACAGTTTACAAAGAAATTTTCATTATAAACCCATTGATATGGCCAAGCATAACCAAAGCCATTAGAAAATAATAGGTTTCTTATACCTGAACACCAATTTGTTTGTCCACAATCATCAAGATACTTCAACATAAGATAACTTGTCTTAACCAGTCTAGTATCATCCATTTTCAAGATTTTACACCAGTATCTTAAACATCTTTTGGCAGAGTTAATATATAGTGGGAATCTTCCACAATCACATAAAACAGTTATGCTCATTGTTTTTTGATTTACACATATGTATCTTTTACATGCATAATCGTGTACTGATTCAGTGGTTGGGTGCTTATCTAAACCCCGAATTTCAGATCCATATAATTGAATTGGACTTATTTTAGTGTCAAATATATTGAAGAACACTTTCTGATATATGTATAAGATGTTTTTTAATGTTAATGTTAATTATGAATGCAGAGTAGTTATACTTTTGTCCACCAGTGAATAACGGTTGATATTTCCCAACCGCTTTGTAAGCTACGGGTCCTGCGGTCACGTCTCGGTCAGAGTGCACATTGTTTCACCCTGTGACATTTGGCGCCTTCTTACTGCATGAAAATAAAACTTGACAATAATTGTTCTTTATGAAATCTAGCTACGCATTTTTTTCATTATACTCAAAATCGCTCCTACCATCATTTTCAAAAATAGTTATTGTTTCAAATTTGGTAATGATTAATTACAGTTGATATCTAGTAACAGAACATCGCTTTTTTGCAGAAACAGGAAAATAGACTACAGTATCTTCCAACAATTCATTCAGGGGACAATGGTGACTTACATTTAATAAGCAAACTACGTCCTTGCCTTTAGTATGCATCTGCCATTTAAAACAACCGTCAAATCCTACAAGGTAGTCTGAAATAAAGCAGTATTCCCACTGTATGAAGGAGTGCCAAAAGGGTGACATTTTATAATGTAAAGTTTATTTTATAATCCTTAAAAGGAGATATAGTATCATGATCTTTACTTTGATCAGTTAAGGTTGGGACATATGATCGTCGTCTCGATGAGATAAACATTTGAATAACCTTTTATGAAAATCTTTCAAGGTGTTTAAGAGATATCAAGCGAAAACGAAAACAAATTACTAATAAATATGTCTCTATCATTAAGTTTGTTCAATTGGGGTCTGTGCAGTCTTGATGAGATAATCATTTAATAAGTTTCATAAAAATCCTCCCTCGTGATATTGTCCAATTAATATTGACTCCTAAGACCAATGCTCTCTAACATGTACTTGTAATCGGGATCCAATAAGGCTGTGAGGTAGGTTCAGAGTCACTTTTAAATTATGTTTAGATATAGAATGAAAAAAGAAAACTCATCTTGAAGACTGGTGTTTAGAAGTCACCATTTTCCCTCAAAAAAGTGACCTTGACCTTTGACCCACCGACCCACTAGGGCTCATGCGTATGTTGATACCAAATGGCCTATCAAGTAATGTCATCATACGATCAACCGTTCTTCGGTTATGAATTGAAAATCATTTTTAATCAAAGGTTTCTCTGACCTGGACCTTTGACCCAAAAGGCAATTGCAATGATAAATAAGCCTACTAAGTAATATCATCTTAAAACCAACGGTGCCTCAATTTTTGATCGTTCAACATTTTTTTAACTTGAAAGGCCCTCTGACATTGACCTGTGACCCAATATTAAAAGGGGTTTACCACTGGTCATGACAAATATGCCTACCAAGTTCTAGAACCAAATATTCTTCAGTAATGAAGAGCGACACGATTTTTAATTTTCAGCTTCATGTTACCCTGACCATTAACAATATGAAACTTCAAAGAGAGGTTTTGGAGATGACGAGCCGACATAATTTTAATATGTCAGATCCCTGTAACCCTGATCTTTGACTTTATGACCCAAAATGTAATATGCTCAATTAGATTTCATACCGATGCTTCCAACCTTGAACCGGCCGGTTTAGAACATGGGTTCTACACGTCGACTTGATGGGATGACCATTGACGTTGCAATTCTTTGAAGGGCTTAAGAAGATATTGATCGGTGAAAAGAACCGATGATCCCTAGGTGATACATTGACCCAAGTCAAACTGGCTTGGCAAATATGCTGCATGTCGTCTTAACGAGAGGACTATCTGGTCAGAGTTTCATCAAATCCTTGAAGTGGGTAGGAGATATGGAACAGTCTTGAATGTCAAAACATCTGTTAGAATGACACTGATCTAGAGAATTTAACATCGCTTCTGAAAGTAGTCTTGATGAAATTAATATCATGAAGATCTGACCAGGGGATAAATGGATATGGAGCGTACACGAACACGTTAAGAGTGAATTTGAACATTAACCGACAATGTTTGGAGCATTACTTTTGCACGTCGTCAAACAAGTAATTGAATCAAGTTTCATGAAAAGCCTTTCAGGGATTCAAAAATATTTGGGGCCGAAACTAAGCACAAATAAACCCTATGTTTGACCTCGACAAGACAGCGATAAACATAAGTTCTGCACGTCGCACCAATAAACCTTATATTTGACTTTGACAAGACAACGATAAACATAAGTTATGCACGTCGTCTTGATGACGGAAGGTTATGTGAAACCTTAAGTGGTTAAGTGAAGAAAAAAATCAAAGAAGCGTATATCAGTGGTAAATTATTAGAGCGCAACATGCCAATGACATGCAGAACAAGACTGTCCCTCATAAGTGACGAATGCCTCCAAAAGAGGTGTCTCACAGTATCCGTCCTCTCATCCTTCCATGCATGACGGAAGAACCATGGATACAGGATTTCATAACGTTTAAACTCTACGTCGACCATAACCTTTTAGGTACTGTCATGTGTGTGGTATTCCATTAACTTTAAACTTTGAATGCCACAGTGACGTTTTAGGAAGGGACGTTCACATTGCACTCGACACGTCTTCTAGTGTGCTGAGCATCTGTGCCAAATGTTTTTAAAATCATTCAATGCAGGACAAAGTTACAGTCATGACACGAATATGTGCATACGTACAGGATCCCATTATCTATAAGCTCTAAGTGTGAGCTTCACCTTTGAGGGAGATACGTGTGACTTGCACGCGACACACCTCCTTGATGTGCTTTCATGTAGCATCTGTACCAAGTTATTTTAAAATCATTCAATGCCTGACAAAGTTACAGTCCGAAAACGAATGTATGCATATATACTGGATTCCATTACCTTTAAACTTTAAGTATGACTTTGACATTTAAGGTAGGGACGTTGGTCCTGCATGCAACGCGTTGTCCTGATGTGCTTAACATATGTGCCAAGTATTTTAAATTGTTCAAATGCATTACAAAGTTACATTCAGGACACGAAGAATAATATATAAACAGCATTCCATTACCTTTAAACTCAAAATATGACCTTGAACTTTGAAGTAGGGACGTGGGTCTTGCACGCGACACATCGTATTGTTTTGCTGATTATTTGTGCCAAGTCACACGGACGGCCAGACGGTCAGACGGACAGATGGACGGTGCAATTTTAATATGCCTACCTTTGGGGACATGAAAAGGCTTAGTATCGATTACTTCTGTGAAGTTTAATTGATTTCCCGTCTTTGGTTGTTAAGAAATAGCGCGGATGAAATTTGCTGAAAAAAACCAAAGGGCCTTAAGTCAAGCAAAATTATCTGAGCACATCATGCCAACTACATGCACAAACTTGGTATTGATAATTCCTTGTTCAGTTTCGTTGGTATCTGTCCAGTAGTTGCTGGGAAATAGCTCGGGCAAAATGTTCACGCACGGACGAAAACACGGACGGATAATGTGACAGTATATTCACTTGAACTTAGTTTCCGGAGGTAAAAGTACCTCCACTTTTAATTCTTATGAATATCAAACTGTGAACACCCTATTCTTTACTCATGCCTTGTCTCCGATGAAGGATCCAGAAAATCATGCGCCAATATTAAACGTAACTGCTGATCTTACATTAGTGTTTCACAAAGTACTCTTAAAGTCATTTTAACATACCCTTTTGATTTTAAACCAATATATATGAACAATGCTTAAAGTCCCAGAACCATATTTACAAGTAGCTCTTATTTTACTAATAAAGATGTCTTACCGGCAGAAATAACCTTTATTTGTACCAAACACATTCCTGGCGTAACTTTTTAAATCAATGTACATGTTCGAAATATAGAGCAGTATTCTATTTCATTGATATTACAAAAATAAGAAAGGCTTTCCGTGAAGAAATTATTTGAATACAAAACAAATAAATATTTCAACATTGTTTAAGAGTGAGTAGAACATGGTTCTCACATTATCCTATCAGTTTATTTATTTCAAGAAATCAGTCAATTCAAAGAGATTCTGGGACTTAAATTTATGTAAATTATCAGTGTCTTTGTGCAAGTATTTGACATTAACATTAACTTTTATTTCTAAATACAGCTTCATGGATATCAATAAACTAAATATATAAATATTATCTATAATAGGCTTATATTCGCGATGCGAAACCGATCTTTGTTTTATTTGCACACTTGTTTTCTAGACATTGCCAGTGTATATTATTGTATCAATCATGTATAATACATCTTCGCCATTCTCCACCTGAAATAGATTGAGGTAATTGCACAATAACTGAAGGGTATGATGAATAATCAAATGTTGAGACTTTTAAAAAATACCAGCATAGTTAAAATAAAGAGGTAGTAATTTACTAATATTCAGTCGAATCTGAGAAAATATAATTCCTATGGCTTATATCGAAAAGAGACCATGACCCTAGGCGCAAACCCGTGACCATGAATATGAGACAATGATTTACCTGTCGTGCCGTAATCTTTAAACTTATGCTTCACAGCGCGAAGATATTTTGACTCACTTATTTCTGAAATACCGATGGAGTTAGTTTGATAAGCATTACCAGTAGTCATCGATAAAATTCTACAGTTCGTGCGACACAGTATACAAGTTATTTTTGATAGACCGAATTGTTAAACAAATGTAAATATTAACATAGTTTTTATCCAAAATATTCTTATAGTAGGCGAAAATATTATGTTACATTAAAACAAATCTATATCTCTCAAACAATGTGTTTAAATAACCCGCTTTGAAATACAAGAAAAACTAGAAATGTTGTTTTTGAAGTTCTGCATTGAAAACCGATGTTTTACCGTCATATGGAACATGTTTGAATAATGGTCGTTCAGTAGAACTTTTGGAGTTATTTTAGGGGCAAGCATATTAAATAAAGGGAGACGATTTGGTAAGCTATAACTATGGTTCTTGATTATTGCACGTTGATTAATTTGTAGTCTCAGTGTGATATCTTAAAAATTTGTTCAGTTATGATCCGTAAAGCAAATTGCATAAAGTGGAGCAATTCATCAAAGTAGGCATACTTTTACAAACATATTATATCATTATTGTATAATATGACATAATATAGAGGGAATTCATCATTATATCTGTTAACGGCAATAAAGTGTTTTAGATCCAATATTTCCCTTTATTTTGTCAAGCTTTATCAATTTCAAGTCTTACCTGCTCATATTTCCACCTTCATCTAACGAAGATTTTGTGTTTAACTCGGAGAAAATTCTCAGACATGTCCTGTCGAAATATTTGAAGAGGCGGACAATTTTATCGGACTGGCTCAATGCACATGTTTGCTAAGTAAGTCTAAAATAACTAATGGTCATCTGGACTCTTAGGTCTCAGTTCTGTTTAACAAAAACATAGTATTTCATGGATCAAAGTATTAGTATAAATTCATGTCTAGGTGCTCACAATACTCACAAAACATCTCATTATGCTTCATACTATTACCGTATATATATATATATATATATATATATATATATATATATATAATATATATATATATATATATATATATATATAAAAGTAACACAAACAGGAAGACATCCAAATTCCAGTCATAAAACGTTGAATAAAGTTTTTTCAACCTCAGTGTCCTCAGTACATCGATATCAAATAATTATTCAAAAGGGCCCAAATGCGCCCCCCCCCCCCCCCCCCCCCCCATGCCTACTCCAACTCACACTAGCCTAAAAGAGGGCAAAGACGACCAATTAAAGACACCGTGGGGCACCCCCTTGGCAACTCATTGCACCCCCCCCCCCCCCCCCCTCATATAATTACCTCCCCCCCCCCCCCCCCCCCCCCACAAGATCAACACTCACAGGTAGGGTCAATTTCTAACAACTGTAGCACATGCAAACTTATTTGTTACACTATCGGGTATAGATATGATAAAAAGAAAACCCTCCAAAAGTATGCTACATTTAAATATCTTGAAGACATCACGTTTCGCCTTGTGGGTTTTAGACAAACGAGAAGACTTTTCAAAAAGTTTTCCCACACAAAACGTTTTATAATTTTAGCCGTTTTATGACAAATTACAAGTGTAAACCACGTCCCAATAAAAGTCGGAAATAGTAAGAGTCTTTAGATGCTATGTAAACGATTTCAAAGAACAAGGTTTTTAAAAAATTTGTAATAACGGTAGCCCTGTTGAAGAAGTTTTTTCTAATATAAGTTGATTCGTTCATTGAAATCAATATTATTAAGATGGCTATTAGCTCCCCGGGCTGAGCCATTGTCATATTGATCCTACGAGGGTCATGATTTTGACCTGGAAATTTTTACACTATGGTCCAGCTAGTCCCTATGCTACATTCTAAATATCTAGCTGGCCTTGTGGTTTTAGACGAGAAGCTTTTGGAGAGTTTTCAGCAGATTTAAATTTTTTTCCTATATAAACCTATGCAAAATCAAGTGACCACTGGTCAGGATCAATTTTGACCCTGGGTTCATGAAAAAGCCTTTGTTAAATCAGCTATCCATTTGGCTGCGACATGTTTGAAGAAGGGGTCCACAGGCCAAGCACATCTAATCGGGCTTATGCTTTACGTTTTGGAGAAGCAGCTTTTAATTTTTTTTTCAAATAAACCCCTGCAAATAAGTGACCACTTCAGGCAATTGACCCTGGGTTCATGATTTAAACAATCTTTGTAGAAATTCACTAGGCAATGCTACATGTTGAAGATCTAAGCTCTAGGCCTTCGAGTTTCAGAGAAGAGTTTTAAAGTGTTTCAATATTTGTTGCCATAGCAAGTAGGGTTCTGCATGGGATGTAATTCTTTGAACAACTTTGATAGATCTTCATGCAAGAAATATCCCTACCCAGTTTCAATAATATTGGCCCTTATTTTCAGAGGAGATGTCGTTTGAATGAAATGGTAGACGTACGACGTAGGACGGACGCCGAGCGGTGAGTGGTCCTAATAGCTCACCTTGACACTTTGTCAGCGAGCTGTTTGTTATGAGACTGCTTCAAGCGTATTCGTTGCCTGTCCGAATGTTCCGTATTAAGTCACATATAATTGATGCAACTGCTAGTTACCGATTCACCAATCTGTGCCAAGAGGATAGTGATAATGAAAATGAGTGTAATTGCAATATTGGTAATGCTGTGAACAAAGCAAAATGTATATATAAGTACAAAAAATAAGTATACTAAAATGCGCATGACCGCATTCAGTCTACTATTCATCGGCTTAGTAATGACATTGTGGAGGTAGTACAATACGAAGTACATCAAAGATAAAAATGTTGTGGTAGACAAGGAAGTTGGTCTTTGATAATATTCGCATAATCTCATTGCGACATCCCTGCAAAACGAGACATCAACGGCTATTAAGCGTTAATTAAAATTTCTTTGCTGAAGTCAAACTCAAATATACCGCCATTTCTACTCAAAATTATAAATTTAGCTGCAATTTAAAAACAAAAATAATATCAAACAGGGAATGACCTTTTGACTATTCTAAATGACATGTCAAAGTGAACGTAGGCATTTGGTTATTATTTACTAAAATGAAATAAATCATTATCAATAGTATATTTCAATTCCAATAGTCCGCTGTATTATCATCATGTTTCAACAAAATATTTTTACTGGCTCAATGCACATCATTTCATTGCGAAGGTAGAGTAAACGACGCTAGTGGTCATCCAGACTCTTCAGTCTCAAAGTTCTGTTTCAAAAGAACTGCTGGTATTCCAGGGCTAACGCTACTCAGGAAATACCTCATAATTTGTTATACACCAATACCGTATAAATATGAAAGCTAACACCAAACAGGAAGATTCCAGCCAAAAACCAGAAGCCATAACGAAGTCGTTACAGCCTAATCCAGATTGTAAGGGCTTTAATTTTCTCATTCAAGCTATGCCTTTGTACAATGCATAAGTACCTTATGTCCTGGAAGCCACAGTGAGCTGTTAGTGAAAGGCACTGCCCAGGTGCATTTATAACTTGTACAGATGTGCCGCAGTGAAACACAAACAGCTGATGATGCTGCTTCTTATCCCCTAGCGAATCACTGCATGTTTCACTGACAAGTAGCTAGAAGAAAGTGCCAGACAGTTTGATTTTGATATTTTACAAGAAAAGAGCAACTATTATCGAAACACTTAGGAATGGCACCAGGGTGCAAATGAAATGCCGGGAACAAGTCCACCATTGTCTATCTGCGCCCTAATAAAATATTTTACAAAATGTCATCTTGTGACAAACATTCAGCAGCATACAAAATGTAATAATGATATTAAGAAAAGAGCTAATGGGTGGAAGTACGTGCACATGACGTTCATCTCCCAAAATATATACTTTATACTAACAGAAGGAGCAACACCAGCACAAACGCTGCAACATTCTGTAAATGTTACATATAAACTACTCTAAGGGCTTGGACACCCAGGAATAACTGCAGTGCAACAAATACATTCTAAGAGGTTAATAAGCGGCAAAGAAGGTATAAGACACATGTCCACCAACGCCCATGGGAACATCCTACAAATACATCATTGTTGTATAAAAGTGATCGCGATTGAACAAAAAGTGTATAAAAGCAATGCCTGACACTAATTATGACTTGCTTAATCCAAACTGCTATTGCATTACACATGATGCACAGAGTGATATCGTTGGGTGTAGATTATCAAAAAGATTATCTTTTTCGATATTATTTACAAGCAAACCAATAAAATGACAACTAAAACACTAACTTAAGTCTTTACTTGTAACGACAGAGCATTTCGAGTGAAATTCAACAGGTTTTTATGTACCGCGACTGCTTTGACAAAATATTCACAATCAAAGTACTAACACACTGACATATTTTAGAAGAAAACACTGTCATTAACAGGAAAATCTGAAAAAGCCTTAACATAACTCCTCCGAGCTCAGACACTTTAGTAACTCTTCCTTTCCCGCTGTTGATAATAATGGTTGCAAAACTAAAGTGTCCCTATTGAAACACTGTTGTAAATAATTTAAGTCAAATACATCTGGGCGACTAGGTCTAACGATAGAATCATATGGCAGACCAACTATTGCAGTAAACAAGTATGTGTTATGTGAAAAACTACATATATTAAGTTTGTCTTTCATTAATGCTGCATAGCCAACCGACTGTTCGTTACAACATTTGTGAAAAATCAGAAATATCCAGCTGTATGTATTTCTGTTTGATTTTCAATTGTTTTGCTGTAGTGTATTTCTTTACTTTTACAATAAATATCAGATACACTTATAATATAATATGGCATACTTCAGAGTGAATATACTATAATATATAATAACGGCAATGATATGTTTCATAACATGTATCATCAAAAGCTACAGAATGTGTGAAATTTCAAATAGTATTTTAAAATGCTCAAATTTTCACACATGTATAAAACCAAGAATATGTGATCGAACTCCTCAGTCATGACATGCTGGACGGTTTCAACAAATATGGAAATATTTAGTCCGAAGTATAAAGCATGTAAGACTGCAAATTTATCGAACTGGCTTAATACGTACCAGTTTGAATTTGTGCTAACAGATGCTACTGGTCATCCTAAGCCGGGGACTGACCACAAAGCAAAGGGAATGTGTTTAAGGCTTTTTGAATACTAAGTGTGAAACAGTGTAGACGGCGATAATGAGTGACAGTAGATAAGATTACAACAAAGTGCATGCATATTGTTAGTTACAGTATTTTAATACTGATGCATATTCATATTGCTCAAAGATAATATTAAAAACTGTTTGATTTTCAATTGTTTTGCTGTAGTGTATTTCTTTACTTTTACAATAAATATCAGATACACTTGTAATATAATATGGCATACTTCAAGTGAATAGACTATAATATATAATAACGGCAATGATATGTTTCTTAACAAGTATCCTCCAAGCTGCAGAATGTGTTAAATTTCAAATAGTATTTAAATGCTCAAATTTTCACACATATATAAAACCAAGAATATGTGATCGAAATCCTCAGTCATGACATGCTGGACGATTTCAACAAATATGAAAATATTTAGTCCGAAGTATAAAGCATGTAAGGCTGCAAATTTATCGAGCTGGCTTAAGGATTACGGACCCTGAAAAATCGGTAATTTCCGTGTTATATCGGTAGATTCCGGAATGTCACGTTTCCGACCATGTGACCATGTGCTGCTTTTCAATAACATTAGGAATGTTTTACATATGAATGTAACTTGAGAATGATGGAATATTTGAGCTGTGTCATGTGAAAATGGGCCTTACGGTGATTGACCACTGGTATAAGAATGGCAGATAATAATGTTATGTTTGTGTCTGGGACTATAGTAGAAACTGTAAACATTCAATGTGCTGTTGAAAATTTCATAAAGTGGCTAAACAAGTATGACAGAGTAGTGTTGGTGGCACACAATGGGCGGAGGTTTGATTTTTCAGTTCTTGTTGCTGCAGTTTCTAATGTGAATAAGTTTTTAAGAATTTTTTGCAAGTGTTGTTGGTTGTTTGGATACATTACCATTCTTTCGTAAGACCTATTCTGGCAGAAGTAGTTATAAACAGGGAGATCTTGTACAGGACATTCTTGGTATACAGTATAATGCCCATGATGCTCTTGAAGATGTGCGCGCCTTAGTGAAACTATTCCAATATTGTTATGCCTTAGTAAATGATATGATAAAGTTCACTTTCCCTCTTAACAAACACAAAACGGACACTTGAGACTGTCATTCCTAAACTGGTTGATTTCTTACAAAAAACAGTTAAAATTTGTTTTACTGATATATGAGCTGCGCCATGACAAAACCAACGTTATGGTTTTGCGACCAGCATGGTTCCAGACCAGCCTGCGCATCCGCGCTGTCTGATCAGGATCCATGCTGTTCTCTATCAGTTTCTTTAATTGTAATAGGGTTTGAAAGCGAACAGCATGGATCTTGATCAGACTGCACGGATGCGCAGGCTTGTCTGGATCCATGCTTGTCGCTAACGCACTATATTGGTTTTGTCATGGCGCGGCTCATAAACTGTTGGATATGTTATATTGTACTGAATATATGTTTCAGAAATGTTCTATAACAGGAAAGCAGTATATTTCAAGTATTGTTAGTTACTCAAGGCCATAGGACATATATTTTCATTGAAATTTAGGCTTACTTATATTTTTAACTTTAGTCGCAGAATCCAAACCAAAATGTCACATTGTCAATACATTATTCTTTTTTTTGGTACCTGCAGACATCAAAAACATAACATATGATACATATTGGGATATTTTTCTATGTAAGTATTATCTTTGTGAACATTTTAGTGTTTTGTGTGGATAAATAGTTTTTGGTCACTTGTTGAATTTTTAGCTCTCGACTACATGTATACAAGATTTTGGAGAAAAAACATGATTTTATTGTTGAAAGAATGTATTTTTTTCTATTTATATAAGTGCTTTTATTGCATTGCAAGTCTTGTATTGTTTCTAGGCAGAAGTTGAAGCATTATTTAATAGTTTGAAACAAAGGAAGAATAAATACTGAAATTTGACCTGAAATTGTCTCCCTTGACATTTCATACCAAAGTCATAAAATGTTGTGGTTTGAACTAACTAGACGGTAAAAGTTTTTCCTTTTTTGATATGTTTCCCTTTATATCTTGTAGAAACTTTGCATTTGGGTTTTATATTGTGAAACGATATTGAAAGTATTAAAATTTTGGCCAAAACATTGTGTATTTGGACATGACATGGAAAAAAAAGCCAGGCCGCAGGGTCAAATTTTCACATAATACATTTTATTTCTTTTTCTTTGTGAACAATTGTTATCAGTAAGTAATGCATGATACAAAGTAAGGTCATATGAACACAACAAGGTACATTTCACTAATATATTCCTCAATTTTGAAAAAATACACGAGATTTATAGTATCTAGGTATTTGCTCTTTGGGGGTCTTCTCGGAAAAGTGGGGTAGCCGACATCAAATGTAAATATCTCATGTTTGGAACGGTAAATTTTAATAAAATTACATATTTGGGTTTCTTAATGGATGCTTAACAAGAAACCATCAAGTATGTAACCATTTCTAAACGTGGGTTTCAGGGTCCGTAAACCTTAATGCGTACCAGTTTGAATTTAGGCTAGCAGATGTTACTGGTCATCCTAAGCCTGGGACTTACCACAAAGCAAAGGAAAGGTGTTTAAGGCTTTTTGAATACTAAGTGTGAAACAGTGTAGACGGCGATAATGAGTGACAGTAGATAAGATTACAACAAAGTGCATGCATATTGTTGTTACAGTATTTTAATACTGATGCATATTCATATTGCTCAAAAAATAATATTAAAATCTCTATGGATTTCGGTACATGTGGCCGAATTGCAGCCTTGATCATTTTTGCAAAAGACATGAATCAGGATAATGGAAGTTTCCGGGCTGAAATGATGTCGTTATCTTCTCGTCTACACACTCTATACAATATAGATGATCTATCTGTTTTGCAGTGCGTTGCATTTCAGACGTTTTGCATATATTACATATTATTATAGATATTGTATGATTTCTGCAATTCTACAACTTTATATTACACTAGTTTGATTACTTCAACACAAGGGCTGCATGCTTATGCAACTAATACCACTAATTATCAATTTAATTCTCGTCGTATGATCGGCCCTCAGTCGCATAATAGCACTAAGACTAAAGCCCTCGTGTCGTTATGCTCTTTGCGGGCCGTTTATAATGTCTCGGATCGGCTCATTCGTGTATTATCCTCTAAATATCAATCCAGCTGTTTATTAAATAACCTGCTCTAAATTTCGAGATATGAAATTGTTCATAATATGCTAAATTTTATGAAAAGATATTTCATGTCATTTCCTGATAAAAGCAAATGAATTGCAATAGAAATTACCTGTTGTATATTCCTTATGTGTCTATCGTAACACAACTCAAGTGAAACTGCGTGCTGGTTCCACCTAACTCGCAGTTTGCAACAAATACTAAGTGGCCGTTGAATGCCTATTACATATGTTTCCTCTTTTCATATCAGTATTTTAAAATTGTATAACAATAGCTTTGATAACGGTGAATGTCTAATTATTTTGTTTTAGGGATTTGTAAAACTCCACCACTGATTGGTTATTCTATCATAAAGCCGTTGAAACTTGTGACGCAAAGAGTTTTAGTTTTTAAGGTGGGAGAAGGGCTTGGTTGGCCTATTATATAAATGGCCGACAATTATTTATCATCTAATAATTTTTCTTTTTGTACATGTTATCAAGTGTAAAATCACACACGGATACAATTTGCAGTTGATTCATCATACATCAAGACGATGAAAGATGAATTAGACACCCTCCGTTACGAAATTGGTGTGATCTTTTAAGTTTTCGTGCCTGGATAATCTCAAGGCTGCCGACGGTAGTGTTGGGGTGAATTAAAAAACGAGTCGTGGAGACATAATGCACGGAGAAAAATATTAGTTTACACCGTTTCTATGCCAGAATGTAAACATATGCAGCGCAGGTGTAATGTGTATGCACAATTGCTTTCTTACGTGTCTTTCTTGATGTTTTGATGACAAAATGCAGCACAGAACACAGTAAATAAGTATAACAGTATTGATATTGCTGTGGGGCTCGTTTTGGGAGGCTGCGTTTTTGGTACGTGGCATTCCCTGTTTGATATTATTTTTGTTTTTTTGAAACAATATAATTATTTCTTAAAAAACAACGCTTATTCTGTCATAAAGGCCGATGTAGGTGATGTGTCTAGGGGTTGTGCCTATTTACATTGTCCTAAGTAGTATCTAAAGCTTAATGAAACTGAAGATACATTAACACTTTTAATATCAGTTTTAAGAGAGCACGTAATGTGAGTCAAGCAACGGACTAAACTAATGTGCCAATTAACATTCAGCATGAATATCAAGTAGGTTAATTCAAGCATCTAATTCTCCTATCTTCCATAACATCTACTTTCTGTACGAATAACTTAAATCGGCAGAGTGTCATGCTTATATGGCCAAAGTTTCTAAAAACTCTTTCATGGGGTTTGGGTGATATAGTCACATGACCTTTGAACCAAAGGTGACCTTTGCCTTTCTCATCATGATGAGATAAACATTTGACAAAAGTTTGATTAAAATCTGTTGGTGGGTTAAAGAGACATATATTGATGGAATTTGAGTCCGAAGTGTGACATTGACCTTCAAAGTGGCACTCATAGATGTTGTACATGGCATACCTTTGTACTATGGACAACAATTGTGTGAAATTATTTCAAAATCAGCTCATATATGGACAAGTTACAGGCCGGACCTATTATACTTGCATCGAACCTTGTATCCCGTTTTAGCTCTTAGTATGACCATACACTTCAAGGTAGCCCCCTAAGACTGGTGCATAACCTTGTGGTATGGGTAACAATTAGATGAAGTTATTTCAAAGTCAGTTTATTCATCTCGGACTAGAATAAACCGTTATAAAACCCTACATATTGTTTTGAGCCCTGAATGTGACTTTGACCTTTAAGGTCCCTCTCCGGGTGTGATGCATGACACACCACTTGTTCGAAGTTGTTTCAAAATCAGTTCGTGCATGTATAAATTATAACAGGCTTTATGTCCTACATTGTGACCTTGTTCTTCAAGGTAGGTCGCTGGACGTAATGCATTTGTAATTAGCAACTAGTTTGTAAAGTTATTTGGAAATTGGTTTATGCTTCAAGAAGTTACAACCCGGACACGAAGTGCTGACGGTCGGATTGATTGCTCTGACCGAGCAAAATGTACTCCCTCCCTAAAGATCTTTGATCTGTTTGGGACTAATAATTACTATAAAGCATAAAGAGAACACAGGAATGGTTTCTGTTTTTAATTTAGTAGTGTCTCAATTCATTATTATTGCCATTTAAAATTATGTTTCTCCGGAGCAAATCACAAACAAATAATCAAGGAGTTGACTTGATATGTAACACAGTGGTAATAAGATGAAGTACAGTAACCAAGAAACCTAACCGTGCTTGTTGGATCTCTCATTATCTCTCTTCGTTATCTTATATAATACATGTTCAGAGTATAACTTGAATGCGTCTGGATATTGAGAGGAATTACAGAGACCAAGAACAACAATGGTTCCTTGCGCTGTTTTTAATGATCTCCCTTTGTATTCCAACCTATGCTTGTTTGGAACAAAACTCAATCACTATGCAACAGACTGATTTTATATTTCACAAGTGGGAGAGGACATTAAAAAGAAGTGCACTGTCAAAGAATCAGTCTCTTCCTTGCACAAATTTTGAATTGACTCTTCTGTTTTTGAATTTATGTTTGTCCTGAACGAAACCTGACACTCATTCATTGGATTGACGGTATATTTTAAACAGCGGTAATTGACACTAAGAGTAAATGCATTGTCAGATAACCATACCTTAACCATTCCCAGGTTTTCAATAATCCCCCTTTGACAAAATTGGAGACATCGAGAATCTATCATTTCAAAGATGTCCTTGGTTTTTCTATAAAGGGAAAGAAATAGTTCCCTTGAAAGATGTAAGTTAATACACATCATAAAAACAATTTACAATAAAGCTTAGTACCGACCTGTATTCAAGATGTACACATATGCAACAAGTAATAACAGTGTCTGTACGGGTTTCAAATGCTTCAGCAATTGTCATTTGAGAGGAAGTGCAGTGACAGATAAGTTTTTATGGAGCTCAAGTCAAACAATATATAAGGGATTGAATTGATACTTCAAACACTGTTAGAGATTATCGACAGAACGGGAACGTCTAGTGACCAATAACCATAACTCTAGTTGACCCCAATTCTGAATTATCTCCCTTTATTGACTTAAAATATTGTTAGAGGTCACTGAACGAAAGTGCAGTGACCAATAATCATTACTGTTAGTTTAACGCCCTTGATGTAATATGCTTGTCCGGAACATATAAGGTAGTTGAAACTACACACATTGATAGACGATATAAAGAGTAAACACAGTGATAAAATGCATGAACTATTGCTTGAACAGTTCTTGAAATATCTCTCATTATGTATGACGATTGTGCGGGGCATAACTAAACACATGTAAGTTATAAAGTTGATATTACAAACGTTTATACGGAATATTGCAACAAAGTGCCGTGATCAAGAACAATAACTCTAGCTTACCACATTTCTGAAATATCTCCCTTTTTGAGATATGCCTGTCCAAAACATAACTCCACTACTCCTTTCCTGATAATCTACATTTGCTCAAACATGCCCCATGACATTGTAAAGAGAATATATTCCTTTTCAGTTATTATTTATTTATTTACATATCAAAACAAATGAAATGATAACTGAAACACTTACTTTAGTCTATATTTGCAATGACAGAATGTTTATTTTTGCGGTTTATGTACCGCGGTTGCATGTACGAAATGATACAAGCCTAGTAAAAGCAAACCGACAGGATTAAGAAGAAAAATACCGCCATTAATCTGATTTTGTCAGTCTTCCCGGACACCCGCCCGGACACCTCCAGAAAACAACCCTTCAGTTCTGATACCAAAATTACTTATTTAATACTTTGCGAATACTTACTGTGAAACAAGACTACGAAACAATCTGAAAAACAATCGAAAAAAACCCTTAACGTGCTTCCGGCTCAAACATTTTAGTCTCTCCGTGTTGGCAATAATATGGCATGTGCCTCGTATACACTGTGACAAATGACATACGTCAAATACATCTGAGCGACTGGGTCTAACGATACACGTATATGGTAGACCAAATATCGCATTTAACCAACATGTGTAACATTGTAACAAATAAGCCTGTCTTTATTAATACCGCATATCAAACATACTGACCAATATGACATCCCTGCGAATCAGACATCTGCAGATTCATAAATGAAGTATTCATTTAATTTGTTTTGCTGTAGTCTAGTTCCTTATTTTAACAATAAACTTCAGATACAAGTATTCATATAGCTGAACAGTAAATATTAATACGTACTTGAGGTCTATGAACTCCAGTTCCTGTGGACGATTTGCGAATTCCCTTTTCTCAACCTGAAATAGATTTAACGTAATGCCATAGTAACTGAAGGAAAATGATGTATCATTTAATTGTAAGGCTTCCACAGAAATACTAGAAAGGTTACATTAAACAGTTAATTTTTACTATAATTAGGTGGCTTATATCGAAAGTAGAATGTAACCCTAGGTTACAACCCACAATCTGAGAAACTTGAACATGAGACAATGATTCACCTGTCGTCACCGTGTACATACATGAATATTAAATCATATCGCGACGATATTCTGACTCACTTATTTTTGAAATTATGTTTGAGTTAGTTTGATAAGCATTTCTTTTAGTCATGGGTTAATTGAATTTTAATGAACATGACTGTTAAAACACCGAAAAGAAGAAGTTCGTGCAACACAGGATATATGTTACATTTGGACCAGCTTGTAAGATCAGTGTTAACTTTAAGATCGTTTAAATCTATCTATACATATATATCAAACCAGTTGTTAATGAAATTACCCGCTTTTAATTCAAAGAAATAATAAGTTGGTCATAAAATGCTCAGCTTAAAATTTATGAAACGAAGATGAATGTCATCCAGTAAAAGAAAATATTTTGCAATAGAACTTACCTGTTTACATTTCTTATGTGTCAATCGTAACACGAATCGAGCGAATCTGCATCTGCTGGTTCTTCCTAACGTTCTGTTTGCAATGAATGCAAAGTGGCATATTGAATGCCTTTCATATTTGAATACTCTTTTAAAAGCCCAATACTAAGCCGCTGACAGGTATGATATTTCATGACGTATTTTCATGTTGTATCTAATAATTGGCTGAAACATATTATATAAGTAAGACTTTGGCAAGAATGAAGTGCCACCTTTGCAAGACGAAAAGGCGTGTGCAGTCGCATTTTTTACAATTCACATATTTGAACTCATACCGGGTAAAAGCTATTGTATGTTTTTAGTATGTTGGCATTCATTAACTTTCTCGCATATGATCTGCTGATTAACAAAATCGATTTAATATATTGTTGTCAACCAAGCAGCATACGTATAAAGTATTTGAGCTTGGTACAACTTGTTTGGTATTGAGCATTCCGTTCTGTCTAAAGATAAATATCTCTATCAAGAAAACTATATTTGTTATTAAATGGATGAAGTGGTGTAACAGAAAAGAAATGGTATTGCATTTTTGGCAAGTAATTTATACTCATGTATTAACGATCACTAGAAAAAAAATCTGACCAGCCGTTAAATTAGGGGGAAAATCTGATTATTTGTACATTCTCAATTAAAGTGTAGAGGAGCACAATTTCTATTATATAAAACTTTCAGGAATACAAGTTGACAAATTGGAAATGTTCCATTGGTTGTTCCGACATATCTACCATTCAGTATGCAGTCGCATACTAGATGCACTACAAAACAGCATATCTAGATTTACAAAAGCCCAGAAATGACAGTCAGCCTTCATTTATTGGAATTACGAACACATCCTAAGACACCAGGTCAAATACTTTTAAATTACCTGTGCCAAAAATTAAGACTACCCATTTTCAATAAATGCACAGTTACAAATGTTAGGTGCTCATCTTTTTTACCAATTCAAATTGCTGTACGATTTCATGACTCTCTGTACTAATGGATTGATGGGTCACTTAACTTAAAATATAACTTACATACACAGAAATAAACAACACATAACTGTGCATTCAGTCATAGATGGACATTGGCAATTTCATATACCCAACCAAAATATAGGTCATTTACATTTTATGATAAACAGTTAATAATGAAACAGAAAGGTTGACAAGTGGATTGAGTATTGCTTTGCAAGACGAAGTCCCAAACCGGATGTGACGGAATGAGATGAACAGTATGACCAAGCTTTCATGAAGATCCTCTAAGGGGTTTGAGAGATAGGATCACATGACCCCACAATGACCTTTTGACTTTGTATTCAGATGAGATGCACATTTGACTAATTAATAACTGAGTGGATATATGACAGTGCTCACAATGGCAATATTCGAGTAATAATGATATAATAACTTATTTTCGGAAAAACCTGAAATGCGAATACGGGTAAGATTTGTCACAAGAAAAATACCACTTACAAAGTTACACAGAAAACACTTAATACATATAGGTGGTGTGTCTAGAGGCTGTGCATGTTTAAATTGTCTTAATTAATCTAAATCTTCATAAAAATACATCAACATTTTAATTGCAGTTCATGAGAGAACGTAATGTGTGTCAAGGAACGGACTGAACTAATGTGCCGATTAATATTCAACATGAATATCAAGTAGCTTAATCTAAGCATATAATTCTCCTATGTCTGTAACATCTACTTTCCGCTCTAATAACTGTAATATAATCTGCAGCAATTGAAAACTACATAAAAATATGACGGAGCCAGTTTTTAGCTTCTGTATGTTAGACGATCGTTTAACATGATCTAGAAAAACATAATCACCATTAATAGAGTGATATTGTTAATTGTTCCCATCTGGAAAATTGTGTATGTCTGTAAATAATGCAATGAAGGCCATTTGTTATTCGACGGAGCATACTTTTGTAACGCGTGGCGCACTTGTTAATTGGTTTCGTGTACAAAACCTACCATTCTGATATGATTTGGTGTGCCAGATAATTTGTTGTTAAGCTATCTATGACCCTGGACATCGAAAATAAATATCAATTGATTGATGTTTATTTGTCCGCCATCCTCAAGCCCGTGAATACCTTCTGAAGTATACTTAATAGCTATTAATAAATATTGCACATCATTAAGTAAGATACAACAGATCAATATCAAAGCCATTATAAGAAAAAAACAGATCATAAGCAATGCCATAGTTAGAAACAAGAAATCAAACTCAATGCCATTATAAGAAGAAACATAACAATGTAAATGTCTTAGTTAGAAACAATAGATCATTTACAACGCCATAATTGAATACAACAGGTCCATGTTGCAGTAAGATACAGCGGTTGAATAATAACGCCATAATAAGAAACAGCAGATCAATACCAATGCCATATACTTAGATATAAGAGATTAATATCAATGCCATGATTAGAAAAGAAAAAAACACATCAATATCAATGCCATAATTGGAACCAACATATCATATCAATTCCATCATTACAGATCAATATAGATATTATAGTGACAAAAACAGATTAATATCAATGCCATGATTAGAAAAAAAACACATCAATATCAATGCCATAATTAGAAACAAAATATGAATATCAATGCCATAATTAGAAACAAAATATCAATATCAATGCCATAATTAGAAACAAAACATCAATATCAATGCCAAAATTAGAAACAAAACATCAACATCAATGCCATAATTGGAACCAACATATCATATCAATTCCAACATTAGAGTTCAATATAGATATTATAGTGACAAAAACAGATCAATATCAATGCCATATTAAAAACAAACATAATATTAATTGGATAGTTACAAACAACAGGTCAATGTCAATGTCATTGTTAGAAACAACAGATCAATGTATTTGTCAATATCATTTTCATAGTAATAAACAAAAGATCAAAATAATGAAAATCAATGCAAAAGTAAGAAACAAAAGATGCATATCAATGCAATAGTAAGAACAACAGATCTGCATCAATGCCGTAGTTAAAACAACAGATCAATATCAATGCCATATTTAGAAACAACATATCAATATAAATGTCATATTTAGAAACAACATATCAATATCAACGTTAATGTCATACAAAATAACAAATCAATATCAATGCTATAATTAGAAACAACAGTTTAATATCAATACCATAATTCAAAACAACAGATCAACGTTTACATCATAGTTACACACAACAGATCAAAATCAATATCTTAGTAAGAAACAACAAATCATTGTCAATACCATAATAAGAAAGAACATATCAATATTTATGAGATAACTAGAAACAACAAATCAACACCAATGTCAAAGGTAGAACAAAAAATCCATATCAATGCCATAAATAGAAACCAAAGATCAATGTCTTTGTCATAGTAAAAAAAAATTCTAATGAACAAATAAAAACACCCAGATAAATATCAATGCTATAGAGATAACAGATGATGATATATGTCATAGTTATAAACAAAAGATCCATGTCTTTGCCATAGTAAACAAAAAAGAATCAATACTAATGCTATAGTTAAAAGCAACAGATAAATACCCATATGATATTTCAAAACAATAGATGAATGTAAATGCAATATTTTGTTACAACAGATAATAACCAATGTCATAAAAAGAGAACTTTGTTAAACAACAGATCCATGTCGATGTCATAGCAAACAAAAACAGAAATATTTAAGGCCATAGTTAAAAACAACCGATAACTATCCATATCATATATAAAAACAACAGATGAATGTCAATGCAATATATTGTTGCAACAGATTATGACAAATGTCAAACATAAAGAACTATGTCACTGTCATGGTTAGAAAAAAAAATCAGATCAAAACCAATGGCATAAAATTAGATCTGAAACAACAAATCATTATCAATATCATAGCTGGAAACAAGAGATCAATCTAAATGTCATTATTCGAAACAACATATCAATATAAATGCCATAGCTAGAAACAATAGATCAATACCCATGCCAGAAATAGAAGCAACATATCAAAATTAATACCATAATGAATAAGAAGATAAGAATTTCAATGACAAAGTAAGAAACAACAGCTCAATATCAATGCCAATATCAATGCAATAGTTAGAAACAACATATCATATCAATACCATCATGATAAATCAATTTCAATGTCATAGAAAGAAAGAATACTAAAAACATATCAAAATGAATGCAATTATTTGAAATACAAACCAATACCAATGCCAATATCAATGCAATAATATCAAAGCAATAGTTAGAAACAACAGATCAATATCAATACCAATATCATTGCAATAATTAAAAACAGCATATCATATCAATACCATCACTGTAGATCATTTTTAATGTCATTGATAGAAAGAATTATTCAACAAATACTAAAGAGATGACTGAAAGAAAACCCAGATTAATATCTATGCCATTATTAAAAACAACATGTCATATAAATGATTTAATTATTAAAAACAAGAAATCAATACCAATGCCATAGTAAGAATCAACAGATCAATATCAATACTATAGCAAGAATCAACAGTTCAATATCAATACCATAGCAAGAATCAACAGATCAATATCAATGCCATAGTAAGAATCTACAAATCAATGCCATAATTAGAAACAGCAGATGAATTGCAATATTAAAGTTTGAAACAACAGATGCAAATATCAAAAGTTATATTTAGAAACAACAGGTGAATTTCAATGCCATAGTTTGAAAGATCAAATCAATTGAAGTGCCATAATAAAAGATGATTGTCAATGTCATAATTAGAAACACCAGATCAATGTCTATGCCATAATAAGAAACAACAGATGAATGTCGATGTCATAATAGAAGCCAGCAAATCAAAATCAATGTCATGGTTAGAATAATAGATGAATGTCAATGCCATAGATTCAAAGAACAAATCAATTCAAGCGCCAAAATAAGAGATGATTGTCAATGTCATAATTAGAAACAACAGATCAATACCAATGTCGTACTTAGAAGCAACATACTTATATTAAAACTATTATAAGAATAAAACAGATCAATATCAATGCCATTGTTCAAGACAACAGACAAAAAAAAACGATGCAATTAGAGCTATCACTGAAGATGATGAATAACCCCGGAACACCAATCGGACACAGTATATAAAATTTATGTAACATTTGATGCTTTTATTATTGGACCTGCACAACTTCTGTGAAGTATAATTAAATTATGACCAGGGGCTTTGGAGCTAAATAGCACACACGGCTTTATTACATTGAACCCCTATGACCTAGTAACCCGAAACATGAACCATGTGCACCTAGCATTAAACATGTCACTTCCGTAAAATATCAACACATTGTGACCAGGGGTTTTGGAAATTAAAAGCGCACAATAGTTTACTATCTTGAGCCCCTGTGATATTAACCTTTGATCGTTTGCCCCAATACATGAAACATGACGAACTAAGAACTGTACATATCACTTCTGTTAAGTATAATTTAATTCTGACAAGGGGTTTTGGAGAATTTGAATCCACAAGATTTTACTATCTCGAGCCACTGTGACCTTAATTAGAATGTCATTATTAGAAACAACCTATCAACATCAATGTCAAAGTTTAAAAAACAACAGATCAATGTCAATGCCATTATTTGAAACAACAGATCATATCAATGCCTTAATACGAAACAACAGATCAAAATCAATGTCAAAGCAAGAAACAATATATCAATACTAATGCCATAATAAGACACAGTATACCAAAATCAATGTCATAATAAGAAAAGACCACACGTGTAACTGACAAAGTTAGAAACAACATATCAAAATCAAAGCCATAGTTAGAAATAATAGAGTTTACAGATCGAAATAAATGCAAAATCTGAAATAACAATTCAATATCAATGCCATAATTAGAAACAACATATCATATCAATGTCATCATTATAGATCAGTTTCAATGTCATATTTAGAATAAACAAATCAGTATCAATGCCATAATTAGAAACAAAATGACAATGCCAATGCCATGATTTGAAACAACATATCGTATAAATGCCATTATTAGAAACAACATATAAAAGTCAACGTCATATTTAGAAACAATAGATCAATAACAATGTCGTAGTGAAAAACAAGAGATCATTGTCAATGTCGCAGTAAGAAACAACGAATCAATATCAATGCCATAATTGGAAATTACGAATCATATCAGTGCAATAATTATAAACAGTAGATCAATGTCATACTAAGAAACAACAAATGAATACAATTTTTGTATCAAAGCCAAAATTAGAAAAAGCAGTTAAACATCACTGCAATACTTTGAAACAACGGACTGAACGGCCAAAATAAATGCCATAATTAGAAACAACATATCAATATCAATGTCATATTGAGAAAAATATCGACGGCGTAGTTAAAAGTACAGATGAATGTCAATGCCATAAGTAGAAACAACATATCAATATCATTGTTTAGGTTATAAACCACATATCAATATCAATGTCATATTGAAAAACAACAGATCAATGTCAATGTCACAGTTAGAATCAACCTATCAACAACATTAATATAGATATAGAAACAACACATCAATATCAATGTCATAATTAGAAAAAAAAACTATCAATATTAAGGCTAAAATAGGAAAAAACAAATCATAATTATCAATGCTATAATTAGACACAACAGATCAATATCAATGTCATGGTTGAAAACAAGAGATAAATGTCTTTGTCATAGTTAGAAAAAACAGTTCAATGCTATCATCAGCAACAACAGATAAATATCAACGTCATACTTAGAAACAACAGATCAATGACAATGTTATAAATAAAAACAAAATAGATAAATGCAAAAGTACAATATCAATGTCGTAATTATAAACTCTAGATCAATATCAATTTCAAAGTGTCAATAACAGAACAATATCAATGCCATAATTATAGATCAATGTTTAAAACATCAGATTAATATCAATATCATAGCAATAAACAACATATCAATATAAATGCCATATAATTAAACATCAGATCAATGTCATAATTGGAAACAACAAAATAATAGCATTGCCATAATAAGAAACAGCATGTTCTTGCCAAAGCCATAGTTAGAAACAAAAGATAAATATCGATGTCATAGTTAGAAACTACAGATCAAAACTTCTAACGGTAATAACCTTTAACTGTGTATGATAACGATTGAATAGATGCATATTCAATAGAACGCTTGAGGTAAATACCCATAGTTAGAATAAAAAAAAATCAATATCACGTCATAATTAGAAACAACATATCAATAATAATGCCATGATATAAAACAACATCAGTATGAATGCCAGAATTAGAAAAGATAGATCAATATCAATATCATAGTTAAAATAAAAAGATCAATATTAATGTCATGAGTAAAATCAACAGATAGATATTAATGTCATATTTAGAAATAACAGATGAATTTCAATGCCACCGTTTTTGACAACAGATAAATACCAAGGTCATAATCAGAGATCAACATATGGTAACAACATAACAAAATCAATGTCACAATTAGAAAAAAAATAACATATCAATATCAATGGATTAGTTGAAGACAACAGATCAAAACTGATGCCATAATTTGAAGCAACAAATCATATAAATGCCAAAATTAGAAACAACATATTAATATCGAAGCCATAATAAGAAGAAAAATAGATCAGTATCATAAATACAAACAACAAAAGTTTGAACAAGAGTTCAAAATAAATTCCTTAAGTACAAACAACAAATCAGTATCAATGTCATAGTAAGAAACAGCACAACAATACTAATGTAATGACTTGAAACAACAGATCAATATCAATTTCATAGTTAAAACAACAGATAAATTTAAATGTCATAGTTAAGAAGAACAGATCAATATCACAAAGTTATAATATGAAACAGCATAACAATGTTAATGTCATAGTGAGAAACAACAGATCAATATCAAAGTCATAGTAAGAAACAACATATATATATATATATATATATATATATATTTACCAATGCAATAATTAGAAACATTATATCATATAGATCCAACAATTAGAAACGACAGTACAATGTTAATGATAAAGTAAGAAACAACAGATCAATGTCAATGTCATAATGGGATATATCACATCAATATGTCATAATTAGAAATAACAGATAAGTATGAATGTCATAATTAGAAGCAACAGACCACTATCAAAGCCATAATTGGATACAACAGATTGATAGCAAAGTAATAGTAAAAGAAACAACAGATTAAAATCAATTCCATAATTAGAAACAAAAGATAAATATCAATGTCATAGTTTGAAACAACAGATCGATATTAACGCCATATTTGTATATATAGAAACAAGACATCAATCTCAATGCCACAGTTAAAGACAACATATCAATAGCAATACCATAATTAGAAACAACAAATCAGTATTAAGATGATAGTTCGAAACAACGCATCAACATCAATGCCACGATTAGAAAAAGCACAACATTAATATCAATGCCATAGTTAGAAACAAAATATCAATATCAATGCCATAATTAGAGACGAAACATCAATATCAATGCCATAATTAGAAAAAAACATCAATATCAATGCCATAAGTGGAACCAACATATCATATCAATTCCATCATAAGAGATCAATATAGATATCATGGTGACAAAAACATATTAATATCAATGGCATATTAAAAACAAACATCAATATTAATTGGATAGTTAGAAACAACAGGTCAATGTCAATGTCATTGTTAAAAACAACAGATCGATGTTTGTGTCAATATCATTTTCATAGTAATACACAAAAGATCAAATTGATGAATATCAATGCAAAAGTAAGAAACAATGCCATAGATTCAAAGAACAAATCAATTCAAGTGCCATAATAAGAGATGATTGTCAATGTCATAATTAGAAACAACAGATCAATACCAATGTCGTACTTAGAAGCAACATACTTATATCAAAGCTATTATAAGAATAAAACAGATCAATATCAATGCCATAGTTCGAGACAACAGATAAAAAACGATGCAATTAGAGCTATCACTGAAGATGATGAATAACCCCGGAACACCAATCGGACACAGTATATAAAATTTATGTAACATTTGATGCTTTTATTATTGGACCTGCACAACTTCTGTGAAGTATAATTAAATTCCTACCAGGGGTTTAGGAGCTAAATAGCACACACGGCTTTATAACATTGAGCCCCTATGACCTAGTGACCCGAAACATGGACCATGTGCACCTAGCATTGAACTTATCACTTCCGTAAAATATCAACACATTGTGACCAGGGGTTTTGGAAATTAAAAGCGCACAATAGTTTACTATCTTGAGCCCCTGTGATATTAACCTTTGATCGTTTGCCCCAATACATGAACCATGGACAACTTAGAATTGTACGTACCACTTCTGTTAAGTATCATTTAATTCTGACAAGGAGTTTTGGAGAATTTGAATCCACAAGATTTTACTATCTCGAGCCCCTGTGACCTTATTTAGAATGTCATTATTAGAAACAACCTATCAACATCAATGTCAAAGTTTAAAAAAAAACAGATCAATATCAATGCCATTATTTGAAACAACAGATCATATCAATGCCTTAATTCGAAACAACAGATCAAAATCAATGTCAAAGTAAGAAACAATATATCAATACTAATGCCATAATTAGAAACAACATACCAAAATCAATGTCATAATAAGAAAGGACTACACGTGTTACTGACAAAGTTAGAAACAACATATCAAAATCAAAGTCATAGTTAGAAATAATAGAGTTTACAGATCGAAATAAATGCAAAATCTGAAATAACAATTCAATATCAATTCCATAATTAGAAACAACATATCACTGTCATCATTATAGATCAGTTTCAATGTCATATTTAGAATAAACAAATCAGTATCAATGCCATAATTAGAAACAAAATGACAATGCCAATGCCATGATTTGAAACAACATATCGTATAAATGCCATTTTTAGAAACAACATATAAAAGTCAATGTCATATTTAGAAACAATATATCAATAACAATGCCGTAGTGAAAAAACAAAGGATTATTGTCACAGTCACAGTCAGAAACAACGAATCAATATCAATACCATAATTGGAAATAACGAATCATATCAGTGCAATAATTATAAACAATATATCAATGTCATACTAAGAAACAACAAATTAATACATTTTTTGTATCAAAGCCAAAATTGGAAAACAAAAGTAAACATCACTGCAATACTTAGAAACAACGGAGTGAACCACCAAAATCAATGCCATAATTAGAAACAACATATCAATATCAATGTCATATTGAGAAAAATATCGACGGCGTTGTTAAAAGTACAGATGAATGTCAATGCCATAAGTAGAAACAACATATCAATATCATTGTTTAGGTTATAAACCACATATCAATATCAATGTCATATTGAAAAACAACAGATCAATGTCAATGTCACAGCTAGAATCAACCTATCAACAACATTAATATAGATATAGAAACAGCACATCAATATCAATGCCATAATTAGAAAAACAAACCTATCAATATTAAGGCTAAATTAGGAAACAACAAATCATAATTATCAATGCTATAATTAGACACAACAGATCAATATCAATGTCATGGTTGAAAACAAGAGATAAATGTCTTTGTCATAGTTAGAAAAACGCAAGGCGATGTGTTTCCGAGTTTAAATGCTCTGTATTTATTCAAAAGGTGAAGAAAAAATATAATTTTAGGATTACTTGAAAGAAAAATAACTAACTTATCTAGTTCATGAGCTTTCAATGCCATCATCAGCAACAACAGATAAATATCAACGTCATACTTAGAAACAACAGATAAATGGCAATGTTATAAATAAAAACAAAATAGATAAATACAAAAGAAAAATATCAATGTCGTATTTATAAACTCTAGATCAATATCAATTTCAAAGTTTCAATAACAGAACAATATCAATGCCATAATTACAGATCAATGTCAAAGTTTAAAACATCAGATTTATATCAATATCATAGCAATAAACAACATATCAATATAAATGCCATATAATTAAACATCAGATACATGTCATAATTGGAAACAACAAACCAATAGCATTGCCATAATAAGAAACAACATGTTCTTGCCAATGCCATAGTTAGAAACAAAAGATAAATATCGATGTCATAGTTAGAAACTACAGATCAAAACTTCTAACGGTAATAACCTTTAACTGTGTTTGATAACGATTGAATAGATGCATATTCAATAGAACGCTTGTGGTAACCACATACGTCTATGCGGTCTCAAAGACCTTTTAGCTTACCCCTTTGTTATCTTCCGAACATATACATGACCAGAACCAATTGATATACGGCGTTTTAATTATTTTAATGAAAATATAGTTTTGTTGAAATATGAAATTTATTTATGTACAAGTCCCTGTTAATGACCGTTGTAGGCGAAAAATCCCAACCTATTTATTCTTGCAATTTATAATTGCTTTCTTTGTGGGTACATCTTTCCTACTTTCGTGTCATTTGGAAAACCATGCGGTAAAGACAAAAGTAAGTTTATGCATGTAGAAGTAAGGCCTGTACGCGTAATATTGATATATAAGCATATGGCACAAGTTTTAGCTATAAGTGTGACTTTGACCTTCGACTCAGCGTCCTGGATATAGTAAATGGCATACCTTTTGGGAAGTCACTGTTTGTAAGGGGAAATCCGTGGTTGCTAAGGAAGTCAGTGGTTGATAGGGGAAGTCACTGGTGTGCTAAGGAAGTTTCTTGATCCTAGGGAAGTCCTGAATGCTAAAGAACTTACTGGTTGCTAGAAAAGTCGCTTCTTGCTATCGGAATTCATTGGAAGCTAGGATTTTCCTAAAACTATATATACAGATAAGGCACCCCACGGCGTTGTCAATTTTGACCCTAGGGACATGATCTGAATCAGCTTGGAAGAGGTCCACTAAACAATGCTAGATACCAATTATCTAAGCCCTAGGCCTTGTTTTGGAGAAGAATTGTCAAGGTTTAAATATATAAGTCTATGTTAAACAGGTAGCCACAGGGTGGGGTTAATATTGACCCTATGGGCAAGATTTGAACAAACTTGGTAGACAAACTTTATACCCTCCGCCCCGGAGAAGAAGATTTGAAAAGGTTTCACTGTGTAAGCCAATGTAAAATCAATTGACTCCCGGATTAGGGTCAATTTTAATTCAGGGGTCATAATTTGAACATTATTGATAAAAGTCTACTAGGCAATGCTACATGCCAAATGTCTAAGCTATAGGCCTTGTGCTTTCAGAGAAGATTTTAAAAGTTTTTGAACCTATACCCCCGATAGGGCTTTGACCGGCTGGGGACTAATAATATACAGAAAGGCAGTAAGGATAAATCAAGAAACGGACATATAAGAATGTTTCAAAAGAGATCTATTATAGCTTGAAATCTTTATTTAACACTCGAGATTAAATGAACACTCTTGTTTCAGTATTAATAAATTCTTAAGTGTAACTGTGTTGAATCATTAATTTATCCACAAATGAAAGGAAGTGATTTAACATGCAATGCACATGTATAATAAACCAGATGTCACATTTATTAAGCAATAAATTAAGCTATTAGGAAACTTTGGTACATAATGTATTGATGTATTTAATGTACATAGATGCATTTAAATTATTTTATTGTCATTGTCTTATAGCTTTAATGTTTTATTATGTGTTGCAAATAATTGCCTCAACAAAAATGCACCAAGAACAAGTAGGTTTACATATTTTTCCGGTGTATGACAGTCTGTTATCAGCATATTCAAATTTATGCTCTGTTTTGAGCGGCTGTAACACGTTTACGTGTTCTTCATTGAGAGAAGAAAGTTTTATAAAAAAATAATCACGTGTTTTTACAGTGGAACACAACAGGAAGCCCAGACTCCGCAAACAATACATATGTCATATGTCAACTATATTTCGTATGAGTTTATAAATAAAAAATGTAGTCAAAACATAAGGTTCGAGTGCATCATTATTATAAATGATAAATTGTATTCTCTTACAAAATATTTGTGAAATTTGTTGAATAACTTGTACCTCTTTCAAACATATTCATATTACTTTATCTGATGGTTCACACAGTCCTACAATTTTACTTAAAGAATGTATCTATGCACAAACATTTTGGAACACTTACCAACACATTACTGTAATATGAGTACACAGTGCAATAAGTTACATATTTTGCCCACACAAAGATTGTTATGACAATTTCATAAAAGAGAAATCAATTGTTCTTCAAAATGTGGACAGTATTATAGCTTTTAGAAGCAATCAATTATTGTTCATTGATAGTAATTACCCCAAAAAACAGGGACAAAAATTCTAAAGTGTAGTTATTTCACTGAAAAGTAGTAAAACTGTCTCTGCTGAAGATTGAAAATTATAACAGGAAAAATTATGTATCTATGCCCCTTAAGGTCAAGTCTGTTGCAGAAGAAAGTGTGCACTTAGGTTTTTGTTGATTTTATGTATTATTCTTAACAGAAATATTTTAATGTTTGGTATCAAAATTTAGCAATTTATGCTTATTTTCATTTGCATTGATAGCACATTCAATTGATTGCAAATGATATAAACGAAATGTTTGAAATTTGAGACCGATATGTTTTATCAAAATAGAGATATTTAAAAATAAAACGTGCACACTTTCTTTTGCAACTGAGTATATAACTACAGCATCAACATGATGTAAGTAAACATTATCACTGCTTTGAAAAGAGTTGTATATTTAGTTGTTTCTATTATATGTAAATGAAATAGTTATGCGGGGACTTAATAACTAGTAACATGAAATATTATATATTGCATGTCAAAGCTTTTTCCACCAAGTGCTTCAATACGTTTCTGTACAGCGGGATATACAAGCTGCAAACCTATTACAAGTGGTTCATTGGATCTAAACATTGCTGTCAAATTTGTACTTTTATATAAAGTTTTGTTGAGAGTGAATTGTAATAGTCATGTCAGCAACGATCACTGATCGAGGGTATTCTAGTCTAATGAATTCACGTGGCAGTCAGAGGGATATTTTTGACAATTTTGAAACATCCGTTTTGATCAAACGAGACAGCTAAGGGTTGTCGTACCTGTCATAGGCAATAATTAGGGTTTTGTAGAATTAATTTAAGGCTGACAGTGAAAGAAGTCATGCTGACCCTATGTATATCTTGAATTACAAATGTTTAAGACATAAATATATCCTAAATACATGTCAATAATAAAATCATTTCTGAACAGACTAAATAGGAGAACGCTGGCTATTGAACACTCAGTCTGTTTTATTCCGTTATTGGGTGTATGGAGAAATAGAAGACATTTGGAAACTACAGGGGTTTCTTAGTATGCAAAGTCTGTATTACCACTGAATTATCACAATGATTAACTTATTACTTGTTTCGTTACTGTGAAAGTTAATTGGTATGAAAATCTATAGAATATATCACCATCATCTACTGGTCACCGAATTGTTCGTGAGTCAGATTTTCCTTTTTATTATAATGGTCGCCGACCGTCTTGATTCGGACTTGCGTCTTGACATCGTGTACAAGTTCTGCCAATTTTATGTCTTTTCGCTATGCTTATTGTTGATAAAACGGTATCTACTGGATTGATAGCATTTTCGGAAGAAAAATGAACATTTACGTCTGACGTATGCCAGCTAGTATTAGCAAATGGAATTTACTAAAAATATACTTAGGTTCGACGGCATTGTTATAAACTTATCAGTTTGTCATCCGCTTCCAAAGCTCATGTGTAAATGAGGCCAGGATAGGAATGCACACAATCCGTTTACAGTCATAATAGGCACGTAATTATCGAACATTTTATTTTCTGCAACTTATAATTTCCAACAATACCTGCATATGCATGCTTTACTTGATCACATTCAATTTCAAGAAGATTTAAGATTTTAAATAATAGTACAGTTCCATCCCAGGTACAATTCCTATAACTTGTACTAAATAAATGTTAAGGTAATGTGTACAAACGGATCAAAACGATTTATATTTATTTTAACTCTTAGAGAAGTAATACAAAGACCAAACAAATATATAAAAGGAGAAATAAAGGCCCGAAGTAGGAATCGAACCTTGACCGCCTGCGTGACAACACATTAACGAAACCACCCAACCATTTCTCTTGTCATATATTTAGAAATATTTATAATGAGTTAAAGATAAATTACCTCAGCGGGGTAGTTGATTTGTAGTTAATTCCATTCTGGGCTGGAATGTGAGTGCAGTTCTTTTCGGCAATTTTATTTGAATATTTATACACCTGAAAACGCACATGTTGATATTCAGTTAACATTAATATACTAAACTACAACCTTTATCACAGCGCATGTGCACTTTAGCCGGAAATCCCTATTTATTGAATAAAGTGGTTTTAAAAATAGTAAGCGGCATATTTAAATAAGATAAATGTAAGTTACTTGTTACATTTATACATTCAACCAGTTAAGAAATGCAAAAGTGGCAAAATATTTATTTTAATAGTGTTATCGTCTTTCAAATTTATTCAAATTTCATACACAACAAAAACAATATAAAAATGAATTCTTGTTTCAATAATTCATCGCAAAAAATGATTTAAATAGAATTAAAAAAACATTAGCGTCATTCAAATAAAAATGTTCAACAGGGGGAAAACTTTGCGTTTTTAAATCGGTTAAGTGTAACACCGAGAAACCAATCCACCGGGCAATAAAAACAATATTATCCGGGAGCTTCTATACGGTATAAAGTCTGTACGGTACAAAACATAAAAGATCTGGTAGCGCCCAAGAACTGTTATGAATCCAGTACGCCAAAGTGTCAGTTGTGCTTAAATGTTCATGTTGATAAAACGGTCTCCAGATGCGTAATAGACAATTGATGCAATATTTGTTTAAAATTGATTAGTTTAGAATCATTCTTATTTTCTGTTGTAATGTCAATCGCTGACTGTAATATAACGGCTGAATCTATCCAGATAAACTTGCACTTGTTTCAAAGAATCATTTATCAATCCCCCCCCCCGCGCCCCCCCCGAAACCCCCCGAAAACAAAACCCCCCCCCCCCCCCGGCCCCGTCTCACTGAAGGGATCGCCGGGTTTTTGAAAAAAAAAAAAAAAAAAAAAAAAAAAAATAAAAAAAATAATTAAAAAAACCAAAAAATAAAAAAAAAAAAAAAAAAATAAAAAAAAAAAAAAAAAAAAAAAAAAAAAAAAAAAAAAAAAAAAAAAAAAAAAAAAAAAAAAAAAAAAAAAAAAAAAAAAAAAAAAAAAAAAAAAAAATGGGTACTTTTTTTTTACTTTTTTTTAAAAAATAAAAAAAAAAAAAAAAAAAAAAAAAAAAAAAAAAAAAAAAAAAAAAAAAAAAAAAAAAAAAAAAAAAAAAAAAAAAAAAAAAAAAAAAAAAAAAAAAAAAAAAAAAAAAAAAAAAAAAAAAAAAAAAAAAAAAAAAAAAAAAAAAAAAAAAAAATAATTTTAAAAAAAAAAAAAAAAAAAAAAAAAAAAAAAAAAAAAAAAAAAAAAAAAAGAAAGTAGTCTGGAAAAGAACTATTTAGACTGCACAGTCGTTTGGACATACAGTTTCAATGATTTCTTTCATGTACGCACAAATGACATGATCTGATAACAATGTTGGCATGCTTAAATGTCTTTTTTTTTATTTTTTTTAGTTCAAACATTGGGAAGGACGAATTGGGTTGGTGTTAAAACCCCGTTTCCCCCATTTTATTCTCCCTTTTTTTTCCTTTTCTTTTTAACTTCCCCCCCCCTTTTCTACCCCCCCCCCCCCCCCCCCCCCCCTTTCTTTTTCTCCCCCTTTCTTTTTACCTTAATCTTTTTTCCCCTGCACTTTTTTTTTTTTTTTTTTTTTTTTATTTTAGAAGGTCCCGTGGTCTGTTTTTCCCCCCCCCCCCCTTCTTTTTTTTTTTTTTAAACTTATTTTATTTTTTTTTTTTTTTTTTTTTTTTTGTTATTTTTATTTTTTTTTTTTTTTTTTTTTTTGTTTATTTGAAATTTGGTAATTAACCCCCCCCACCTTTTTTTTTTTTTTTTTTCCTTTTTTTTTTTTTTTTTTTTTCTTTTTATTTCCATTTTTTTTATTTTGTTTTTTTTTTTTTTTTTTTTTTTTTTTTTTTTTTTTTTTTTTTTTTTTTTTTTATTTTTTTAATCCCTTTTTTTTTTTTTTTTTTTTTTTTTTTTTTTTTTTTTTTTTTTTTTTTTTTTTTTTTTTTTTTTTTTTATTTTTTTTTACATTTAATTTTTTTTTTTTTTTTTTTTTTTTTTTTTTTGTTTTTTTTTTGTTTTTTTTTTTAAAAATAATTATTTTTTTTCCTCCCCACAGTATTTTAATCATTGTTGCAAAGGTGCATATTTCATCTTTATGTTGTGCGCATATAGGTAGCTCATCCATTAAATTTGATTTCAAACTGTCTATTCAATTTTTATAAAATTATGGAATGATAGATCTGAAATAGAATTAGGTGAAAATAAAATGCCGATTTTACAAAGCATATTATGTAAGTGATTGGAAGTCAACATATGGTATCATTGTAAATTTTTAAAAACGGAATTTCAATTTCTATGTTTAATTGATAATAAAACAAGGAGTAAATAATATCTTATTGAAAATCATCTACACATGTTAAGAATCTTCCTAAGAAATATGCAATAAAAATATGTCGTGTAAATATGTATTTCTCTCATTTTATTTGCATACATTGGGAACGCCTGAAAGGCCAGCTCAGCCAGAGAGACCGCATGAGAAGCCAATTCATCCAGATAGACCGCTTGACAGGCCAGATCAGTCAGAGAGACCGTCTGAGAAGCCAACTCAACCAGAGAGTAAATCTTCAGATGACGATATTCCCTTGTGACAACGGTTACAAAACAACAGAAAACGACAAGCAAAACAAGTATACACTGAATCTTCAAAATTGGACGACAGCGATAATGACAAAAAATATTTACATTTAAGTGAAAGCCTCTCGAGTGAAGACAGTTGCAAAACAGCATTGGTAGAACAAAAAAATCAAAGTGAATGAAAAAAGAATAAGACCTCTTACAAGAGAAGAGGGAAAAATACTAGAACACGTAACAAGCGTAACGAGAACTCAAAGAAAATCCACAAACGACACATTTACCCTATAGACTTTATTAAGAAAGTAAGAAACTCTCCAAATCGATCTTCAACCAATTTGAAAGTTACTTACAATGAAAAACAAACGGAGGCATCTGTTGATGAATTACAAGGAGCTCTAAAAAAGAGTAGGGCAGAACATAATGTCAATTCAATCTTGAGGAGGTTTGCTGAAAGAAGACTGTCCATTCTGCTGGCTAGTAATAGATTAGGAAGAAAAATGATTAATTCTGATTGGAACTTTTATTTTAAGGCCGTTCTTTCTCAAGCTACTCAAATCGGGGTTGTGTAAACATCTGCTAGAAAATGAAGAACAGTACAAAGGTCATATGGCAATTGGAACCATAAATGAGCTTGAAATATGACAACAATATGTTAAAATGGTCAACACACTGAAAGGAGAATGTGTTTGGAATGTTGAGATGTCTGACAAGTTGTCTTTAGCCATTGCTTATTCCTTCAATAGGAATATCACGAAATACACTAGCAGACTGAACAGACTTTAGTCATTCATGTTTCTCCAGATTTAAACATTTGACCCTATAGTGACACTACAGTGTTGGCTGAGATGTATTGTCAAACCTGGCTGTACCCGGATTTGAACACTATGACGGCTTTGTTTAAGAAGTGATTTTGAAAAACCACAGTAGCGAATCAGAGACACGTCCACAACAGTCTAAGCCTATTTAATTTACCATGAACAGAATACCAATAAAGTGCCAAAAACACCCCCAAAATCTTCAAAACCTACGGGTGCAGTAATAACACCAAGAAAGGGAGCGGAATATGTTCGTGCACCAAATACTCAACAGTGGAAAAAAACATAAGAAAAAGTAACCGAAACACAGGCAAAGCCTATTTGTCTGCTGCAAACAAAAGTGTAATTGCTTCAAAATCTCTACAACCTGCTAACTGCCACAACTGCAAACAGCAAGTGCTTAGAAAAGGTTCTCTAGGAAACAAGACTTGATCATTTTCAACTATTATTATGACAAAGATATGCCATTTGAACGTTATCGTGACTTCATATGTCAACACATTGTAATCAGAGAAACAAGCAAAAGATACGGTCGCACATACAAGCATAATTCAA
This sequence comes from Saxidomus purpurata, assembly GCA_022818135.1. Classification (NCBI taxonomy): domain Eukaryota; kingdom Metazoa; phylum Mollusca; class Bivalvia; order Venerida; family Veneridae; genus Saxidomus; species Saxidomus purpurata. The sequence goes on from JAFMSR010000072.1 coordinate 49,476, forward strand.
GAAGTATCTTTTATTAACTTGTTAGCAATCCGTGGATGAGAGTATGCAACCAGTTTTTCCTCAGAACACAATGCATTAGAGATAAATAGTCAGGTGTACCCTTCAAAAGAAACAACAAGCTTATAGTGGAACCAATCAAAGAGGCAAACATTCACAAGCCAATGAAAGAGACATTGATAGAATAGAGTATATCAAAAACACATCAAATCATGTTCAGTGGTGGAGTCACATTATAAGAGATAAAAGACGAAAGTCTTTTGAACAAGAACATACAATCCGAAAAATGCATCGGCTATACAAAATCAAATGTCAGGAGGATGAAGTCCAGAGAGTTTCTGAGACAATATACCGCAGCACATTTTGCTAAGAGTACAATTTCTCAATCCATAAACCAAAGAAGGACGATTGTCAAATGTGTAACACATATGCACTCTCAAACGAGCTATAAACAGTTCAAAACTGACACTGAAGGATTTAAAGTTTATTGGTTGAAAATTAAAGTTTCGAAAGTGTCTAAAGAAACCCCAGACCAGATCCTAGTGAAACATCACTTCGAAGAAACAGGGTTCAGATCAATCAATGTTGGTAAGACATCCAAAGGACGACCCGCAACCAACCAGTTATTGCCAATGAAATATAAAGAACAAATTCCTATCTCAGTAGTGAAGAAGAGGGATTTGTTGGACCTTTGCAAAAATTAAGTAATACCTGAACAGTACTGGGAGTAATATGAGATGTTGCAAATAAATGTAAACGTTAAAGAGCGTTTAGCCTGTCCAGATATTCTAGAGGATAAATCTGACACGGACATTGAATATATCTATGACATAATATGTTAGTCACAGTGTGTGTAATTTTTATTCAACTGTCAAGGACATCAATATAAATAAGAGTTTAAGAAACGCAAATGTAGTGAACTTCTAGAGTATTATGGGTAATTTTCTGATTGGTATAAACAAAAACAAAACATATGCTTAGAAGAAGTATATTTACCCTAAAGATAACAAATAATAATTAGGGCTAACTTTAAGGTAGCAAATGAAAAAATTGCAAGGTTCCATCCGCGTTATATCTGTCTAAACAATCGTGAGAGCCAGGTGTTGTGCATGGCAAGAACACGTTTGTAGTATAATTCATTCTACGCAATCCGTTTTTTACGTAGCGCCAATGATCAGCATGTTGATACAATTCTCTACCGTACCTGTTCCTCATTGTCATGCCTGGATTTCGTGGAACATTTACCCATACACCGTCAAAGAGGGCTTTGGTTGGTTCAATACCTTTTTCTGTCAGAAGATCACTGTCGAGTACAGGGTGACCAGAAATATCTCCCCCCATACCCATTGAAATTTAATCCGACATAGTTTATTTCTCCAAGTTTTAGCTTTTTAGTACAACAAACTGTTACAAAGTCTCCAAAATGAATACCTCTTTTACGGAATACATCTGCAAGGTTTTGACATCGAGTACAGTTATTGGATACAAATCTTAGATCGAAGTCAATGTCCCAAGGAATTGTTTTACCCATTTTTATAGCTCCAAATTCCGTTCCTTCTTGAAGCTCGCACACAACATCTGCCTCCAGACAGGCAAGCATTATTACTTTTACGGCATCAGATGCTTTCTGAAGTGTTCTTAGGCTCATTATAGATGACTTTTTGCCATTTAGTGTTTTAAGATCAGAGTTCAGATTTATATTTAATCCGTTAGACGTTACTAAAATATTCAACCTCCATTTGTTCATGAAATGATTCCATTCTAAATTCGAGTGGTACGTCGAATCTACATGAAACATGGAATCTGGACAGACAACTCTCTCTTCACCCTTTTGGAATGTGCGAAGAAAAAAATCTTCGTACAAGCCATTGTTCTCATTAAGATCATCAAATTTGTTTTCAATCAAATATTTTGTAGTTGATACAAAAGGTCCACTTATAAAATCGCAAAACAAACATTCATGCAACGACTCATCATAGCCTTCAAAGTACTTAAGTGTAAAATTCCGATACAGCACCTGGAAACAGCCCTTGTTCCAGTGACCATGTCTATTTCTAAATGAGCCTCCTGATAGTTCTATATTCAAACTTTCTATTTCTCCTATAAGCCTTTCTAGTCTAGAATCTTCTGTAAAAAATTCGACATTCCTAGCTATCAGCACGTATTGAGTTTTTACGTTCAATATCATCTTATTTAAAGCGTTTCCTTCAGAATAGTTTTCCATGAAGAATATATCTGTATCCTTCTGCTGAGTGTTCAGAATTGTTGTCATTTGCTGTGAATTTGTCGCTAATAAGACTTTAACTCCCGGAAATGTTTGAAAACTAGACGACAGAAATTTGTTTACAGCCTCGAATGATGTATCACTGTTCCTTAGTTTGAAAAAATTCACTATTGTGATCAGTTTAGATAAAGGGACGCTATGGCGACAGTTTGTCGTTTCAAATCCTGTGTAGTAAAGCGGAAAACCAAAAGTGCCACCTTTGTATCTTTCTGGACACACATTTATGGGCTCCTTTGTTTTTCTTGAATAAACGCTTTCTGGTGTCACATTCATATGTTCAAGAACCTTATTCATCACTATAACAGCACGCCCTAAATAAGCAGATGTTTTTGAGCCTCTTACGTGCTTCTTGGCATTGAATATCAGTTTTGCAAGCACTTCGATTGTTTCGGAATCTATATTATCAGCGCTGACATTCTTCATATTCTTTTCATACAGACAGGGCATGCTTAAATCCGTAGGAAGTTTCTGTGATATAAATTCATTTTCTTCAAATGGAGATAAGGTGTTCTAGAAAAATAAAATAGATACATTTTTATAAGGACACAATGCATGAATTAACTAAGAAATAAGATAATGAAATAAGTTATAATTTAAACAATGATTTGCTACGAGCGTGATTTCGGAATATGTAGCGTTCGCGCTTGAATCCTTGTTTTTCTAACCTAAACGGCATGTAGCTTCGAAGGGAAATGATTGTGAATTCAATTAAATAACTTCAATTGTAAGTACTTTTCGCTGAAAGACTGAAACATCCTTTTTGATTAAATCAAAGTTGAAAATGTATTTTTTGAATAAGCACCGGCCATTGTACAGTTTATGCGACATTTCTCTTCATATAAACCATGCAGAATTACTATACCCACTTTTTAAACTAAACTAAAAATGTTTACAATACGAAAGCTGAAATTTAATAACTATAAAGTGTTCTCAAATGTTTTTGTTTCAAACACACAGGCACGTTCAAATGCTAGAATACAAAGTAGTCACACAAGTATCATATTTATATAAAAAAAAAAACAAGTTGATAAAACAAGTTGCAGTGGTTATCAAATGTTTTGTTAGATTACAGGGGACAAAAAGATAATGTCAGGAGATAAAGCATTTCAAATAACATGGAAAATTCCAGCAGGAAACCAATAAAATATGTATTGCCCGTTTGTATTGCTACGACTGGATCTGACCTTAATTGAAATAAGGTAAACTTAATGAATATCATTATTACATGACTAGTTTCGTTCGTCATTTAAACAAAGACGGAAAACAATTATTTTTAAATCTGCAATAAACCTGATGTTGATGCGTTAGTAACAAAGTCGTAAATAACGTCATATTTTGCCTTACGATAATATGACAATAAATGTCCGCGTTAAATATAGCTCGTTGTTTTTAAGTATCAAGTCACGTGAGAATCAAAATTATATCAGTTAAAGTGTTTCTCAGTGTTTAATAAACTACCCTTTTTCTTTTAGCTGCTTAGTTGTAAATCATTTTGGCCAATGACTATTTTGCTTTATTACTGCGCATAATAATTCCATATCCTTGTTTATTATATTTTCCAAAAATATATATTTTTGATTAGTGTATTCACCTATGATTGTATCAAAATATTTCATCATATTTCACAAATAATTGGGTTTCCCCGTTGAATGTAACAACTAAAAAATACATGACGTGATAAAGTTATTTGGTTCCCGGTTCTCTATAAACTGTACCATGAAACAGAAATCAAAGACTTTCAAGCGGACATTTAATGACTACAGAGAGATTCAATTGTGCTTACGAATTTCAAGTTAAATTATCCTAATCAATGTTTTATTAAACGCAAATAAATGAAGTAAAACTATGTTTGAGAAATTATTTTGTTGTTAAAAAAATATTATAAAACATTTATGGACATTGCATATGAGATTACTTCCATGCTGTATTTATCTTATCAATCCAATGCCAGGTAAGTACATAATTGTATATTATTAGACATTAAACACAGCCAAAACGGATATTATTTCTTAAATGATTAATATTTATCAGTTTAAATAAGTAGGCCGTGGTCAAGCTACATTCGGTATTTGAAATGGTAAATTGTATCTTGATATACACTGAAAGGTTTGTAACTTCTACTAAAACTTGTTAGCAGAACTCAAACTCACGGGATAATACAGATGTTAGGCATTTGAACTATGCAATCTACATGTATATGAGGACGTTTTGCCTATCAAATAGTTATACATACATTGCTTCTGGATACATGGTGTATAAGTAGCATAATAAGCACAGACGTCAACGCCACAACAGCTAGCAATATTGTTCTCCAAATTCTTTTTGTCAAACTCATCATAAATTCTGTAGAGCAGAAAGCAACATATACATACACACTTATATATATATACAACGAATTAAATAAAAATGACTTAATATGGCTTTAAATACCATGTTTGTAACATGACAGCCGATCATATCGTTGGTCTTAGTTGCTAAGTTCAAATGTTGGAATATTTATTGTTTAAAACTAATTGCTTGACTTCCCCGATGTTTGTTCTTTTATACTCACATAACACTACAACAAACATGAAATAGAAATGTACTTACAACTAATTTCTTCAGTTATTAGTCTCACTGTGTTGACAGCACAGTTTCAACAGTTAACGTAACTCTTTCTTTCTGTGTATCAACAATGCTCATTTATAGATCAATGATACACAATATTTCCAAAACTATATCCAATAAACAAACTAGATGGCATTTCTTTACACGCTTTATCACGTATTATAATTTATAACATGACCAATGGCGCAAAACTCAGATAAACCAGTTGTTTATTTGGTTCATTCAACGGATAAGTGATACACTGTGTAATACATATGCTAATGAGCCGAATCATTTATATCACTGCGCCCTGTCAAAAAGCAAAACAAACATGGGGTCAAATGACATTACTGTCAACGATTATCTCCGAAAAGATGGTGAATGTATTGGCATCGTGAGTTAGGAGGTGATCCGGGGATTACCTGGCACTGTGATTGTATACTGTAGTCTACTATATAATCACAGTGCAAGGAAATACCTTGTCCATAAATTAAATGGCAGTAATATTCCTACAAACACTATCTACTTACATGCTCTTTAACACGAACGATCTCAATACATTAGAAACAAATCTCGTGTAAATCCATCTGATTCTTACAGTAAATTTACAAAATTCCAGTATTATTGATGAATTTTAAAAAAGCTTGCAACATTGATGGATCATAATGAACAAGTTTCGATGATTCCACAATTTTAGTCTATAAAGAAAATAATTAATGTCCCTCTACAATTTGTATACAATGTATGTATTTAAGCAACATATTTATACACTGTATAGGCTTTCCCCAATACTGCTGTGTTTATTGATCGACATGAAATTATATCCATTTCACCATATTGATCCAGTATTTGTATTTGGGATGAAATAAAAGTATTGTTGTTCTTGTTGTTGTCCATTAATTGTATAAAAACAATCCATAGACGGAAGGTTGACATTTGTATTATATGGGGGTTAAGCAACCTATATATATACATATATTATATGGGTCTTTCTGTAAACATTTTAAGTTGCCTCAAAATAGTCCATTCACACAATTTATTGTCTTTCTATCATGAATTAGCGAGTTTTTATCTCTCAATATAAACTATATACTCAATCACCTTTGTGTTTCATTGGTGTGCTAAAATGTTATGAAACAACTGGAGGGATTATGAGCTAAAACAAACAAACGTTCTATCTGAAACAATGAACTATAAAAATAGTTATTCTCCTGCAACAAGGGGAATTCTTCAAACATATTAACTGTCCATGAGGTTTACCCAGAACTTACTTGTCAACATTTGATGTGCCGTTCAGGGTTTTTAAGTGTTTGAGAAAAACTACCGAACACAGAAGGACAATTAATGCATCAACGGAGAAGACGTTTGAAGCCCTGTAGGATGGTGCAGGATTGGAAGTCATTCTCGCCCGTACCTACATTAATTAATGAAATAATACATTCGTACAATAGTCAGCGCTTTTTGTTGAGATTTTCACGATTAGTGAAACGATTCACGATTAAACACAACATTAAATCGTATACGGTGCATGCCTATCGTGTATCGGGAATCGTACATCGTGTATAGTATATGGTGCACGTTGTACGATGGGTGATACGATATGATACACGATATACCATTGAAAAACTACACGATGAGCGCACGCACGTTGATTCGCGAATAATAGCGAAAATAAAAACTCCGCGAATAATACAGGCTTTGGGATTTCTCCCCTGGTGAACTCGACAAGATCCCATGTATGACTCCCATGCATACTGGTACCTTACAAAGTTTGAAAATCTAGGGAGTTTTGTTTTACTTGACTGCAATACCCAGTCAGTTTTGTCCAAAGATTATGACTATTTAGCCAAATTGTGTAAAAATACCAGTATATGTAAAGCCAAAAGATAGGTGTGCTAGCTAGCAGACCAGACACGCGTTCCAAGCGTTCAGTTTTGCCTCATGGATTCTTTATATGGTGTTATATTGCATTAAAGCAGTCCAAACGTGGAAAGAAAATTATTAACAAAAACACGGCAAAGTAATAAATGCATAGTATTATATACTAGTTGACTTATTGACATGCTTACTTGTAAAATGTGATATATAGAAAGTTTTACAAACGAGTGTGAAAAGTATTAACGTATATTTTACAATCATATTCATTTTGTTTAATGCTTTGAGATAGTTCCCTGTCAAGTGGCCGATATAACTGTGTATCATTTTTTATTTGGTTTCTAAACAATTCATTAAAAACGAAAACCTTTTTTGATATCCCCCGCCAAAGACGGAGGGATAATGTTTTTGCGTTGTCTTTCAGTCTGTCCGTCCGTCTACAAAACTCTTTATACCCGGTATTACATAAATAAAACACAACATTAAAAAATACACAGCAGAATCGATGACAGAAGAAAGCGCACGCTCTATTCTTTCCATTTTCTCCCGTGTAGGGCCTCAAATTGTTCCGCTGGTCACGTGACTGGCTATCCAAATAACAGACGATCGATAAATCACATAAGAACACCAGTTATGTGGAGTAAAACTGGGCATATCTGTGTTGTTTATGCCTTTACTTAGGGGCGGAGCATGCATGACCATTGTTCAAACATTTTCTTTGATTTGGTGAAATTTGAATACCGTTACAGCGAATGAAAACAACGTAACCAAGTAATATGTCAATTAATCTAAACTACTTAATTAAGCAATTTATCACACTGCGTTATGTCAAAAGATCGGCCGCATTTGAACATGCATAACTTTAATAATTTGACACCAATTTGCATGTTGAAACAAAATAAAATGCGGAAGGAAACATGTCAGGGATTTGGTTTTTGACTTAATTTATCGATATCTTCTATTACGTAATATGCGGTAGTAAAAACAGGTGACCAGTCTTTAATCTAAAATAAATCGTTTTTCATAAGAGATATAAGCAATCTGAGACCCAGTTCCCTGTATATATGGTTTCATACGTTACTTCGAAAGTTTACTCCTATAATACTAAAAAAATGAGTTTGACACGAATGTTAAAATTTTGAATTTCATTTAAAAAAAAAACTTGTTTCACAAAGTTTAAAAAATGAAATGATTAAAAACTTCATATATATCTTCATCATTTATACATATTGGCTTGAGGTATAACACATTTTTTTTAATTTTATTGTTTAAATTGCTTATTTTACTAAATGGCCGCTATCATCAGCATGAACCTTAATTAAGAGTCTAAGTTAAATAACCAAGATGCATGACCATGAAGGTTAAGCTTAGTATGAATTATTGTGAACTAATATATCCGAGCAGGTTTCAACTTGAGTGAATATATATCTACTGGTTATATAGCGTTCATTGTTATATTATAGGGACAGTGGAGGTGCTTAATCAAGTTTGCCTATCACACGGCATTCATCCCTAAGTATCCATCTTGTAGGAAATGTACCAGTTTATTTCACTTAAGTTTTTGATGAAAACGCCGAAGTAACGAAGTAACGCGCTGGTGGTCATGTCATAGTTCTACTTTTATGAAAATAAAAAACCAAAACATTTCTTGGTCTGACCACACTATAGACTAAAAGGCATATCAAAAACATTCATATTTAAGTCAATTAATATGTCTCTGTTTAGGTCCACAACATTTTGCCAGCTATTTGATACATTCGCATGAGCATTCGCTGCCCGGGGAAAACGGGGAAAACCGCCGGAACTCGCTATTCACGCATGCTCATTCGCTTAATCAACGGATTCGATCGTAGAAACTGTCTTTATACGCACGTTCAGAGGAATCAGAGAACGGAACAAAAACGTGAGCGCCAATGTAGTGTAAGCTGTAGAACATGTCCCGATTTTTCGGTTTTAAGTCCTATCTGAAGATCATAAGTTATACCATGGGAGGAGTTTGGTTTGAAAGCGCTCAATTTATTTAAAAAACATTTATCCCTCTTAAAATATCGCTGTTATTGGGGCGAACAATTTTATTTCCGACGTGGCATTGTCACTTGAGAAAGGTGATTAACATGCTGACTGTCAAAAAGGATGACAAAATTAAATCAATCATTTTGAAATTGCTTGCAAGTCCAAACGTAGATTAGGTACAAGAACTTCAGAAGTTCTGTATTTCACTTGCAGAGAATAAAACCACAGGAAGTATCAGATATGTAACCTACGCCTTTTCGCGACTTATGATTATTAGAAAAGTATATTTTTATTTTTTTTTTGTTCAATTCTATATTGTTATCTAAAATATTTGTTCAAATTGATTAATTTATTGCGTTTGTTGGGATTTTCTTTCACCTGACAACATGTAGTCGGCATTTTTTGACTGTTTAGTTGACCATTTATTATATCTAACGTATAAACAATATTCTACCAAATAATAAATATGAAATAGATGCCTCGTAAACTTTATACTTTCTTTTCCCTGATGTTTGTTTGTAAGTTTAACTACCAGATGAACGGACATGACCTGGTATCAGTTTCAGCGGTTAATATAGACTTTTGTCCAATTAAATCATTTAAACAAGAGGGCCAAGATGGCCCTATATCGCTCACCAAACTAAGCGTTTCAATAGCAGAAAGGATCAATTTTGACCTTGGGGACATGATTTGAACATCCTCGGTAATGGTCCACTAGGCAATGATACATGCTTTAAGCTCTAGGCCTTCCTCTTTTTGCGAAGAAGATTTTTAAAGTTTTTCCGTTCTGATGCCATGGCAACCAGAGTCCTGAATGGAATGGAATTATTTGAACAACTATGAAAGGGCTGCATGCAGGGAACGACCCTGCAAAGTTATTTCATCATTGGCCTAGTGGTTTCAGGAGACATGTCATTTGAAGGAAATGTTAACTGACATACGACGTACGCCGGACGGAATGCGATCTTAAGGTAGGACGACTGTAAAGATTTCCCGCCATAATTTCGCAGATCGGTTAATGTCGGTAAACTTCCGTAGATTCCGGAGATTGTTTTACATGTTATTTTTTTTTTCTACGAAATAATATTTCATTAAGTTACTTATTTCTTAAATTATATTGAATTTAACTACTATTATTAGCTTGAATAATCAAATTATGTTGAAAAATAAAATAAAAATCAAACCGGAAGTGATAAGTGCGAATCGAAAGTAATTTGTTTTTGCAAAAAAAAACAACAAAGATTAATCGTGATAAAAAAGGACGTTTTTTTACGAAGCAAGCAAACTGTAAGGCGAAGGAAACATATCAAGAACAATCACATGTATTGTGTAAACCAGGAAACAGAAACTACGGCTTCCAAATGAATGTGAACCGTGAACATTTTGAAGAAGATAATTTGGTGGAGTGACAGGTTCTTCTGTCAGACCTTATCATGCTTATGTTTCCTAATTGTTTGATATCGTTTACGGCTTCTAATGAATGTTGACCTTGGAAATTTAGAAGATAATTTGGTGGAGTGAAAATTCTGTCTTCTGTCTTTATTGATATTGTCAAAGTGTGGACTTGGGCCAGTGCCATTAACTTACCAGCTTACTTACCAGTTAAAGGTGAACCATCTAAACAGGGACGCCGAGGGATGCCTTGGTTCGCATTGAACACCAAACTTGGAGCTGGTTTGGTGTATTTATAAATAATTGCATTTTGAATAAGGAAATACAATCTATACTCATTGCCGCTTTCATAAATAGATAGATCATTATGTACATGCACACATAGTTGTAATTATTATCATTATTCTCGGCTTCGCACATCCGGGTATACTGATAAATTATATACATTCGGGAAAGGTGATTCCTTGGCTGTCATCACTGGTCTCTATGCTTCTTCAACTTTGAATAATACAATAACCAAGATTAGAAATTAAAGAAGACATCGATCTTCCATTACCTTGAAACAATCCGATTGTTTTTTTTATATAACAATTCTGTGTCGTTAAAAGCTTTTTGTTTCGTTTGAAATAAATGTGCATAAGAGTCAACGGTAAAGACTGAGTTTTCACCTTTCACAACTTTTAATGAAGAAACGAAACCTTATAATTCGATTGGTTAACTGGTCAGAACGACGTCCCGACAAAGCCGACAATTAGGCAGCATCTTGCGTACCGTATGGCAATTTTGTACGGCTAGCATATAAGGCATTTTTTTGCAAATGGTAGTACTTGCATTCATTTAAGTGTACCTTTTTCAATATTCATATTTTATTGTAAAAGTAGAAGAAGTCAATGACACTGTCACACAGAAGGAGTTTGTTATAATTCAATTAATTGTTATAGGCTATACACCGTGTAATGACGCTATTTACTGTACATGGTTGACAATGAAGTAAATGTACTGTCGCCCCGGAACCGGGATGATTATTTATTGTAAATGATGCTGATTTCTTTTGATAAGCTTGCTTGATTAATAATAATAATTGAATTTATCAAAATGAAACTTCAGGAAAATTGCCAGTCAAAATTGCCAGTCAAGATTATCTTGCCGCACGAGCCAACATTAGTGGTTTGATAGAAGACATGGGTCCATCTTAAGATGCATCACCAGCAGTAAATAATAAAATGCTTTTTAAAATTTTTGTTTATAATAATATTATGAATAACAAAGTTTATTTTATGGTTTTCAGTGATATATAAAATTGACATTCCAATGCTTTTTATGATATTTCATTGAAACAAACTCAACAAAAGTAGCGGTATTTTAGCATAAAATAAAAAGAAACTTTTTTTGTGTAAGACGGAATTCTTATTTCATCGAGATAACATGTTACATACTTTTGAATGTTTCCTGTTTGGATATGTACAATGTAATGGTTAAAAAATTATGGCTCAACCGGGACTAGAACCCAGGGCCTTCCGCTGTCAGAGAAGTCACTTTACCAACTGAGCTATCAAGTCAAACGGTCAATTAGCCTAACGATTTATCACCATATACATGTACATGTACCCGGCTTTAGATAAAATAAAGAATATTCATTTATTTACATGTTTATTATGTTTATTTCAATGTTATTTGCAGACGAAGGAAGAGTCTTATTCCATATAACACAGATTGCTGCAGTCTAGGTGAAGTTTGGAGCCCAATTCAACACATATGTCACTCTAACAGTTCCAATTAGTGAAGATGCAACCAATGTGACTGACATAGCCATGCTTGGAGAAGAAATGAAAGTGAATGGAAAAGTTGTGGAATCAGTTCCAATCACATCAGCTTTTAATAAAATGATAGGCTGGCTTGGAAAGTTCACAAGAGTTTGTTTAGTTGCGCATAACAGACTTTGCCCTTTGATTGACATATTTTAGTTTCAACTCTGAAAAACATTGGTGCTCTGTATAAATTTCAAAAATGTGCTTTTATTGATTCACTGTCTGTTTTAAGAAAGTTATATGCCAGGCAGTCTTTGAAACAAGTAGATCTTGTGTCATCTTTGCTTTGTGAAACCTATGATGCACATAATGTAATGGCTTGAGGAAAATTGCTTCAGTTTTGAATCTCCCAACAAAAGATTTGATGGCACACAGTTACACTCCATTTGCAGTAGCAAATAACTTGGAATTCAACAATACTAAAACATTAAACTTGCCAACCTTTACATCCACTTATCTTCACTGATGTGTTAAAAAAGCCTACAGCTGAAAATAATGTTGGGCCTGGACTAAGTCTAATGCATTTTAGAATGTTACACACCCGTGGTGGTGAAGATACAATACGAGATGTTTTCACTGCTAAGAATTCAGAAGGTTTACCCAGAGTCTCAAATGCAAAGAAAGTAAAAAAAGTAATTAGACAGATTAATGTTGCATGAATACGAAATGAATGTTGTAATAGTAATTTCATATGTGATTGTGAAACACTTGTATATTTCTGTGAGATTTTTCATTTTTTTCAATTCGGTGATGTCCATTGTATAAGCTGGAATACATATTCAGTGTTGAACTGTCTATCAGTAAGAAAAGTAACACAAATATGATTTGCATTTTGCTTCAGGTAGGGTCCTGTTTAAGTCTTTCCACAGGGATTGTTGTACGATTGAATATGAACCAAAAATGTCCAATAATAATAAAGTTTTTGACATTTGATGTTTTTTGCTGTTGTAAGTGAAGAGGTCAAGGTCACCTGAAGGTCAAGGTCACTATATATCAAGTCAGTGGGAAGTTCTTGTCACTAGGATTGCTATGTGTGAATATGAACTAGATCCATCCTGTAATAGAAAAGTTATGGCCAATATTAAACTTTTGCACGCTCACGCTCACGCAGACGCGCATGAGCCAAGCCTGTGACATACATCCATCTTTTTTCTTAGAAAAATTGACATGCTAAAAATTGTTTTATTCTAGCTGAATAATAATTCTGGCATTTGTTTATAATAATTAGACACAAAAAATTCTGAAATCACTGAACATATGATAATATGTACTTGAATTTTGAAAACTACATATAAATTTCTATTTTGCTTGTGTCAAGGTGGCCTTGCCTGACTGAGTATTCAGGGGTATGAATCAACTTCAGTGATATATGTAGTTTCATAATACTGTTTTATTGCAGTTTAAAACTTGTTCTGGTATTCATTTGTAATAGTTACACATTAAATATGATACAATTATTTAACAAATGCTTAAATTTGAAACTTATGAAAACCCTAGGGGTGACATAATTGGAATAAAATGGTTGAAATATCTGACATAGACGTTAGTTTTTCTTATTTTTTTCAAAAACTAGACGTAGGGCAAATTGTTTTTGTTTTTTTTTGTTTTTTTTTAATTGCAAAAAGGTTATTTAATAAAAATAAATCATAAACACTGACTGAGTATTCATATTGACTTGAGACTCGTTTAATTTTACACAACCTCTTTTTTCTCAGATGGGACCGCTTCCATTTTATGCTGGGTTGCCATGGTTAATTGGCAATTGTAGATTGTTATTTTACAAGAATGTCTTATAATGTCTGATTTATAATTCTGTCACTATTACTTGTTTTATAGACACCAAAATTGTTACAGAATTTACAAATGTGAGAGAATTATAGAACTTTAATCTACCCTAGGGGTCAAATTATTTGAAGAGAAAGCGGAATATGGGGTCTTGAAGGAAAAATTCAAATATTTTTTTTAATGATGGTAAGCCTTCCTGAAATTTTGCAAATAAATCAGTAACATGATATAGATAATGAAAATAATATGTCAAATTATATTCGGAAAGGTGTCCATTACAGTTGCACTACCTTAAAAGCAAACTATGGCACTTTGTTCAAGGCGGGCTAGAAATTGTTGCAAAGTTAAATCAACACTGTCCGACTTCTTCCAAAACCGCTTGAAATGGTTACTGGTGAGAAATAATCTGGTATTCAACGTAGATGTTGGTGTTAATACATTATATGATTTTTTTCCAATGTTTTTTTTTCTCTCTAAAACATTTTCCTTTTCTTTTCTTTCTAAACACTTCATTAAACACTTGGGGGGTTAAAGTGTGAGGTAGTAGTGAAATTAATGTGGGCCGGGAAACCAGAAACACACATAATTTTTGGGTTCCTAAATATAGTCAGCCAAGACAATTCCTGTAAATGTATGATAATTTTGTCCAGTTAGATCATTTCCAAATTATGTTTCAAAATAAATTATTTGCTTGTTCAACTTCTTTTAAAGACTAGACAGCTACTTTGGTTTAAGCTAAATTGTGTTTTAAGACGTAAAATTTATGCTCAAATCCAGTTCATGAAATAATACCTCATCTATAGTTACCTTGTTTACACTTTCCTGGACCATATTCCTTATTTCTTCCTTTTTATCATAAATTTAAAAATAAAAGATGACATTAACTGATAATCCTGAGAATAGAAGTTATTTTCCCCCATACTATATTTGTGCATAATTACCAGAACCAAAAATAGTTTTTCTTTCGCCTTACTTGTTTCTGTCTGTTCAATTACCTTATTACATGTATAATAGAAATATATATATCACAATAAAATTATTCTGAATTTTATGGGTTTTCACATTTAGCATGATAATTATGCAAGTCTGTTTATTAAAAATCACCATTGTTCATTCTTTCCAGTAACTTCAGTGAAAATATGTAATATAACACAAGATGTACTGTTAGCAATTAAAATACTTTCCGATACAGTTTTCATCAACAATTGTCTGTTACGCTTAATCTCGGATCTATGGTCTTTATTTTGTTGTCCCTTCTAGAAATTCACTAAATTCTTTAATTTATTGCTGAATCTTTTGTATAAGTCTTCACCTTGGGGAATTTTGCAAGTCAGTTTACTATATGTATTTTACTTTACTTTTGTTGAGTTTTTTTTCAATTAAATGTTCCTTGATGTACTCATTTACCGGTACTCGAGTTATCAATGGTGATCAATACACAGAGCATAACCGGCCTGGATTTATCTCAAGTTATCTATTCATGCTCAAGTTAACATAGTTTTAATCTACTTACTCTATTCGCTACCTAGTGTATTTATTACAGCCCTAAGGAACACTGCTTCATGTAAGTTCATTCAGTTCAAATGTCAATTGTCAGCTTGATTAAGAAACACAAATTGAAACGGTAAGAATTATCACATATTATTATAATTTTCAGAATGGAAGATAAAAGTTGGTCATCATAAATCAAAGTTTGAGTATTTGTCAGTTTCTGACTTAGATGCCATGTTACAGCAATTCTATGCGGCTGTCCAAACAAAAAGTGGGAAGGACTATTCTAGATCTGCACTAATTGGAGTAAGAGCAGCTATCAACAGGCATTTAACATTTCCTCAGATATGTAGAAACGTAAATAGTAAACACAAAGAGCCAATTTGAAAAGCAGATGTATCAAAATTGTATGAATCTGGTTTATTTTCAGAGGATACAGCTCAAAAATTACAAAACAAAGTTATGTTTGAAATTCTTAGTCAGTTTGGTAGGCGGGGCCAAGAGGGGTTGAGAAATTTGAAAAAAACAACATTCTTTTAAAACAGGTGTTGACGCAAAAGGCAGAAAATATGTATGTATGGCTTACAATGAAGCGGATAAAACACATCAAGGTATAGATGGCCGCAAGTCTAAAACAAACCCTAGAATGTACGAAAATGGTGGCAACTTTTGTCCGTTTAGATCATTTGAAAAGTATGTTTCGACTTCTTCCAAAAACACCCTTCAAAACGTGACCGATGAGAAAAACATTTGGTATGCCAACAGAGCTGTTGGTGTTAATACACTATCTAGCTTCGTGACCCGCATGTCTGAACAAGCAAAATTAAGTGTCAGGTATACCACATTGTATCCGAGCTCATGTGTCCAGCACTCTGCATGCACAAGGGTTTTCAAGTCGTGCGATAATATCTGTAACTGGCCACAGGAATGTTAGCAGTCAGGCATCCTATATCAAGCCCAGTGAGAATGAGCGGGATAGAGAGAGTAGGGCACTTTGTCCAATAAGTCTTGACAAATGCGAAACTTCACGCAACACTGTATCTCTGTGTCCGACTGATGAAGCAATTACCCAATCCGCTCCATATTCAAATTTTGTCGAGTCCAACATCGACGTCAGCGTACAGGATAACAAGACAATGCACATGTTCACAGGCAACATTTCAAATTGCACAATGACCATGAATGTGTACAATTCCAAGTAAAGTGTTTAAAAACTCAACAAATTACGAGTTGTTCAGTGCAGTCAAGCACATGTTGTCACCTTCTTTTAGACTATTTATAGTACCGGTTCAAGATTTGTTTGTTAAATATTTCACACAGACTAAGTTATGAGATAAACGTGAGTGGGATTAATAAACTTATATTTTATTTGAATAAATTAAAATGTTTCATGGTGTAAAATGACGTGTTTTTTTTTCTTACCCGTTTTTATAAACTTATACGCATATAGTGTGCGTAAGCGGTAACAGCCAGCAAGGGAGGTAATGCGGATTTGTTAAACATCCGCGTTCAATATACTCCGCTGCATTTATTTCCTTTATAATGATTTTGGTCATGTTAGAATCGAAATTATTTTCGTTCCGGCGGTGTTCATCGGCTTTTAGACAACTCTTTGTCGTTCTCATCCGCGGTGATAAACCACTCAGGCCTAGGGCCTTCGTGGTTCATTACCGCGGATGAGAACTCCAAATCGTTGTTTATGAGCCGATGAACACCGCTGAAACGACCATTATTTCTTAGTTTAAACGGTGCTACAGTATTTTTAATCTGTTGAGTAGATTCAATATTCAAACGACCATGTATATTTCAAAAACAGGACACTAATATTTTGTTTATCAAGAAAAACGATCTAGTATTTCATTGCAATTTATAAACACCGGATAGAGGTTTTTGCATTTGTCTACAAGCAAACATTTTGATATATATACAGTAAACCCCGTTTATAAGGAACTCCTTGGGACCATTTGAATTGGTTCGTTATATCCGGAATTTGTTTTATCCATTGAACAAAAAGAAAGAGAAAAAATCGAGCAGAGAAAATGTGTTACTTATATCAAGATTTTCGTTTTATGCGGAGTCGTTCTAATAGAGTTTGCTGTTCGTAGACAATTGAATACATGATTTTGCCAATGTCATTTCATTAAAAAAACAACTATAAGTGAGTGTTTTCTCTATCACTTGAGGCAGTTTGGTAATTTGAAAATGTTTCAACACGAGTCATTTTAATTTTGAAAAAGTTTGATTGTTTGAGGTGTCAAAAAAAAGACAATGTTTTGGCTGCTCCTCATTCTACAAAATTAATATTCAATTCAATTCAATTCAATTCAATAATTATACTTTATTTAACGACGGTTACACAATAAACAATTTCAACATCATTTATCTCCCTTCCGGCCCTCCAAAAAAATAAATCCCTTTTTAAAAAAAATTTTTTTTTTTTTTTTTTTTTATAATTTTTTTTTTTTTAAAAAATTTAAAAAAAAAAAAAAAAAAAAAAAAAAAAAATGTGCCCCCCCCCCCGTGATAATAAAACTTTTAACATGCTCTACAGTGTTTAAGCATAAAAATAGTCTCACCTATATAGCTTTGTTCATATCAAAAACAAAAGAGAAGCAATTTAAGATTAGTTAAACAAATATAGAAAGCGCTTGAGATATCTTATATTGAGAATCCATGACATGTTTCAAAATATTTTTGTCGACAACTCAATGTAATATTCATTCAAATTTTGTATGTCATGATTTTCTACATTTGATGAAAATGTCTGTTTTATGCAAAAAAGGAAGAAATCAAAATACTATTCATAAAAGCTATCGAATGCGAAATTAACATCGGCTTTCCATACATTAAATGTCAGCTGATTTAATTTATCAAAGTAGTGATACTCGAAAGTAACTAAAGATTTCGATTTCACCTGAAATTAAAACGTTATATAAAAACTTCAGGGTATCATTAATTTTCAAATGTGCGGTTAAATCTGTCAAATAAACAATAACCTTTGAAACCTACAAGTGTTCAATTTCCTGCCTTCCTTTCATTTTCAAAATGAGACATAAACATTTACGGACTCTTGCTTAAGAGCTAATATCAATTATGCTGCATGAGATATTTTCAATTAGTAGACTCTTGTTAAGACTTTGATGTTTAAGGTACCTTTGTCGATTCAAAATTGAATTGTTGAAAAGCTCTTTGCAGTTAATCGCTGATTTTGTAGATATAATGTATACATTATTCACGAGTTGTTGTTGGTCACTGGCAATGGTTAAAATCAGTAAAAATACACTATGCTGATGAAAATAGAAACAATTGATTACTTAAGGATAATACTGATGAAATTTAGAAATATGATTTGATTTTAATGATAAAGTTTAGAATGATCAATGAGAAAAAGTAAAAGTAAACGACGGACACATCTACTCGACGGTTATTTGTTTTATAAAATGGTACTACAACAGTTTTGAATAAATTTTACTTAAATCCTTTCTTATTTGTCCCTTTTTGTCTAAATGGGGGTATGATTTAAAAAATAAAATAATCTCTGCAACGATTGATAGTGTCAATACCCAGGGGCAGGCGTTATAATTAACTGTACGGACCTAAATACACATGTGTATAATAGGTCCATGTTAACTGAAATAAAATTGCATGCAAAGCGGTTTTTTTCATTGTCTTCTGCCTTAATATCTTTGAAATATTATGACGCTGTTTAAGTTATTCTACTACAATTGTTTTATTGGAAGTTTAAACTTTTAGTTAAAAATAAATAAGATATAATGTTGAAATTAATGAATATTCATTTATATTTTTACAGATCTATATACATCATGTCAGAAGAAAGAAAACGTCAGCGTCGCGTTTTTCGTTTTCATTTTGAATATTCATATGAATACAAGTATTATTATTTGGTTACATGACGACACTTTTAAAGCTACAACAATTATTTCCGTGTTTCGTAAATGAAATCATTTTGTGTAAACAACACCATCGTTTTCAATTGATATTTGTAATGATTAATATATATAGTTTTACCCGTAAAAGTAGGCGAATACATGAATAAAAACTGCCCGCTACATCCGTTTATATACTTTCAGTTGTAAAAGTATGTTAGCATTTTTAAAGCATTTTCTCTCTTTTCATTTATTCTTTCAGTATTATGGCAACACTTTTCAATATTTTTATTAAAGCTTTTGTTAGCCCATTTTTTGTCATCTGTTTTCACACTGATTACGAATCTATGAAGAACTGTAAGCCCTAAATGAAAATTAGCACGCGCCCGTTTTTCTTTCTATTTATATCAATTTGCTTTCTTTAGAATATGGTGCTGACTTCTTTTAAGACATCGTAAAAATAGTTTCATTAATTAATATATTATTTTGAAATTTTTATCTAAAGTCATGATTGATGTGTAATTAAGCCGTAGTTTTTTTTTTTTTTTTGAATTGTCAAAAGACAACTCTTTAAACAACGACACAATACAACTAAGTTAGGTCTGTTTAAATCAAGTATCGTTTATGTATGATACGTGTTTACTTAATTTTCTTCTAAAATTAATGTGTAAGATTATTAACAAAAAATGTCAACTGTTTCAAAAATTTTAACAGAAAAGGCTGTTTCTGGTTTATGTCGTTTTCTTCTTTTTTTAAATAATAAAGCAATTCACACTTAACTGTATTGATTAATAGTTAGTACACAAAATTCGCTGTAGAAGTGTTTCTGTTTGAAAAATGAAAACTCCCACAACACGTATTTTCTGTCATTTGTTTTTTATAAGTACGAATTTACTATACTTATGAAGAAATAGATGTTTGATATTTTGTTGAAATGCTGAAAGTACAAATTTTATTTAATTTCTGTAATAATCTATGCACATATATGAAATTGTAGTCTGACGAAACCTATATAGCTATGCCTAGTTAAAAAAAATATATTTATTTAAGTACGGATATAATTTGTAGTAGCCATAAGTTAATAATTTAGTAAAATACGCGATAATCATAGGATTATTCATTCCTATGTCACACGCTTTCGTTATCGGACCGAAACTGTCCCCTCATTCGCCGATCGATGACTGTATGTGCCCTTTAACGCTGAAGATTACGCAAGAACGATAAGTCTGTAAAAAACCGTATTGAATACTTGTAGATTTAGAGGCATCTACCGCATTAAATTATTTTTGACAACTCAAGCAAAACTTATTTAAGTTTAAAATTGCAAGGTATATGAGGATATGTACTGTATCTAAATAATGTTAATACGTGTTTCTAATTGTATGCGATTACCTAATTCAGGTCAGCGCTATGAACCAACTGGTTGCAGTGCTCAACAATGGCATACCGAAAATTATTTCTCTGTCGGGAAGGAACATATTATTTTTCCCTTTTTAAAAAATTTAGTTTAAGATGAATGTAGAAGTAACATTCATTTAGGATTACAAAACCACATCCGTGCAAAATGGCGGCCATGAAACTGCTCGCACGTAATCTTCATTCTGCTAGCTGTTCATTTATTGCAGCATGGTCATGAAAAGGCTGTTGCTTGTTTTGAATTTATTGCAGGCTGGTCATGATCTTTACATATCGCTATGCTTTATTGCAGCATGGTCATGATTTGCACTGATCACTTTTCATTTGTAGCAGTCTTGTCATGATGTGCACTAATTGCTTTTCTTTAATTGCAGCATGGTCATGATCTGCACTGAATGCTTTTCATTTGTAGCAGTCTTGTCATGATGTGCACTAATTGCTTTTCTTTTATTGCAGCATGGTCATGATCAGCAGTGTTCGCTGTTCATTAATTGCAGTCTGATCATGATCTTCACTGATTGATATCATTTAACTGCAGTCTAATCATGATCTGCTCTGATTGCTATTCATTTATGACAGTCTGATTATGATCTGCACTGTTCGTTATTCGTTTATTGCAGTATGGGCATGATCTGCAGTGCTCGCTATTCATGTATTGCAGTCATGGTACGAACTGCTCTGTTCACTGTTCATTCTTTGCATTCTAATCATGGTCTGCATTGCTCACTATTCACTTATTGTAAAATGGTCATGATTTGCACAGTTCGCTTTTTTTTTTTTTTTTTTTATGCAGTGTGTTCATGATTTGCACTGCTCACTATTCAGTCTGAGAATTGGGCATTCCTTAAAACTGATTTTAACACGGACTAAATTGAGATGCAGAAAATCACAGTTTGTACTTGAAGCAGGATAAGGATCAAAGCATGTTGTTTCGACCTAACTTTTATAAGTAGTATATGAACTGCAATTTAAGAAAAAATAATAAAACAATTACCGTCTACCTTTTAAGATATTGACTTTTTAGAATGATTAATGTCAATTTTAATCATATTAAACTTATTGTACCATCGCTAAAGTGCGAGCTGATACAGCACCAGTTTCAAGAAAATCGATAATCATATCGTGGCCGATCGGAAGTTTCCGTATTATGATAAGTCATAGATCACTTAATCAGCAAAAATCGATAATGTATGCTAGCGCTAAAGTGGGACTATTACATTTACCAATAAATGATATCGAGCTGACTAACTGATATATTGCACTAAATTTAAAGAATATTTGATAGAAATTGAAGAGGGGCAATGTGATAAAATATGACTTAATAAATAATCATCGTGTCAATATTTTTTTGAGTTCATAAACCATTTAAATGATAAAACAATGAATGATATGTTATGCACAACATACTAAAGTATTTAATAAAGACATAGCAATATGTGTAATGCCATTTACATGATATTTTGTCAAAAACACTTTCTATAACACATTTAGTGTAAGCAGATCTGTCTTCCTTCAATGAAATTTATAGATCTATGAGGTGCTTTATATCTTAGAATAACCAAGGTTGACTCAACGCTATGCAGAATAGAAATTTAATTATTTAAAGAAGTCAGATCCAACATTTAAAGCAGCACCGAGAGTCTAACCGGCGAGATCCTCCGTTTTTTAAAACTTCGAGTGGTTGGTGAAAAAGAAACTTATTTATATAAAGACAGGCGAGTACTTGATCCGTAATTTAATAAAGCATTTGTTTAACTATTATATTACGGGTGGCCGCTTTATGAACTTGCTTGTTTTCAATCATTAAATTTATATCTTAAAAGAAAAATATCTGTTAATAAAGTTTGATAATACGTAAAGCAGATCAAATTTACTTATAAGCCAAAATGTGGCTATTATGTTGACTAACAGCCGATTGTCCCCTCTTTACTTGTCTGACCATACTTGTTGTTCGACCATACCCTGTCATTCACCTTTTCATTTATTCTTTTTTCATAAATCTCTTACATTCCCTCTTGTTCATTCACATTCTATCACTCTCTTTTTTGTACTTTTTGTGTATATTTTCTCAAATATATCTGTATCTTATACACACGTTATTCCTTTCTCTCGCTCTTTGGTATTTTTGTAGTTTTTGTTAATAATGATCTTGATATATATAAAGTATTATGAATTTCTTTTCTGTGTTTATTACTAGCACGAATTGTTGTAAACGAACAGAATGTACATTTCGATTTCTATTAAAGTTACGTAAATAGTATAATATAGTTTAACATCTATAAATAACGCACGTTAGTCTAGAAAAAAGAAAAAACATGATTAAATGTTTTTATTAACACATGACTGTTGTTTTGTAATTGTTCATAATATTAAAAAAAACGAAGCAGGTTGCTTTGTCAAAACGTGGTAATGAATTATCGAACATAGTGGGGTTTATTACCCCCCTAATAATCAACATCCGGATTAAACTAATTCATGGCGTAATAAAAACAGTGTGGCTACGCGTACATTGATGATGATAATTTATAGATTCCTAAATATTTTAGAATAAAAAAGCAAAGGGGAATTGTGTCAAATTGAAAAAAGAAAACTAGAGATCAGGTTAAATTTAAATATAATCACGGACCTATATACACATGTCTATATACACATGTGTATATAGGTCCGTGATATAATGGAGCATAAAATTTAAGAAGAAATATAAATCGATACGCGCTGCATTGAAAGACAATTTTGCACTGAATTTATCTCAAATTTAAAGTGAAACATGCAAATATATTTCGAAGTGACATGTACATATCTCACACTTTCTCTCTGTCTCTCTCTCTCTCCAAATATGTCAATTCTTTTTCCAGTGAGGTCTTGCGTAAGAAAAAAAATATAGAAAAGTATCACGACTTTAATAACCAGAAAAGGTATTGGACTATTGTGTCACACTTTGTGCAATTAACATAAATATTCACACCTTTTTGACAAGTGGAGGGTACATTTGATAGCAGCCAAACTTTAAAAACAACACGTACAAGTGACACGTCCCACCTTTGGACCTTTAAGATGTCAAAATACAAATACATCTCTAAAGATGACAGTTCAATATTCAACTGTGACAGTTGAAAAATAAAACCACCAAAATACACAATAAGCGGAAAAAAGGTGGCACTTCTACCATATTTATTTTATTATACTGAAACAAACAATTTAAAAATCTATATTTACGGCCCCTGAGTTAAACAATACTTAACAGCCTAGCTTTAATATGATTTCCGTATGCTATTCGATAATATCCGTGAAAACCACGGGGACATCCGGTCCGTCAGACTTTACATGTTAACAGTTTATAAATCATTCAATGGGTAGGTGAAATCGGAAACTATGTAATAAAATGTTTGCATCATTTTATTCCTTATATATTTCACTTGCCGATGCAACAAATGCATAAACGATCCTTTAAATGGTTTTCTCTATATAAGACGAAATGTTTCAACAAATCACTGAAAAAATGAAGCAATTTAAGACCCCCATAAGCATTACATAGGGAAAACGGGGTGATAGATTTTAAACCAAAATGGGTAGGTGAAATACCTGATTAATATTTTTGAAAATTATATCACCATTTAGGTGAAAAAATTTGCCAACTTTTGTCATAAATGCATAAGCGTAATATAATCCGTTTAAAAGTTATGACGGTTAAACCGATTTTATCCTTCTTTGTTTAATGTGAAAAATGTATCGATACATCGATTATTGGAAAAATTGAAAAATCCATATGATTTTTCGAGTGTACTTCAAAATCCCCTTGGTCATAATCCCCTTGGTCCAAAAATGGCAGAGTAGTCATAATCCCCTCGATGGATTTTACGGGAAAACAATATTGAATAAAAAAATATGTTTTATTTGTCTCGTTTAACTTTTCTTTGCAGTTGAACAAATATATAATTAAAAGAACAGGGTAGCCCCATTTACCAAGGGATTTTGAAACTTACCAGCAACTTTTGTCAGAAATTATGTGACATAATATGCGATAATTTTCTTGCACGAGAATAGAGCCTGTTCTATTTTTTCACAATTTCTTGGCTGTCAAATTACGGATAAGAAGTGTTTATGGGAAAAACAGATGTGGGAGAGGTATTTCAGGTACATTTTTTAAAATTTTGTACACAATGGCTTGGTCAAAGGACAAAGTTGATCAACTGATCAATTTATACCAAAACAGTGAACATCTATATCATACAAGTGCAAAGTACTATCACACTGAACAAAAAGGAGAGTTTTTAAGATGAAATTTAAAAGCCATTTTAATATGTATTCAGTGAAAGATTTTTTCTCGATAAGAACACTTAATGCATTTCTTTTAAACATAATCCATTAATTTCATATTTTCTTAAAATATTCATAAACTCGTCTGCATGCTAAAGACAGTATTATGTGCTGCTGACATCTTCCCGCTATTTGGTGGTTAATTATAAAAGCAATTCTTGCTAGATCTTGCTAGATCTTGTGTAGAAAATTTTCTTGTACAAGCCATAACTTTGACTTATCTTTCAAGTTCAAGACTTATCAAGAAACTTGCTGTATGCAAACCCTGCCTTAGGCTTAATATGATATAACTTGATATTTTCAGGTCTGGGGAAAGCATGCCTATCTCGGTCCTGTGTATTGTTTATACTGTAACTGGCTGTTATCTTCATCTGGTGCAGAACATTACCCGACGTACGACACACATCTGACAGAAAATGATCGAACAATGAATTCGCTGAAGCTTTATACTTGGGTTACCAATAAGACCATGGCCATTTGCGGAATATTCTATATCAGACCTGACTCGCGTTCCAGCTACCCCGTTTATTGTGCACTCTTCAATTTTAGGTTATATACACATAGACCAGATAATAATCTCGCACTTTGCTTTCTTAAAGCCAAGCTTTTGTTTAAATGCAGGGCGAGCTACCTACTCAAGCAATATTTTCCTGGTCTCTCATAAGACCAAATATAGCATTAAGTGGTAATACAATAAACACATTACCTAAATGACTCCATGTACCATACTGAGAATGAGTGCTTCTGTCACACGTTATAAGTAAACCTGACACCTTTCAGTCAATAGTGTCTGTTCCTTTTGGTGCCCCTAACTCTTGACAACTATGGAATATTTTATACAAGGCAAGAGTCGCGTCCCTTACATGCCCCACTGATATGGATGTACCCTGTCTCCTTTCCACCTTAGCTTGGTGGGTTAGGGAAGGTATGCAACCAATTCACACGCATCCCTCGGGCTCTCGTAAACCCAGATCGAATATCTATGTCAAATCTGAATTGATAAGGCGTGCACACAATGCTCCCTGGTAAGGTAAACACTTTGATTGTTGTAACTTGCCTCTGGTCCATTCATGTGTCACCTTTATGATGAATATGGTTCGACAATAAGACCGACAACTACTAACATCTAAAATGTTTTAACTCCGAAATGTACTGCACTGGGTATATAATGTAGTTGCCTTTCTGTAGAAAACGAACAGGTTTAGTGTGAACACTTCATTACTAAGACTATAACAGCTGGTACATCCTTCTTTAATGAACAAGTATAGTGTCTTGTAAAATAAATGTTCTAGATTAACAGATATGACCTTTATTTTACGGTAGCCCAGTTGAGTATGAGTCAAAGGTCGTTTGTAGCAGGATCGACTCACTATTACTAACTTACAGTAATGCATTTGAATACTATAAATATTGGCCTTCATCAGTCATTGTTATTGCCTCTGTCACATTTGCGTTTTACTGCAGATTTCTACTTATTTTGGTCAAATAAGGTTGTAAAAACTTATTATTTTAAGGCGGCGAATTGTAATTATACGTTATACTAATCTGTATTTATTAAAAATTGCGTATCTCCAACATTTTCAGATAGTCATTGCAGAGTTAAAGTGCCCATCTATATTGTGGTGTAATGCCATATTGTAATAGCCAGGCAATACAATGCATGAACTTACTTTTAACTTGTTGATGTATGTATTTTTTCACATGCCAAACCGCTGCAGAAAAGAAGCTTTTAATATTCTGAGATCTATAAGGTATCCATTTTGATTAAAGTAGCGCGATGCCACTGCCTTCGACTGGAGAAGACTATGAACAAACATTTTACACTTTTCAAGTAGACTATGCTGAAACTAAATAAATGAGACCATGTCTGCTTGTCTTTGATAGCACACCTTTGACATTGGTCAACTCTAGAATATCGTATATAAGGCATGACAGGCGCTTAATAGCAACTTCTATACCTCACTTCTCTTGTAGCATTGTCTTGTGCACACTAAAACATCGAGTTGTGCCACCTTTCGATCCAGGGTAGGACATCCTGTTACCAAGAAGCCTTACCGGCTGGATCTTTTAACGATAAAAAGCATATGCAGTGTTAATACGGCTTACAAAGTACTGAAAAATGGCATGACCTATGTTTGGTAATAACAGTGTATATATTTGGTCAATTGTGTGGTTTGCTGTACCGAACTTCTTACTTTGAACAGACCTCTGATATGTTCCAGACTATAGTACGCAATTTAGGCCTTGGTTGGTTTTTGTGCATTATCAAATAAAGAAATTATATTTAAGACAATGCTTCCTTTTGATAGCAACTTTATTATTTCGAAGGTATTCAACACCTAGTGCAGACAATCATTAAGAGCTTGGCACCTATTAAGATGAGCTAGAGTTGCCAGTGAATGCTCTGTTTAAACACATTTTCCTTGTACTCTAATAAGCTTATTTTGAAAAAGTACTAAACGACAAAACACTACTGGAAAAGACTAGACAACAGCCGAAGCGAATAGAGCATACTGTGGAATGATGTAACATACATCTGGTGCAGACTATGTGCAGAAATATGACATCTGCCCATCCGACTATGTTTCGCCAACAAGGCTGTGTCTGTTTTTATGTGGGTGCCCCATTGATCGTAGCCAACACTAGGAAAATATATTTAAGACATGACTTGCGTTCCATAGCCACGTTCTATTTTGGAATTGACGAGTCTCCACGTCCAACGCTGAGAATGCCTCAAGTTTGACACCTATGAAACTTAGCAAGATATTACAGGGAAGTCGCGGCCAGTATTCTGGCACCTGTTTCTGTGGGCTCTGGTAAGCCAATGTAGCCCATAACCGCCCCACGAATTGCTCATTACGTGTCTTGCTCTTACTATGCAAGTTGCAGACTATAAGGAAAAGTCTGACAAATTCACAGTAAACCATGATTTGCCGATGAGACGTCGTTGCTTGTTTGTGTTTGTATCCTTTGACCATAATCATATACAATATCACAAAATGCAAAGGTTGCTTTCAATAGCAGCTTTCATTAATCTCATCGCGGAAGAAACACTGAATAAATTATTTGTTACAACTCTAGCAAATATACCTGTTTCAGTTTAAAATGACTTCTATAGAAGCATTTAAATATTGTTAAACATCTTTAAGTGATAGAGGACACCTGGTTAACTTTGAAATGAAATCATATTGGCAAACTCGTTTATACAATGGTACATGTATGACAGGGCTCTGATGAAATGGCTTGTGCCCCACTGTGTTCCTTTTTTTTTTTTTTTTTTCCCCCTGTTTTTTTTTTTTTTTTTTTTTTTTTTTTTTTTTTTTTTTTTTTTTTTTTTTTTTTTTTTTTTTTTTTTTTTTTTTTTTTTTTTTTTTTTTTTTTTTTTTTTTTTTTTTTTTTTTTTTTTTTTTTTTTTTTTTTTTTTTTTTTTTTTTTTTTTTTTTTTTTTTTTTTTTGTAAATGAAAACATTTGTGTTTAAGATCTCCATTGGTAACTATCCGTTCTAACGAAATTGTAACTTTGACAATTAATAAACTTTTATTCATTATTCATTTTTGCCTAGATTTGTGATAGTTAATTGATCATCAATAGTTCTACCGAAAATATAAGACATTTCAAAGTCAGACCAATAAATAAGATTCGTGTAGACAGATAACTTATGGAGTAAAATGGATTATTCGATGTGCGTTAAGTGAAATGAAGTTTTTTATCTTTGGGTACAACCTGTCAGAGCCAATATTGTTTTGTATCATATTACTAACAAGTGTTGGTTCAAGCTGACCAATGCAGATTTATTGACAGGTCATTACCTTTTTTGAATCTATCATGTAATCACAACTGAATTTACAATACCATATGACTGCTTTAAATATATTTAACGGCTATATTTATATACACCTAAAAATAAAGTTATTTTAAAAAAGATAAAATTTATGCATGAAATACATGCCCGACAGAGAAGTCATGTGACATTGTTTCCGGCCGTTGACTGAAGGACTCTCTCAGAGTTTGTCGATGTATGCCGTTGCTTAGCATTGCCACCAGTTGGTAAATAGCGCTGCCCTTAATCAGTTAATCGCATTAAGTTTCTAACATTTTCTTTACACTTTTATGATACAATACATATATTGGTATTTGTATGCATTTGAAATCATCAGAATGTGATGTACAACCTATGTTACGCTTATTATCACTATTCCTCAGTCAATTTACTTTGTTTTGTACTAAGCAATTGAAATAGACTATCTGTCAAAGTTGTCTTACATTTTGCAACGCATTAATATTTGCTGATTTGCTACATCTAATGAAACCGTCTGTATTATGCAATAGTCAAAATATCACTCATATAGCTATAGAATGCCAACATAATTTTAGTTTCAGCCAACTGAATATATCAAAGTAATAATATTTGAAAGTTATAAAAGGTTTCTCTTTCACTTGAAATTAACACGTTATATAAAAATTTAGGGTATTATTTATTTTTAAATGTGTGGTTCAATCTGTCAAATTTAAGATCTACAAGTGTTCAATTTCCTGCCGTCCTTTTATTATCGAAATGAGACCTAAACATTTACGGACTCTTGTTAAAAAGTTAATATAAATTATTCTGCATGATATATTTTCATTTAGTAGACTTTCCCTTACAGAGTGCCTTTGTGGGTTCAAAATTAAATTGTTAAAAAGCTTTCTTACAGCTAATCGCTGATATTGTAGATACAGTGTACACATTATTCACAATTAGTTGTTGGTCACTTACAATAGTTGTGACAATTAAAATGACACTATGCTTATGAAAATAGAAAAGTTTGCTTGACTGCTGACAAAGGCTTTGGAATGAATTATAATGATGATTTTATCTAATGTATTTAATGTGTTATAAGCAGTATTTCCAATAAAGCATTAAATTCATTCGATATTAAACTGAAAAAAGCATTAAAATAATATCAATATATATTTTATTCGTCTTTAAAACTCTGATAAAACTAAAGCCCATATTTAAAACAGAGCATGCATTTCAGTTCAAGTGATTGCGATTTTCTGACAAAAGAGAAGCAATTTTAAATTAGTAATAAATATAGAAAGCGCGTAAGATATCTTATATTGAGAATTTTTGACATGTTTCAATGTAATATTGATTCAAATGTTGAGCACGAAACTGAGTCGAGCATGAACAATGGTTTTAATCACTGGACTTAATGTTTACACTGATTCGGTTGTTTTGTACAGAGCAATTAAAACCGACTATATGTCAAAGTTGTCCTGATTTGCTACATCTGATGAAAATGTCTGTATTATGCAAAAAAAGAAAGAAATCAAAATATTATTCATAAAAGCTATGGAATGCGAAATTTATAGTGACTTTTCGTACATTTAGGTTCAGCTGACTGAATGTATGAAAGAAGTGATACTCGAAAGTTAATAGTGATTTCTCTTTCACCTGAAATTAAAACGTTTTATAAAAACTTCAGGGTATCATTAAGTTTCAAACGTGTAGTTCAATATGTCAAATAAACGATACTGTAACCTCTCAAATCTACAAGAGTTCAATTTCCTGCCTTCCTTTCATTTTCTAAATGAGTGATACATATTTATTTTATAATCCCCGAGGAATTTAAAAAAAGGCTTCCGTAACAGATTTTCCCGTATTATCTTTTAACAGAACAACACAAGCAAATTTACTGAATATATCAATATTAACTATAATGCAAGTGATGAAAACATAGTGTTTAGCGTCTACGTAGGGTCTACTGTCGGAACTTTCAGAGCAATTGCAGACATTTTAGATTTCTACTTTTCTTAAGAACCAGTTGACCGCGGAGGATTTAAGTAGTTCATCTGTTTTAGTATGGTATGAGTATTGGCTAAGTAGTTATATCGGTATGTAACCGCCACCATAAAAGGGTTTGCGGTCCCCTTTCCCGCCCCTAGTTTCGAACTAGGGGAAGGTGGCCTGTCAAGATGCGTTTACTCAAATTTGTATGTACATCTACATATAGCAAGAGTATCTAAAATTAATATATTTTATCAGACTGTTTCTTAAATAGATATATGGACATTAAATGTGAAGGTATATGTAGATTTGCCAGTCTTCCCAGTCTCATCCGGTCCTCGAGGTTTTAAGTGCGAGCGATAAATAAACATACAAGATAGATCATGTACGTTCATCAGCTCTACGGGCATTGCAAATGTTAAGTTATTCGCCGTGAATTGTATTCATGTAGTGACGTCAGCAATTACGTTATATGCACACATAAGTAAATAAATTGTGGTCGCCAAATTGATGTATAAATGAATGCAAAGGCCATCATTTAGGAATGTTGTAATTCAAAGGGATGTGACTGGATTCCAGTTTCAACTAGCAGAGTTACATATGATAAGGATTTGCATCAAATTCGGGTCTTTTTTTGTGGTATGCTTTTGAAACACTTTAATGTTTACCAGCGTTTCAAAAGCATACCACGGTTGTTTACCTGGAGACTGCCGTGTACTAGGAATTATAATTTAGATCAATCGGCGTAAGTTTATAAAGAATATCTCTATTTGGAAATATACTATTTTATAAGATACTGATGTTTGTGGATGGCCGGGAGTTTGTGATCAAGCCGAAGGTCTAGTTATTTTGTATTTTGAACGCGGAAGATACATAACCGAAGATTTTTTTCATTTCGTACGTCGTCAAAATTAATTTTCAATCAAAATTTACAATATTCGTCGAAAATACAGAATGTACAGCAGCCATAGAGAAACTTTGTTTGAGGATAACAAGAAACCAAAAGAGCCGATCGAAAAATCCTTTAAATCTGGGAGGGTGACTTTTTAAGCTGGTATTTATTTTTAGCTGTGTCGTCCAAAAGTACCTTTTCCACTTATCACTATATTCGTCAGACACGATACTGCCTTCGGCATCCGCATTACTCACGTTGTCAGAGTCTAATTCAATCGTGTACATGATTTTTTTAAGTCGCAACATGTTTTCAAGTCTAATGAAATACTTTGCACAAGTCTGTATGTGCACGTTGGGTATGCGCAATAATATATTTCTGGTTTGCATGCGAAATAAATCAAGCAACACATTTCACGATCGAGTCCGACACGCTTGTCACAAGATTGTTCACGCACACACGGGGAACTTTTATACAGGCGCCTCTGTATCATTTAGCAGTTCACGTATTACTGGAGAAATAAAAAAAATCTTTATTATACTTTCAGATTGAATGAAATATGTTCAAACCGAACTGTCACATTTTTATCAGTGCCAGTGTAAGTAACTTATTTCATCCCAGACAAAAACGTAATATTACATCATCAAAGATAGGAGAGCGGCGCCTGTCAACGACCACCAAGCTTGTTTACATTTTACATGATGATCACTAATAATAGTTAAATTTCATTAAATTAATCGATAATTGTTTTATTAGTCTTTTTGCACAACCGTGTAGGCAATTTCAATAGCGTTTTTGATGCCAAATTTAATGCTTTACGTCAACAAATGATTTCAGCACAGTAAGTATAAGACAAGATTTGTCTCCGTACAAAAGTCAAAAGTAATCAAAGCGCTGTAAGCGTTGAAGGCCTGGGGGTTGTAGGTTAACTCCCTGAAAAACAACCTTTGACCTACGTGTTCTGCGTTGAATCTTACCTAAAGCGCGGGTCGAAATGTGCAGAGGACGAAATTCAATATATGACACAGAATGAATGATTCACAAATATATGGGTGACAGGGAAGTTTGTTTTATTATGAAATGTACGTTAAATGAAAAATAATCACATAGTCAACATTATAAAATGTTTAAGCCAGTACAAATAATTCGATCTGCGCTTTGTACAACTTCAAGCGATATGATCTGATGATGTGGATCGAAAATTATTGTGTACCAATGACAAGACCTTGAAACAGAAATAAACAAAGCAATACCAGCAATGAAATATAAATACAGTACTGTACAATGTGTATAACAGAGAAAACCAAAAATGATTCTGGGTTACCTTGTAGTTGTAATCAGTGAAACCGTTCACTGGGCCTCGACATGCAGCGTCCTCGATAAATGGCGGGTGATTTTGATCACGTTAGTTCCTTCTCGGGAATGTACGTAAATTATATCTTTTTTTAGAGACATTTATTTTTAGGTAAATATATATGTAATCGTTCGTAAATAACAAAGTTGTCAATGAAATAACATCGGAAATTTGAAAATCAAACTACAAACTCTTATATCGAGCTCCGTACGTTTTCGTAAATTTCCGTAAATATCCGTACTTTTCCGTGATATGCATATGATTATCTTCCGTAATCAGCTAACAGCGCATTAGTTTCTAAAACAGAAAAATATGTGTATGCAGCCCGTAAGCTATATACCTTCCTGCAGTCGTTTGAAGTTTTATGTACTCTTTTTATTTGTAACATGTTCTTATCATATGCGGCATTCAAACAGAAGATTGATCTGGTCTGTCTTGCACTACTTTCGCATAGCGCATGTTTACAGTTGTTATTCGCACATAGCACGGTTAAAATTCTTGCAGGGTTTGAAATGTGGTATACTAACTTAGGCCTTGGGTACTTTCAGTCCCCAGGCCAAAAATGGCGAGACATGGTCATGTTTGCGACGTCATGGTAACGTTGTGTACATAAATAACGTAAAATAAAATATAGATCTGAATCAGAAATATCGTCAAGTTTCAGTTGGTACCAAACACTAAGGTTGGCTAGAGAAAAGAGTTATAGTATGCTTTCACCTTGAAGAAATAACAAGTTGACGTCAAAAATTAAGCTGCGCTTCAAAAGGCGTGGCTTGGTATTATGGGTTATAATTGACAAGCATTTGATCATAGTTTTTTATGAGTCTACACTTTCCAACAAATCATAAGATGCAATCAATCTTTGCTACAATTTTGCTGTTGATATCCGCTATAAATGGTCTGGTACGATGTTTAATGAATTAATATAATTTCTCTCTACTATGTGGCCTCACCATTAAAAAATGCTCAGTGTAGCTGTGTCTTAAAAATTAGTTCTTAAACCCCCAACTAGGATATAAAAGCCAGCAGATGGCACTGGGACAGGTTTCTATATAAAATGTGCATGGTAAACATCAGAGAAGCCTTTTTTTAAACCATAAAAGAACTACAGAATAAACAAATTTCAAAATTGGCACAGTTGTATTTTGACATATTTTGTTTCTATTGGTGCATTTATTTTTTCAATAAAAGTCAAAGAAGTATACTTTTAAATAAAATTTAAACCCAACTATCAAAAATATGAATTTACCGGGAGGAGCTTAGAGGCCATAATAGATAGAGAGGGATGTCAACATTACTAGCACGTGGTTTTGTTTATCATCCACAAGGCATTCTGTAGTAGACGAGAATTCACTGTAAAAGAGATTCACACTCACTACCTCTAGTTAGTAATTGTTTAGCTGTAATCAAACTGATTTATAATAATAATAACAATAACAATAATAATTCATCAAGTGAAAAAACTTTTTATCTGACACAAAACCAGTATGCTACCCAATCTTTTGTTCTTTTGTCATGATAATATTACATACCTCTTTTTCTCACCACATGCATTATTTTTTGATGCTAAGTTTTCAAGGCAACAAAATAAATGCCAGTTATAAAGTGCCCCAAGTTTATCAGTGGAATTGATGCCATGAATGTGTATTGTTTTGACAGTCCTCCCTAATTGCCTATATTATCCCAACCCTGTTGATAACTGAAACAAATTGATGTGGTGATAGAAATAGGGCCTGCAGCATTTAGCTAATTAATTGCTTGTTTTTTGTCCTTACACTATTATACATGGATTTGACAAGATCAGGCACTTTATCCTGACCCCGAGCTTTATAAGCTTATAACAGATGATGTCTCTTGCGTGATGATCGAACGTCGTAGTAGAATCCCTAAAACAACATAGTCACATTCTCTTGTTATTATTCAATACTTGATAAATGACACCATGCGATACAACAATAGCATCGATAGTTCCCTCATTTTGCCTAAAGGTACTACAAAATTCTTACTAAACATTAAAACGTTAACACCAGCCACAATGCACATGCTTAAACGCATGTTCATTTAAATCATAAACACAACAATCCTTAAAACCTACAATATTTAAAACAGTGCAAATATATTACAAATTATATAATAATCTTTACGTTTTTTAATTTCAAATATGAAATTTAAATGTCTCGGTGTTTCGGATAAATTTTTACTATAAATAATTCATCACAAGTGGTTTTCTTTCATGTTATCTTGAACGTCAGTTATCAATCGTCTTTATGACTCTACCTTGAAATATTTATATTAATTCATCTGTATAACGGGCATGAAGTAACGCTACCTTAAAGTGTAAGCTTACTTTTTTCGCATAGCACAAAACTACTGTTAACAATCATATAATTTCACATATTTGAGGTAAGGCAATATCTTATACAAATATATGTTTATTTGTAGTTTCACTGTTTGTCACATAAAACCACAAGGTATGGTCATAAAGCTTGATTTACTTGTTTACCTTGCCTTCACTCCATAGATTTAAACAAGTTTCACTCAACCGCATTCCCTTTAATGGCAACTACACTAAGTAGATTATATAACACTTTTTTAGTTGCAAGGATGTACGGCACTTACTTCCTTAGTCGAGCTACAGTACATGAATATGGCTATAGAGTTGTAAAGTGATAATGTTCTCTTAAGGACTATCCTGATATAATTCGGTCATAGTCGGCTGTTTTTAAAACAACCTTAATTATCAAAATAGCGGACGCACTCTAAACTGAAAAAATAATACTCAGCATATAAAGAATTTGCTTACATTACCTTTAAATAAAAAACGCTGATGTAGAAGACGTGACGTCATGTATTGCTATGATCTTCTACATATTACGAATGTTTTTCTGAATATCACATAATCGTAAAGAAAGAAGGGCAAGAAGCGAGACCTGAGTAGCGCATACATCAATCAGGGTCACGTGTAAGCTTATTGACCAATTGCTTTTAAACAGCAGGGTAAAATGTAAATTTGATACGAAACGTTTTTTTCTCCTTGATTACATACATGTAACATATTTGCAATTTAAATCGAAACCTTTTGTTTCATTTTATCATCTTAACACACATTCAAATCAACATTGAATATAATGTATTAATTAAAACTTGAAGAATAGACAAGTTATTTGTCTAATTGTTTATTTGGTGAATTGCAGAGTTTTTGTTGTAGTAAATCCATAAAAACATGTATCGTATAATCGTGGGTACAACTATTTGCACGTTTTAATAGTTTTTTTTCTTTCTTCAAATATAAAAAGAATACAAAATAATGTGCAAAGTGTATCAATTTTGGATTTACTGAATACTAAATTGAACAAATGGAACGTTTCCTTGACATACGATTGTATCAGTATGTGTTTGTGATACACTTATGTCTTATATTATATGTGTTACATTTGAGATGCTTGTGACGTAGTCGCCCTAAAAATAATACAGTTTATTATGCTACATGTAGACGATATAAGTTAAAACTTAGTTGCCTGTAGTAAGCGAAAAGTAAGTAAGAGTAAATGCTCAATTAACTATCATTGCAAGTCATTATATACAGTCTAAAATAATGTTCTTTGTATTCTTTTTTGTCAAACATTATTTTAGACTGTGCATAATACTCAATAGCTTAAATATGATTATGTAAAAGTAAAAACCAAATATGATATCCAAGTCTAACGAATATAATTAGACTTCAACTATATCTTGAGAGACAACATGTATATTGATTAAAACAAGATTATCAGATTATTAAGTAGAACATGCTTATCATATCAAACAGTTTTATTAGCATTATTTAGTGTGTGTGTGTGTGTGTGTGTGTGTGTGTGCGCGCGTGTGTGCACATATTAGAGAGTGCGTTCGTGAGTTTCCCTGATTGAATGGTTGTTTGCACGTGTGTTTATCAGGGGGGAAGGGGGTGCGTGCGAGCGTGTGTCACCCCCTCTCTCTCTCTTACTCTTCTTTTCTAAGTCTACTTGAAGTTTCAGAAAAATAACGAAACATTTCTAGTTAATATAATTTTGTACTTTAGACATGAGATAAATGTAGCTTAAAGTAAGTTACTTATTTTGGATATCAGTTTTCATTTTACACTAAATGTGTCTGGATTGTTGTGTTATGAAATTAAATTGAACAATTTATTGGATTCGTAGTGCTGGGTACTGGATAGATTGAATAAATAAATCGAAAGCGGAAATAACGTTTAAAATGTTTTAAATGTTTTACTTAAGATTTTCATCGTCTATTGTGAAATGAAAATTTAGTTGACGGTATGAATCAAAAAGACTTTCCCAGACAAATGTGTGTTCTAAAGGTAAGTGTGCAACTTCCTAATATACAAATGCATGCATATACTGACAATGTTTGAAGCATACTTAAGAATCCTTTAAATGAGTCGTTTTTTTGCTGTCAACTTCTAAATTGTTGATTATAAAAAGATACTCTAAAGTGATCTGTTGTTGAATTCAGCAGTTAAATTAACTCAACAACATGGGTCATTCAAATAAAGATATGAAATATTGTTTCTTCTATATCATCAACGCTTTCCATTTAAAGTTAGCTCATCGGCTTTAATTACAAAAAAATTAAGGGTTCCCACCGGAGAGGTTTTATATTTTTCTTTGTACTTTCGGAAACTTACAATTGTAATATTTAAAAAAATATAATTAAACTGCAACAAAAATCATTATGCAGTAATCAATTACACATATGGGGGATATTTAAATAGAAAA
This sequence comes from Saxidomus purpurata, assembly GCA_022818135.1. Lineage (NCBI taxonomy): Eukaryota > Metazoa > Mollusca > Bivalvia > Venerida > Veneridae > Saxidomus > Saxidomus purpurata. The sequence continues at coordinate 87,104 of JAFMSR010000072.1, forward strand.
AGCATGAACACTTTTGAGGAACAAAATTTGACCTGACATTTTGTGAGGACAAATCTACCATGTAAGGTTATAATTAGGAACGTATTATTAATTCAGGTCATAACAAAAGTTCAATCCCTAATTTTACATCCTTAAGAATGACATATTGCATTAGAAAAGATGAAAAATTGGTATACATATATATATTCTAAATACATACTACAGACATAAAAAATTACGCTATTCGAATTCCAGCTAATTCTGAATTGAGCACTTTGCTTTGTTTATGCATCAATAACAATTAATATTGCAAAACGAAGTTGAATCGTTGACCAGTTATTATTTTTCCTAAAATTAATTAGTAATATTTAAGTCTCTATAACAAATAGGGAATAATAAGATTTCTTGTTATACTCGGTCCCCTTAAGAAATGTCTTCATTCAGTTTTACAAATCTTTGCCCTGACCGCCATTGCGGTAGATAAATTAAAATTAAAAGGGACACTAAGGACTAAAACTCATGAAAAATGACATAAAGTACCACTGCTTTTAGTACAATGTAGACAAATGGCTGACATATATAAATTCTTGAATGCCTTTTTATCTTTTTTCTGGATCTCAGGAAAGCTTTTGAAATTGAAGATCATCACATTCTTTGTCACAAATTAAAACTATTTCATTTTTCAGATAAAGCAATAAATGTTTTTAATCATATCTTAGCAATTAGACACAGCATATCAGAGCAAACAGTACTTTTTTCTGAAACATTAAGTGTATTGAAATCTATCTTATGTATTTTTAGGGTAGAAACAATGTTTTACTAGGTTGTCTGTCAATTGACCTTACTAGTCAGTGACTCACCAGCTTATTTTCTATATCTTGATTTTAAACTGTTTAAATAACACCAAATTAAACTGAAGTATTATTTTAGTTTATCTTAATATTGTCTAGTAATAGCTGTGTATATCGGACGCCTACTATATACAAGTTGTTATCCGTAGGCACGAAGGAGATTTGGGACTTGAAAAAAATAAAGCTTAAATCCAAGAAACGTGTTGATGTCCGTACGTACGTATGTCCCATTCATTTTCATTCACAGCCAGTAGTAAAAGCGGAAGTAGACAATATGTTAGAGTAGGTTATAGAACCCTCAAATACTCCATTTTCTTCAGCTTTCTGCGACATTTTGTAGATTAATGACAAAGGTTTTTAAAGATCCAGGACATTCCGATAGTTTCATAGATGATATCCTGGTATATACCATAACATGAACAGAGCATGATGTTGCCCTTACAGAGTTGTTAAACCGATTAAGAGAGGCCAAGTTTACAGCAAGACCGACTAATTGTTGTATTGGGTTTCAAAAACTATAGTGTCTAGGGCATATGGTAGGAGAGGTCCAAACTCTTGAACCGGTCCCTAGTAAAGTCAAGGTCATACAAAATGCTGTACGACTAAGAAGGCAGTCCGTTCTTTTTTTTGTGGCAGTCGGTTTCTACCGAACGTTTATCCCGAATTTTAATGCTATTGCAGTACCACTTACATATTTGACAACAAAGGTTCAGCCAAATCTTGTAGATTGGGGCCATAGTCAAGAAAAGGCTTTTTAGTCTTTGAAGGTTAGATTGACTGGACCACCTATTTTGAAAATTCCAGATTTAGAGAAGACTGCTTCTGACGTAGGTATAGGCTCAGTTTTATTTCAAGAGCAGGAGGGAGAGCAATTACCTGCAGCGTACGCAAGAGAGAACAAGAGCTGTCCCTCACAAGTGACGAATGCCCCCGAAAGTGGTGTATCACAGTCTGTGTCCTCTCCATGTGCTCAACAAAAGTGCTATGTAATTTTAAAATCCTTTCATGCATGACAGAGTTACCATGCATACAGTATTTCATTACGTTTAAATAATAAGTGTGACCTTGACCTTTGAGGTAGGGACACGGTTCTTGCACGCGACACATCGGCTTGATGTGCTGAAAATTTGCGCCAAGTTATTTTTAAATCAATCAATGCATGACAAAGTTATAGTCCGGACACAAATGTATGCATATATACAGGATTCCATTACCTAAAAACTCTTAAGTGTGACATTGACCTTTGACCTTTGAGGTAGCGATGTAGGTCTTGCACGCGACAGGTCGTCTTGATGTGCTAGACAGTTGTGCCAAGTTATTTTAAAATCCTTCATGGAATGACAAAGTAACAGTCTGGAAACATTCAATGTGTGCATATATGCATATTTAGAAGAATCCATTACCTTCAAACTCCAAGTGTGACCTTGACCTTTGAGGTAGGGACGTGGGTCTTGCACGCGACACGTCGTCTTGATGTGCTTGACATTTGTGCCAAGTTATTTTAAAATCCTTCAATGCATGACAAAGTTACAGTCCGGACACGAATGTGTGCATATATAGAGCATTCTATTACCTTCAATCTCTAAGTGTGACCTTGACCTTTGAAGTAAGGACATGGGTCTTGAACGCGACACGTCGTCTTGATGTGCTTGACATTTGTGCAAAGTTATTTTAAAATCCTTCAATGCATGTTACAGTCCGGACACGAATGTGTAAGTGGGGACGCACAGACGGAGAGACAGACAGACGGACGGTGCGATTTTAATATGCCAACCTTCGGGGACATCAAAAATTTTCACTCAAAGATAAGCAGTGCTTGTCAATGGGCGATGTCAAAGTTTCACCGGTATCTGTTTGGTAAAGATTTTTACTGGAAACAGATCACAAGCCCTTGACCTATTTGAATAAGGGCAGTAAGTTTTCAAGATGTCGTAAATTTCAAAGAAGCTGAATTTGTTGTAAAAACAAAAATAATATCAAACAGGGAACGCCACGTACCAAAAACGCAGCCTCCCCAAAACGAACCCCACAGCACCCAGAAGTTCATCGAGGAATCAGGGCAGTTTGATTTTGTTTTAAATCTTTCTCAAATGTCATTGTGTGATTACTTTGTTCCAGTAATCATCGATCATCTTGCCTAATGTAATAATTGTACATAGTGAATGTAAGATGCAGTTTAATTCAGTTAATTCAGTTTAATTGTGTTTCATTTCATTTTACTTTCATTCGTAATAAAAGTACAAAGTATGTTGTTAATATTAATCTTTATAACTGATGTCAAACTAAATACCTCCATAACATATATAATAGAATCTTTGGAAGTATCATAACTTAACTTAAAAGTTTCAGATATGCATCCCCAGTCAATATCGATGAAATTAGCGGTTTGAAATATACTGCAGTACCGTAAACCATTCAATAATATATGTGGAGTTGTTGTTGTACAATTAATGTGTGGATGCGATTTATTACAGAAAGCCTCTATATTGATTAATTGTGGTAAAATTAGGCATTTTTCGCCATATGTTCTTCTTTGAAATTGTATTTGTTTACCATTTTACGTTCATTGAACACATAATCTATGTTTCGAGAATATAATCTGCTAGATGTGGGGAGTGCCCATTTAATGAGAAAGATTAATTAATAAAAGTATTGAGTGACGATTTACACTATTGAATATAGCACGTTTTATAACATGTTTACTGTTCGGTAACCTTTAGATAGTATGGTGTACACAAAGAGTCGTCTCTGAACACATGTTCATATATATTTGTATGTACGCACAGTTATGGGAACCTACAAAGGTATGGTGTACCCGTCGGACCAGTTTATGTCCGATACGGTTCATGTGCCATGGTATTTACCATATGTTATATCTTTTAGCTTTCTCCCCCGGAAGATACAATGCCCGGAGTGGTAGATAATTGTATTGCCTCCAGACGATGACTTTCCTGGGGAAGACCGACCTGTTACGTCGATAAACTACACGATTCGCCCGGATGCATTGATTCCCAAGCACTGACTCTACGTTGTGCCCCATTCACATAGGAAACACATTTGCTGCAGCTGATATTAAGGTCTACTAAAGTCCAACCCTGGATTACTGGAGCCTATGTGGAGATGTTGTTATGAATGACGAGGATAGTCGTTTTCTAATTATGAAGCGTGTCCACCATTAAGTCAAGTGTAAACGTGTATTATTCAGGACTCTCATTTAGACTTTCTGTTTGATAGTTCAGCCTTTATCATTACATTTAATGTTCATATTTTGCATTCATCTTTGTATATATTCATTATTGTAATTAAAGTTGTAAAGTTTGTATAGTGTTGAGTGTTTGATAACTCTAATGTGTTTAGCCCTGACCATCCATCGTTACACACACTCTTCATTTTAGAAATATCATCACGTTATTGTACATACCCGTAACCTTGACCTCTATGGTAGCTTGACCTATACACATGTGTAGAACGCATACTGCTTTAATGGACTTTGTTGATATTGATAGAGACTGTTGCTTTTTAAAAATACGTTCAGTTTGAATTAAAGATCCTGACCTGTGTACAACGATGACCTTCAATATTATTTTAATAACAAAATACATATAATTCACTTAGCCTAGTTTCAGACAACAAGTAATTATACCTATCAAAGATGAAGATGTGTATGTTTTCAACAGTACACGTGTCATCGTTCTGTAAGTAGACAAGACCTTGTCCGATCAACAACTACATAATAATATGGCCGACTGTTGTCAAACCTGATATGTTGGTTGGTCATGGCAAGTAAATGCCACTGATTGCTTTTCAGGTGAAAGCTCTAGGTAACAATGACCTTCAACAGAAAAATCTTGTACAATCAATAACTAAGGAGCGCTTTGGCCTAGTGTCGTAAAACTACTGAGTTTGGGTTGACTGTGACAAGTAGATGAGCGATATGTTGGGGTTAAGAGGTCAAAAGTCATAGTGAGATGATGTTGAGATCTAGGGCCAAGGTCACAGAGATCTACAACACAAAAACTTTCTGATCAATAACTACGGAATGCTTTGGCCTGATGTCCTCAAACTATGACTCCTATTGATTTTGAGGACAGAGGTCAATGAAAAATGTGACTTGTTCCATCAATAACTAGATGATACTTTGGCCTGGTGTTGTCAAACTTTGTAGGTAGGTTGATCATGACCTGTAAATGAGCCCTATCAAATTTGACGTCAAAAAGTCAATAGTTAAGGTGATGGTGGCCTTAAGCACAAATAATCATGTCCAATCAATAACTAAAGAATGCTGTGGATAAGTGGCATCAAAATTGGTAGGTTGGTTGGTCATGATAAGTATATAACCCCTGTTGATTTGGACATCATAAGTTAATGTTGATCTTTATTGTCTATTTGGCTGGCATGCACGTTTTACAAATATCTCTTGTTTCTATTATATCACTCTAGCACTAACACCATCAATCTCTGCTTACAGCGTATCTGAACATTAAAACAAATTCTCAGTTTACCAAATTCCAGCCTCATTATCTTACTTAATTATTGAGACCGATAATTGTTTCGCAAGGGATATCAATTTAACGAATTTGCTTGTTACATCGATCTTAATGTATTAAAATCATTTTTCATGTTTAAAACAGTGTTTTAAGCCAATCCCCTAATTAAGTTGAACTGATACTGTATAGAGAAAATTGTGTGTTGTGCTGTTAAACGTTTGTGTGTTAACCGTAGGTGGTTAGTCATCGCAAACAAAAACAGATCACAATTGTGGTAACACTTCCATATAAAATATAGTTAGTTCAAAATCAATGTTATTCTGTTATGTTTGTGTGCCAGGATTTTCCCTTGTAATCATCACTGAGAGTTATTATGTCTACCAAATAACAAACAATATATTATACTTATGTTTGTATGTGAATAATGATATAGATGTACATTAAATAAATTGCTTGAGAAATATCATGATTTTAACCAGATAATAATACAGCGTTACCTGTCCACCATAACAAGTTTTGATAACATTTTCATTAATATTACACTCGTTTTTAGTCATATGATGATCAATGATAAAATGTTTATGTGTGAATAATCCAGTGAATTTCTCATCTTGGTAAAACCCTAGCAAAAGTTGTTATGAAATTTGTTGAAATTCATATTTTCATTTAGTTAAAATGAAGTTTTATTTACATATCTCGTTACATATTGATAATCTATGGTTTTTAATTATTCAGTTAATCTCGGTGAAAAATATGTTCTTGTATTTGCATCATTGCTCTTAAAATTCGACCAGCTGAAAATAAGCTTGAAGTGAGAATGGCAATGTGGAACTCTTTGTGTATTTGAACATTCTTACCCTTGATGCTCATATGATTTGAGCATAGAACAGTTTTAGCTCGACTATTAGAAGAATAATGGGCGTTATTGCATTCACTGCTGCATCGGCGTTTCGTTAAAGTTTTACATGCAAGGTACACTCATGGATATATCTCAGTAACCACATATGGAATTAATTTGAAACTCCATTAAATTATACAGGGCTGTCAGACAGTTAAGTTAGATTACTCTTATTTGAACTTAATTCAAATAATGGCCCTTGTTTGACTTAAAATAAGCAGTTGAAGGATTGCAAGATACTATCATGCACACTTCATTAAAGTACTTATGGGATTGATTAAAAACTTCATTACAGTATGAAGGGGTATCACACAATTAGGTTAGATACTACCTTGTTGAAGTTAGATCATTTGGTTATAGGTACTTGTTTTCACTTATGCTTTGCACTGTCCTGAGTTGCAGATAATTAAGACTCTGAGTCCTCATTTAAATGTACACGAACGTGCTTACAATATAGCAATTGTAATTTGTAACAAAGAAAATTATCTAATTGATTTTCATAAATTGTAATCATGCTCATAACAGCATTGTTATTCAAAGAATAAACTAATTTCTCCTTTCATTATTACTGTGTGCTTTTCCTTCAGATGTTGAAGAGGTTGTTCACAGAGAGTGATTTTAGTATTGAAACTAATGGTTGCAATTGAGACGATGCAGTTGACAAGCTTAGTCAGAGACTGTTACTACCAACATTGATGTTCATGATCTCAGTAAGGATTGTGAGATGTCTCCCTCCAACAATTTTCCCCTCGGTGATGTAACATTTCACTAGTTCAAGTAGATTCCAATTTATATTGATCTCGGATGGAGTTCCTATTTTTGAAAGTGCAGATATGAAATTCAAACCATGATAAAGAGTTCAAAAAAGTACCAAGTGAAAACTATCCCATACCTATGCGTGTACTAATAGAGTCAAGTGAGTAGTATCACAGAAACAGTGGAGAAAACGAGGAACTAATAATTAAAATGCAGGTGAAAAACAGTGGAAAAGTCAAAATCACAGTAGAAATAGAATATTCAGCAATGTTTGGCGATGCTTACGTGAGAACAGATACCCAAAGAGTAGGGTAGACGGAGGAAGCATAGAGGGGAGAAAAAGTAAAAGGCCGGAGATAGGAGATAGGAGGCAAACAAAAAAGAACAATATTTAACAACATTTATTGGTAGATAAAATCAGATAAACACATACTGTATACAATTTAGTTTCAAAAGTGCATGTTCAACACTTCCTTAGTTATTTACTCTTCAAGCCCGGATCTCTCTAGCTCTATGCGCCCACTGTCTACAATGTCACCCAGGTCACATCGATGTAGGAAGCTGTCTATTTGAGGTCCATCTTCCTGCCATACATATTCTTTTCAAGGGTTGTAGAGTCTGGCATTACACTTTTCTTGACTGATAATACAGGGGACATCTCTCAAGTAAATGCTCTATTTGGTTTGAAATACCGAACACGTATATTGGTAATGGGAACAGCTTCAATTTTTCACACATGTGAGCATTGAGCCAATTGTGTCCTGTAAGAAGCCTAGATAGAATAACTAGTTCCAATCTGTCTAGTAGATGGTTAACAAATTTCTGTGGTTTCTTTTCACTTGAAAGTGTCTGAATTACCGTGAGCTTTTCTTCATAAGTGACTGAACGTAGTCGCCGGTCGCCTCTAGCTCCTCGCTTTGCCAACTACTTTGTCGTATCAATGCCACGAACACCAAACTGTGCTAGTATCTACTGAAGGGACACTTTCCGGTTCTCGCTGAGACTCTTAGTGTGTTTTGGCAAGGCGTGGCAATTTGGCATTAGCCAATGCTTTCAGGATTGATAGAGCATCTGTAAGATTGATGAGCATATTTAAGATTGAATACCAGTTGACAGTCGTCTTTTAACTATTTAGTAGTTTTCGATGCCTGTATGGTGGTTTCTGCTTTTGCTTTGTAGTAAGTGCAATGCTTGCCTGTTGGTAAACTGACTGCCTCTGACGCGCCAGTTGAGTAAATGATGAAAATACAAGCACCACAAAATTCAACAGCAGCTGTAGCAGAGCCGTCTGTGTACACATGGGTCCGTGTCTCTGATAGATGCTATTCTCAGAACATGTATGTGTCATGTGATTTTATGCCCCCTTCGAAGAAGATGGGTTATTTATTCGCAGATGTCGGTCGGTCGGTCGGTCAGTCGGCATGTCTGTCCGTCCGTCCGTCTACCAGTGGCTTTTGGATGATAACTCAAGAACGCTTTTGACTAGGATCCTGAAACTTAATGAGGTGGTTGGCCATGACCAGCACAGGACACCTATTGTTTTTAGGTCAGTATGTCAAAGGTCAATGTCACAGTGACCCGGAATAGTAGATAACTTGAAAATGTTTAGACCCAGGAAATGATGACGGTAATGATGGTGGAATGCAATACAAAGTGCACTTAGTGTCAGTTTTGTGTTTATGGATATAATGCAAGGTTTTGTGTTGATTCGGTGATTCAATTAAGGATAAATGCTGTCAGATTGTCAGATATTGTTGAATCTTAAAATTGATTAGATATTGATTTTTAATGAATACAACAGAAAAAGTGTACAATTTAAGGCAGTTGTATATAAAGATTAAATTTTATAAATAGTTCACCAGAAACGCTTGGCGCGCCAAGACAATGATGCTCTATAGATGAGATAAATTTCCAAGTATTTGCAACATAAATGTTGATGAAATGCATGCTGTGAACTTAAGATCAAGTGGTTAGAATATGCTTTGACAATTTACAAGAGGCATATGATATCATTAATATCAAAAGATTCTGTTATTTCGGGCAAGACTTATCCAATCCAGATTGTATATCAGAGGAGTTCTACAATAACTGTACTAGAGTACTGTACTGCAGTACTATACGAACAAGTTATCTTTGTCTCAGGTATATTGTCTATTGTATTATTGTAAGATTTACTACAATAATGAATTGTCGGTGTCATGACCAGATTTAGCAGCGGATATTTACCTCAGGCAGTGGATACAATGTCATGTATGCTTGTAAATATGTGACGTCAGCTGTGAGATTTGTTATTCAGTTACCAAAATGATTGCAGGAATTACATCTGTCCTTTTCAGTGACAAAATAAATAAGTTTGCTTACCGGTATATTAATTTCAATTTTGAGTAAATTGTCCAATTATTATCAGTATTTTGCTTTTGTTGCAAAATACTTCTTTTATACAATACTTTATTTATTCCAACAGCTACTAAAAATCGCCAAATACCAGTTTTTTATTAATATCCCTTATTTAAATCCTATGGATTTTTTCTATGGTAAATCGGAGTGCTTAAATACAATTATTAAAGCACCCAGAAAAGTAAGCAGAGTTTTGGATATGGAAGTAGCTCCATCTGACTTTTCTAATTTACATGTATTCCAATGTAGAAAGCAGTCTGTAGAAAAAGAAGTCAAATCCGTGAAAATACACCTGTCCCATTAAATAGTCTCGATTAAGGAGCTAAAAATTGTCTTTGATTGTGACAGTTTAGCTTTAATGCACCCTGCATCTTGCTAACCTTTAATTTCAATACGGTCCCAGTATTTGATTTCAAGAGACGAAACAACGAAATGTTACATCATCGCAGTGACGTCACTTTAAAATATACTCCTTCAGTTTATATGTAATGCAAATATTTGAATCAGCCGCACAGATGATGGTGTAGTGAGTCCATATTTTTAAGAAAACCAGCCTGTCTAATTTGTGATATAACATGCTGTCTAAAAAACTTTAAAAGCTAAAAAAGTTAATTTTGAAATTATCTCACTTGAATAACAGATGCTTGATTGTTGCTATACCCGGACCACATGTTCTGTTTTTGCTCACTGAAAATCCAAAATTGTATGTCCAAACTTCAATTTGCAAACTATGATGGACTATTTTTTTACTCGTTGTGTTAACATGTATTTCTTCGCCCTTCGCTCGCTCATATTTTGTTCAGAAAGAAAAAAATATATTTTATTTTTTTCGATCGCCGCCCCATTTTCTTTCCAAAAAATATCCCATGAACAAGTTTTCAGTTTGGTGTGGCCTTAGGTCACTTACATGCAAACTATCAAAGCTATCACTTTGAAACACCTGTTCACTATCAAATTTTCAATATAATGAAGGAAGAGTTTTACAAGTTGCATTACCCTGTCATGTATTTTGACTGGATAACTGCCCATTTTTAACTTAGAAAGTCTCACACACACACTAATTTTGTAACAGTGATCATAATCCAACCAAACTTAGTGTATATGAAGTATTTATGAATATCTTTAATTGGATTGTGTTTAGTGCTTCTGGGGTCAGGCCACTGCTACTAAAAATAGGAAAACTGTAATGTATTCAATATCTTGAGTAACATTTGACAAAATGTAACCAACTTTCGTTTGCAGCTAGTATTTAAGAAGATCTTTAATGGGGTTGTGTTTTGAGGCTCCCTGGGTTAAGGTCACTGTAACTATTTTTGGGAAAACGATAATATATTCAATATCTTTAGTTACAATTGACATAATGTATCTAAATCATTAAGTGTGTAATACATTTAAATACAGACTTCTATTGAGATTGTGTTTTGGTTTCATGGGGTCAAGGTCCAGTTTATTTTTCTAAAAATAGAATGATTGGAAAAATACAATATTTTTAGTTGCACTCGAATTATTTTGACCAAACTTTGTGCTAGTAATTATTTACGAACATCTTTTGTAGGATTGTGTTTTGGGGTTAAGTTCAAGGACACTGTTTCTAAAAATATGGTACTAAATAAACCGTAAAAGTCCAGATAAAATGAGTGTCCTGGCACTACAGACATAACTGGTTCTTTTACAACAGAACATGCGGCCTCCGGTTAACGATTTCATCCGCAAGATAACTACTAGTAGTAATGCCAGTGATGGGGCCGGAAATTAAACTGGTTTATTGTTGCTTACTAGTCCAGTGTGTTATATGATTGGATTATGGATCCAAATATTAAGATCAGTTACATGAAGTGTGGTTTTAATGTGTACATGAATATGAAATTTGGGTTTACAGTGTCGCAATGTTCCAATGATGTCAATAATTAGTACATACCGGGATAATTGATACATACACTTGGGAAATGGGTATAAAGATATAAAAATATTTATACCATCATACATTGAAATTAACTGATTTTATGACAGAAGAGATGAGTAGGTATATGTGTTGATAAGAATCATAAGCTAATAACAAATGCAATACTTAGCTTACTGATTATTTTACTGAAATATTTTTGTGGCGCGGTGGTTAACGCTCTGGACTACCAATCCGGACGTTTCTGGTTCGAATACCGTCCAGGGCAATGGAAACTTCAGAAACGCTTTTCAGCGTTTCAAACCATCTAGAAATGAACTGGTTAGCAACACAGAGGTAGTCTCACGGGTATCGATACTTTACACCGGACACATAGAATAACCAAGGGGTCTATTTGTAAAAGAGATATGATCTGGTACCTGGGTTCCCTTTTATTTACATCTGTCGTTTAAACATGCGCCTTTGGGGAGTATTGGCAAGTTCACCTGGGACAGAGCCCATTTAGTAATATCCCAGGGTTTACTGAGACTATAAAACAATCGGGGGATGAACCACGGATCTGGCCCTACAAGGCCACGTCCTGGCTGCCGACGAGCCCCTCTAGGTACGGTTGCTCCACTGTTCTGGCCCTAGATGGCCGCGTCATGGCTACGGACGGGCCACTTTAGGTACGATTGCTAATTTGTTGCATTTCATGTTAATTTGAATGATTTCAAATTCGTACTGTCCTACATAGTCCGGAAATAGTAAACAGGCCTTAAAAGTTATGCCGAAACATTGCTTTGTGGGACCACATGCCCCTGGCTCACAGCTGCTAAGGGGCCTCTCGCCTGATGTACAGCGCTCAGCATCTATGGAACACTGCTGTAAAAACTCCCTCCACGGCTCACCACAGATCCTAGCTACTTCTACAGCCGAATACCCAATATGTGCTGAAGTGTTTAACCGGCTATAATTTGCCCCGACGTAGGAAGCACCTGTCTCCAACAGGATCCGATCCACTGTCATAAAGAGTATAGCTGGTGCCCATCCCGTGACTCCTCCAGCCGACCTACTATCCTAGTGAAACCAACGAAGATATTCGGGAACTCATTCAGCCACCTCCGCACCAGGGACTGGGTGCCGATCAAGCAATGACAGTGGACCAACCGCCCTCTTCAGTAGGCAAAGCACGATCAACCAGCACTCGTCTGAAGTGTTATCTCTCAGACTTCTGCAGTGCAACACCATGACATGGACTGCAGGGTTCTCACATTATTGGGCCATACCACGTGTTTGGGCGTTCTGTTCTATCAAAGCCCACCTCCCAAAAGGCTGTTACAGCTTGGAGGGCCATGAGACGCTCAGATCACCTCGTTTCGTTTCCCGACGTCATTGGATGCCATTCGACAGCTTGACCGACGCCCTGCTTGCATAAGTCATCCTGCTGTCTGGAGGTTGGGTATGGTATCTTCGTCGCAGAACACGCCCACAACACGATCCACATCAATCACGTACTCGGGCTCCACTCCATCTGCTTGATTGGTCTCCATCAGTGAGGACGTGGTGATATGCCACTGTGCAATAGTCCTGACAAGGTGTCCGTGGGAATCGAACCACTTGATATGTAATGGTAAGCAAATGTGTTCCTCCACTGACGGCCTGAACAACCCCCTAAAATCTGTTTGATCTTAAGGTCTTAGGAGAGAGACAAGGGACACGGCCGACTCCAATAGAGCAAGGGAATTATGATGTTCCCCCGTGGACTGATGTCTAATGTATAATTATGATATATAATTAACGGTGCGGGCACGCCGGCTGCCTCGCAAAACAACTACATTCCTTGCTCAAGCGCTGGGGAAATGGTTCGAGCCCCGGTACTATCACCACAAGATTGGCGATAACACCCTCTTTATCTCTTCATGAAAGCCAGAACTGTCCTCCGACGACATGAAATATCATGCCCCCCTCAATGCTGGGTGAAACATTAAGGGAAGGTTGCGGTCGAACGAGTGGGTTGCTGTCATGCATGATTTGACATATGGTAGAGATGGATGCTTAGCTTACATTAAGCCAATCTAGTTTCAATATGATACACAGAATATGGAATGCAGAACGTCACAACATTCTTGGAATGTGTCAGTATGTATTGTAAACTGTTTCTATTAAGTTGTACGGTATAGGAAAATTTTAAATCTGACCATATAACTGAAGTTACCTTTATAATGTAATTAAATCGTTTGCACACTCTATTGACACTCGTCCGAAGTTCTTCAATTACAACAAAATAGAATATGGCAACGGTTCATCTGGTGGAAAAGACCTTCGACAAAATAAAGGACAGTGTTAAAAAAGTATACCGCTTAGTTATGGTGTATTTTGTTGTAAGGCACACCATGGTATGCTAGCTAAGTTTATGTGATGCATCAAATAACCTTGTAAACTGTGTAGATATTATACATATTGTTGACATGTAACGAGTGTACTGTAAGCGTGAATTGATTTATCGATTATTAATACAAACACCAATTTCATGAAATCATAACACACCCCCGAGTCATAAATAAAATGTTGAATATGTACCCAGTTTCGATCAATTACTTGTTTATTAGTCTCCTTTTGACGAGAGTCAATTGTGCAAATTACGATCCGAAATTGCAAACATTTTTACAAGTTGTTTTGACGCACCTTCAGAATGTGTTTTATAATAAGGTGCGAATTGATAAGATTTGTCCTTTTCTGAACCATTTACTATAATTGTATTCAGTTTAACGTTTTAACAACGCGTAGTCTTTATTACACTTTTACACATGAATTAATATCATATTAAAGTCAACCCACATCATTTATGATTAACTCTGATCACGTTCGTTATAAAGACATGGTCGCGGTGTCGTTTGAAGCCAATGAACGCGACAAATTTAACCAAACATGGTATTTTTTTCATACACCCTGGGCAACAAGTATTTTATTGTATATACTTATTTCGGTTTATTTTTGATAGTTTTATAGATAACGCAACGTATAGCAGATATTCTATAAGCCTTAACTTATTGAACACAGTGTAGTCTCCCTTAATATCAGCACTTAAAATGGCTATGCGCATATTTAGCGACGACTATATTTGGCGACGATTTTAATTTGCGCATTTGATGTTGACCGCAAAACTGGCCAAAAATAATGGGGTTCTGGAATTAAGGCGACGAAATCGATGTTGAAACTTGACGCCAAATGACTCGGCTCTACGTTTTCAATGCTATTAATGCAACAATTATAAACTATCGGACTGCGGAACTGCGGGTGTCGAAGATTAGTTCGAAATCGCAGTCGCGCCTCGGCTGACATAGCGAAGTGATCATGGTATCATTCGCATACTCCCGATTACTGTCGCCCTTTTTTAACTTGCAAAATATGAACGAACTATTACGTTTCAACACAGACCTTTTTGCCACAGCAAACTAACGGGTTGCCAAAACACAATGCCAATGAACGCGATTCTTCAATATACTTACAAAAGATCATCAAACTTCAATTTCGGTTGGACGAGATGCTACTCATAGATTCTGAAACCAATTTGTAAACCAGTACGTTCAGTGCTATGCATAAATATTTCGTCATGATAAAGAACCCATATATATAATACCGTTTGATAGGTATTGGCAGGCCCTTACGTATGCAATAGACATTGTCTTGTTATACCTAACGACTGACCCTTTGCCCTCGACTATGTCAGATTCGAGCGAAATTTGCATCATCGTAGAGTGCTTAACTTCCATAGCTACGGGTAAATATGAGACTCAATTGCAAAAATCAAGAAAAATCCTTTCAAGCCTTAAAACGGTATGAGAACCAAGCGAAAGCCGCATAAATTGCAAAAGTCCTGTGTTTAATCCTAAGTTGCCGGCAAACGACCAGACCAGAATAGACATTCTCTTCACAAAGAGATAGAAATCATAGAGACATTTCCGACACAGTTCATCAGGCTAAGCCGTCGGATGACCGAGCTACGGATGCTTAAATTCGCTGAATCAAATCTGCTAGGGCGTTGGTCTGGCTGTCGGATGCAAGCGTTAGACTATGACGTTTGGACGTCATTGATTATCCTCTGTTTAACGGTCGCGCTATCGCCTGGTAATATTTTGCCGGCGTGCCATGTTTAATTCTCATCCTTTATCGGTAGGGCGAAATTTGATCCCATGTAGTATAAATTTGATTACAGAGTATTAGGGCGAAATTAAATCCTTACTTTTAAATAATCTAATTCGTTAAAATTGTTTAAAATTTGGGCAACTTAGTTTTAAGTCGATGTTCTTTCAATTGTGAATTAGGGAACGCACAACACAGTCACTTATTTTTTTTACACATGGAAAGATTTGATTATCGTACGAGATTATTTATTTTCTGCAGATCAATAGCGTCATATTTTGAAAGTTCACGTGGTATAATGCCAAATTTACAAATTTTTCTTTGAATCATATTCAAGTGTTTTTACTCCATGATAGCGTGAGCTCGGTCTGCTTATTCGTATATTTTAATGACATTTCCTTTTAAATAGACGATACTTGATCAATATCGGAACATACCATACAACAAATATGCACTAGAGAATAAAATAAAGTTAGCTTCCATTTTACATAGTATTACGGCAAAACCGGAATACCTCGAATGTAAAGAATTGACAAATGTGTAGACGTCTCAAGTCCGATGCATGGGCTTTATTCACATTCTCCCTTTTACTTCTGACGACATTTAAGGCGGACAGAACAAGTGTTGTTTACCAAAAACTGTTCGTATTACTAAATGATCTTTTAAAGAGTGTTGCCCTTGGTAATTCTTAAGACACCTTCCATGAGATAAACAATTACCTAAGGTTTCACGTTTTGGGAGATAAAGAAACATTACCTTTGACCTTAACTGTCATCTTGACTATGAGCAGGCTTGGTTGAGACATAGATAGTCCATGTCGATTCCATGAGGTGAACATTTGACTTAAGTTTCATAAAACATCCTTTCAGTGGTTAAGGAGATATAATATTTTGACATGTGACCGTGAACTTCAAAGTAGCCCCCTAGATGGTGTGCATTACACACTCTTGCAGTTAAGACAACAACTGTGTGTTGTTATTTCAAAATCAGTCAATGCATTGTCGATCGGTTAGATATTGTGGGAAACAATTTGACCATCAGTTTTGAAAAAAATTTCAAAACGATTGCTCAACATTATCGATGTTTCACGGTTAAGTATTGCAATACAATACAAAGTCCCCTACTGGATGGAAATATTTTGAAACATACTACTTTAAATGAAATGTTAGTTGTTGAAACAGAACATGGTCAAGTATAACTACGCAGTATATAGCCGTGTAAACCGGAAGCCTACCATGTCGTTATCCTTGCGCACGAAGGAGACAACCTAAGCTTAAATCATAGAAACGTGTTGCTGTTCGTACGTAGACATATAAGTTGCGGTATTTTCCGAAGTTCCAGTTGACTTTTCCGGCCCTTTCTCACGTGGAGTCTATTACTTCATGATAATGGACGATTACAGTCGCTATCCGATGTCTGAAAAGTTAAATAACCTCGTGGGTTAAACGGTAATAAGCCGTTTAGACTCAGTTATTGTTATTTTTGGAATACTTCAAGTAGTGCAGACAGACAGTGGACCTCCATGGTTTAGTCACGACTATTAAGTATTGCGTGTCATCAATAAATTAAATTTTATTCTTTCCTAAGACTGCTTTTTGCAATTTAATTATTCTAATCTCTATTTATCATTTTAATGAAGCGATTGATAGTGCTTAAGGGATAAAGCTTTGCACAACAGACTTTTAAGAATGGCACTTCGGTAGTTGACATTGCATTGACATATTCCTCGACGTAACCGCTGACGACGCCTGGGTTCTTTACGAGCTAATATTGTCAGGCAATATTCCATTTAAAGAATCTTCATTGACAACGCCTATGATTCCATATAAAAGTCTGATGGCGATGTGGCATGGTTTTATAGATTAAATGATCTCGTCCTCTGATCGAATGTCTCCCTTATTCTTCATAATAAAAGTTCGCCCTATACATGTGTAAAATAATAAAGCAGGGAACAAGCTTACGAAATAGCTAAAACAAATGTCTGAACAACAAGCTCACTGAACGTAATGATTCATATACATCTGCTTTATGATATGTTACGAGATTGGCCAAGCCTCGTTTGAATGCTAGAAAATTTCTCTTAGAAATATTTGGCATTTGAAAACTGATATGGATCACTGATAGAGGCCCTAAAATGGCGATGGTGTCATTCAGCCAGGTATCGTACAGTGGCGCTGCTGCGTAGGTTCCGTGTGCACATGATTTTCTTTGCGCCCGATACGGACGGTCCACGCTACACGCTGCACGCTCGATCAACCGTGTGGCCAATTAGATTCAGTTATAACGTATACCGTGCAGCACCGAATACCGCTCGGGTATTTCCAAAACCGTTAAACGTGCAACCAATCAAATCAGCGTACTCAAACCGTGTAGCCAATCAACAGCCAGACAGATATGTCTACATGCAGACGCCGAGATTTTGGGAGTTCTGGCAAAATATGCAGTACTTTACATACGTTTTTTTCTAACCTAAATCTGTCTTTTATCTTAAACTCAATAAAAACAGGGCATGCGAATGTCGCCTTGTTTTAATACAGCTTTTGAGTGAAAAACGAAAGTGGGTGGGGTACGTTGCAACACTAGTAGCAAAACATAAGAGATGAAATGATTTATTTAGTGACACTTATTCCAATTGAGAGATAATATGTTGAATTGATATGTACATAGTAACTAAAATGCTGTTCTTATTAACCAGATATTTTTATGAACGCAGAGAAAGAGACAAGATATTGTAAAGTCTACTTTCACTTTCTACACTATGACATTAACCGTGTAGATGTATGTCTGAACCCGCATCGTTAAAACAGCAATCTAAAATCTAAAAAAGATCTGACTGTTTATGCATCCAACTTCGCTGTGTTATATGCTATGTTATATCATTGGTTTTCAGTAAACGTTTCGCTAATTTGTAGCATTGAAGACAATTGTTAAATATGTCTCTGTGCCTTCCATTCGTTTTTATTTATCCCCCCGCCGAAGGCGAAGGGAATATTAGAAATGGTCTCCGTCCGTCCGTCCGTGCGTCCGTCCCAATTTCGTCCGGAGCATAACTCCAAAAGTACTTGAGCGATTTTCTTCAAACTTCATACACTGACAGAGCACATTGGGAGGAAGTGCAGTGTGTAAGAACAATAACTCTACCTCGCCTACTTTTAGAGTTATTCCCCTTTATCAGATTTACTTGAAAAGTTTTGTCCAGAGCATAACTCCAAAAGTACTTGAGGGATTTTCTTCAAACTTAATACACTGACATAGCACATTGGTAGGAAGTGCAGTGTGCAAGAACAATAACTCTTCTATGCATACGTTTAGAGTTATTCCTCTTTATCAGATTTACTTTTAAAGTTTTGTCCAGAGCATAACTCCAAAAGTACTTGAGGGATTTACTTCAAACTTAATACACTGACATAGCACATTGGTAGAAAGTGCAGTGTGCAAGAACAATAACTCTACCTTGTCTACTTTTAGAGTTATTCCCCTTTATCAGATTTACTTGTCCGAAGCATAACTCCAAAAGTACTTGAGGGATTTACTTCAAACTTAATACACTGACATAGCACATTGGTAGGAAGTGCAGTGTGCAAGAACAATAACTTTACCTTGCCTACTTTTAGAGTTATTCCCCTTTATCTGATTTACTTTAAAAGTTTTGTCCAGAGCATAAGTAAACTCCAAAAGTACTTGAGGGATTTACTTCAAACTTAATACACTGACATAGCACATTGGTAGAACGTTCAGTGTGCAAGAACAATAACTCTACCTTGCCTATTTTTAGAGTTATTCCCCTTTATCAGATTTACTTGAAAAAAAATTCCGGAGCATACCTCTAAAAGCACTTGAGGGGTTTTCTTCAAACTTAATACACTGACATAGCACAATGGTAGGAAGTGCAGTGTGTAAGAACAATAACTCTACATTGGCTACTTTTAGAGTTATTCCCCTTTATCAGATTTACTTGAAAAAAAAATCCGGAGCATAACTCCAAAAGTACTTGAGGGATTTTCTTCGAACTTAATACACTGACATAGCACATTTGTAAGAGGTGCAGTGTGCAAGAACAATAACTCTACCTTGCCTACTTTTAGTCAAATAGAAAAATATCATACCTATACTGATAATGAACATTAATATAATTTTGCAAACCTTCTCTTCATTGCCTTATTCTTTTTCCACTTACTTGAAAACTGTACTCAGCATGACCATAACTATACGGCTTTTTAAGGATTTCCTCTCACCAAGTAAACTGTTTACTTAAATTGTTATGAATTAATCGAGTAATATTAAATCAATTTCTAAACGTCTCCGCCGTTAAAGTTTATTGTTTTCATTATTTGGTTTTTGATATAGATTATGCCAGACTATTGAATGTTAGTTTTACCATACGGTTTCGAAGATGACGCATTACTGATACGCTGAACAAACGCGCCGATGTTTAAATATGTTACGTTAGTTAGATATTAGATATGGTCCAGTAAAAAATGGTGCATTTTGATAAATAATTACTGCAATATTAACATTTTAATGGTTCGCGAATCTGGCGATACAAGGGCACGCAAATATCCGTGTCCGAATCTCATCACTAGTTCGCGATCTCTCGAGAGTTCGGATGTTCGTTACAGCCTTAAAGTGACATCATGCTCATCTTACTGCACATAGTGTATTTTTGGTGACAGTTTTATAAAAGCAATTTTCGGTAGCAGTGCATTTAAATGTGTTAAACTAATGATAATACCGCATTAATATTTGAAGATGGTGCTTTAGAAATTAAAGAAATGGACTAATAAAATAATAATTCCTTCCTTGGCAGTGATCTCCCTTGTGTTATTAGTGTTACTCAGCAGTGGAAGGGAAGCAACTCCGACATGCATTTGTTTATTTCTTAAATTGACTCTCCCAGTCAAAATAGGAAAAGTAATGTTTGAAAATTTATTATTACGTACTGGAGCAGGAAAAGTTTGTTGTATTGGGTCAAAAGTTATTATTTCCTCTACCCTTTTCACACACACCTATTTCAGCTGGAATTTTACTTTTAAAAAATGTGCATAATGTCACTTTAATAAACAATGTACAGAGCGAATGTTCAGTATTCAAAAATACTGTGCTATATACGTAGTATTCAACATGTTATCGCGATTTCAAACGAAACGTTAAAAGGAATGTTTATGTAGAAGTCGGTCAATTTCAGTTTGCCATTGAATGTCCTCAGAAGAGGAATTATTCTAATGACAATGCGATAGTTTGTGTACATAGTTTGCCATATTTCTTACTGTTCATATCTCATGTTTCATACTTGCAATGTAAGTGTATAAAAAAATGCGCCAGCTGCTCAATACTTAGATGTTAATCCAAGCTGAAGGTGACACTTTCGTCCCAAAACGTAGTAAGTAGGGCTCAAACACTCAATACGCAATCAATGAGAGGTTACGATGATTTCAGGTCAGTCTTAACCACTTTAGGGAGGCGGAATAAACTTTAAGTTAGTATAGAACTCTACATGTTCTAAAGATGGCAGATTTGGCGCTCATTTAAGTGACGAGCGTCAGTACTAAATATTGCCATTGTTTTCCTTTAAACATTAATGATCACTTGATCTTAGATAAATGTCTCGTGGATCTCTCCCACGAGTGTTCCATCCATGACTCCCTGGGAGTCACAGGTGTAAGAATCGTAGCTGGGACCCAAACACTGCATCTTAGTTTGAAATAGCCTATGATGCAGGATGTAGCTACCAATCACTTCTTACACCTTTGGGTTATATACAAAACCTTTATACATATTTTTGTCAAAAACAACAAGGCCTAGAGCTTATTTGTTTGGCACGTAATATTGCCTAGTAGACTTCTACCAAGATAATTCAAATCATGAACCCTGGATCAAAACTGACTACGACCGGGCACGGTCAATTTAATTTACATATAGTTCTATAGGAAATATTTGAAAATGCTCGTGTCTAAATTAACAAGGCCTAGAGTTTAGATATTTGGCATGTAGCATTGCTTAGTTGATCTCCTATCATGAACCCTGCATCAAAATTGGCCTTGCCCGGGGGTCACTCTATTTTACAACCGCTTAATATAGAGGAAATTCTTCGAAGCGCCAGTTCTTATATATATATATATATATATATGTTATGAAGAACAAGTCCGAACAAGGTGATCTTTCATGGCACTGCCATCCCCACCTGTACTGGTACAGCTTCATTTTAAACAATAACATTGTCTGTGTTCATAATGTATCTACGCATTATGCCAATATTATGTAACACAACACTAGCAACTGTGTTTAACACTGCCTGCTTTGGTCCTTTTCTTTGTTCGCAGTGAAGTACCCACAAATATGTACCATGGAGACTTAATAATAAATTCTGTATGTTTCTGCATAGTGACAGTAGTGACTTCATTAAAGTCCAAGGATTACCATTAAATTCAATGATGAGACACATAATTCACTGATAGAATTATGATGATATGTTTTATGTATCTTCTAAAACAATATATTTATTGATGCATTATTTTCCTTTCATATTTTAGTTATTATGCACGAAATAGAGTTCACACAAAGCAGAATATAAATCTAATACAAATATATTTTAATATATATCTTGTATGTAGAAAAGACACACTGTAAGCCGTTTATAGGTCCATATTACAGGGGGGAAAACCTTATATTAAGTAAGGAGTGTATTTCGTTACCGAGAGAGCCGTTATCGCAGAGTGGGCATGTTCGTTCTTGCAATATACCAGTTAATCGTTGCACCACAATTGGTTGATTGGTGTCACTTAGGTATGAGTTTACCGGATTATCCTATTAAGGCCGCATTTTACCACATGCGGCACCTTTGACATATAGGTTGGATTATGTTTTAGCCGAGTGATAGGTATACCATGATAAGGGCACTTTCTATGAGTACGTTGAGTGAGTACACCGTAAGGTGTGTGAACTGTGTTCTTAAAGAACTATGACAATACAGTAGCTACAAAAAGATAGACATCGCCATTGAATAAGTCGTATTTCCAGTATACAACTTTGCCACTTTGCAGTGCCCGAAACTTAAAGCGTCTGAATCTAATTTATCGACATAATTGTAGATTCCATTTACACGGATTTGAATATCACCTGTTAACTTACCACAGAACGACAGTATCAGCTTCGGCACAAAGCCTCTGTCTTTCGTAGGACTATAATCTAGTTTGATATTTTCATCAATTTAGCTTTTTTCCATATTGCATTGTATAAAACCTATACATGCCGATTACCGACCTCACTTTGATTCGGCGGGGTCACGGAAGTATACACGGCACTAAATAGCGCCCTTAAATCTCGTTTTATCACAACTTCCAAAGCGAGAGTTATCGATTGTTGTGACATGGACGTTTTTATGTGATAATAAAGCGTCTAGAGGTTTCTTCAAATTGCAAATAATGAGACAGAACACTCAGAAAAGATGCAGTGCATAATAACAATAACTCTGTGTTTTTTTTAATTGTCTCCTTTTATTGATTTATCTTGTACGAATGTATGATGGCCATGTCTTACATGGCTCTTGTTTTCACTATATCACATTTTGAATGGTTTTAAACGGATTATTGTGTAGTTAAACTGACCGACGTATTTCGAATAAACTATTTTTAAACAGTTTTTTATTTCAAATTTCTTATATGTATTTAGAAAAATGCAAAGTTGTTATGCTTGATTAAACTGTCCATAAAATATTTTATCCGAAATACCTGCAACGACGTCGGTTAGTTTAACTACACAAACATTCGTTTCAAATTATTCAAAATGTGATGTTTTGAACACAAAAACAAACTTAAAAACTTCTTCTTCAACTGTCCAATGTTCTTTATATAACAGTTTTGGGTTAGCTTTAAAACAATTGAACATTTAATCGACACAACAAAACGGGGGCCAGTGCGCGGGTTTACCAGATCTCGGAAATTCGCATCGGATTGGATGATAGGAAAACTACGGATATTGGCAAAAATGTAGGTGAAAGCAAATTACTGACAACGTCCAGAGCTAAATTAGAATTTATTCATGACAATTTATTTACCAAATGCATACTTTTTCAATACAGCGAATAGCTAAACTGTTGTTCGTAACTGCAATCTTACATGTAACTTTTACAAAAAAACATCAAAGGTAAACATCCCTTAACAATCAACTTAATAAAGACCATTTCACGCTGAACAATCAAGCAGGGTAACGAAGGCAGACAGCTACAAAACATACCTGTGTGTAAAGATCAGCCGCTAGGTTTCTCTGGTGAGCGGATTTCCGCTAATTTGTTGTTTTATTAAGGCATTTGCTCCAGGCTTGTGTTGAACGTTCATTAAAAAGAAATGGCCTTTTCCAGGATTTTACCGAAAACGGGAAAAGCCCGCAACTCAAGCGTATCAATTATGATAAATGATTTATAAAAATAGATTTCGTGATTGCTGCATAGGAAATAAATTTTATTTCTTTAATAACGATGAAATATTCTTAAAAAACAAAGCAAAAAATTGTCCGTTCAATCCTGGTTATCCGACGGGATATCACATTTGCGATGCCGGTGCAATAACGCACTGTCCTCGATTTCGGCCTCTTTCTTTTTTGACTGTGTATCGGATTGGGACAGTGTGATTTGTCTCGGGAGCGTATTTCAGCTAATAAGGTGCCAAAGATATAGTTCGAAATACTACCGACGGCAAACAAATTGGTAAAAACTAGTATTTCATTCAAATGAGTGGTACTTATTATAGTTTTGAAAAGTAGTGTTGCTGTGAACATTATGAGTTTTCATACTGCAACACATTTTTACGCTGGTTGTCAATATTTACCTATATTAAATAAAAAAACAGATAGTATACATACAAAAAATGTCATGAAAAGAACATTATTCAATCAAGGCTTATGGATACCTGAATACAGGTACTACGTAAAAACGCATCCATCAGAGAAAGGATGTATGTATTGCTATGTCTTTGCAAGTACATGTTCGCGCTTTTCTAACTACAATTTCATTGCGCTTCATACCGGTATGAAACATATAAGTAGTTTATTTACCATATTTGGAAAAAAAAGGTGATGAAGACAATATTATATGATAGTAAAGGACGATAAATTTGTATTAATTTCCAAGTGGACGAGAAAATGTAAACAATGATCAATATCTATGTCCAGAACGTATGGAAAACTCAAAACTACTGAATATAAAAATTCGGAAATGCAGTTATCCGCTTATAATTGGGGATGGTTACAAATATACTTTTTATCCAACACTAAAACAGAAAGTACGTTTTTTTCTTTCAGTGATGGTTTTTATCGTACGGACGAGGGTATGTCAGAGCTGTTAAATGAATTCGATATTCAGATCTGGAAAATATGTAGAGAAGTCGTTTTCCACTTGGAAAACAATATACGTTTTGCGCGGTCACAGTCATAATCCCGTGTTGACTATTTCCTTACATCTAGGTCTATTGACAGCGAAAACAGCAGAGTTAAAATCAGTATTTTTTCTGTATTCCGATCATGTTTTGGTTTCTATTATTTTAAATATTGAATGTGTTGTGTTAGGTCCTGGTTTCTGGAAATCCAACTCGACTTTTTTAAACGAAAGTGAATATTTTTAAATAACCTAATATTTCTGGAAATTCTGAGTTTCTTGTAAAAGCAAATTTGTCGAAAATCGTCAGTGGTGGAATATAGCTAAGCACAAAGTAAGAACGACGGAATTTCTTTAAGAAATTGATCACTTCGAAGGGAATGTATTTACTTTCAGCTGAAAATTTAGTTCCTTAAATACAAGTTTTTGCACTGAAAAAGCTGGTAGCTTAGAGTCAGACATTGGCGGAGACATTATCATGGGTTTTAAAAAGTCTAAATCACCTGGCGAAAATGGAATTATAGCCGAGGGGTATCAAAGATTTTAGTATTTATTAAAAAAGATTTTTACTTCACAGTGGTCAAAAATGATTTATTTAGGAACATTCATAACATACTCGAGCAGATTATTCCAAGACGTTATATATTGCGTAGAGTTTGAAAGCATGAATGGTATTATAATGTTTCTAAATAAAAAAAACAATCTTTCGACAGGGTTGAATGGTATTTTATTTTATTTTATATTTTAAGAGATATCTATGGTTTATGGGAGTTCATAATTATGTAGCTCTAACTGTCTATACACAATAGCGTATTTCAGTAGTATATCGACTTCTGTATTTCAAGAAAAACGTGATAGTATATTGATTACCTTACATTTAAGTTTACCGACTGCCGTGTCTTTGGAATATACGGAAATTCTAGCATGCCCTCGCATTGTAGTTAAATGTATACACGGAATAGTATATCTAGATTGATTTCCGTAAGAAGTGACAGCGTTTGCCTTAGCACTGAATGGTCATTGGTTCGAGCCCTACCAATCTTTAGGCAATAAAAAATATTCTGAATGTTCTCTTTTTCTCTCGCCCCCTCTATTCTTCTCTCTCTCTCTCTCTCTCTCTCTCTCTCGTTCTCTCTCTCTCCACGCCATCTCTCTCTCTCCCTCTATCTCTCTCCCTCTCTTCGAGGTTGATTCAATCCCGTAACTGCATGAAATTGGTGACGTATTTTCCAGGCCGTCTTATTTTGAGGCGTGGCTTATGATAAAGATTATTATGAATTGTAAATATGTTTCAAACTTTATCTGACTACAAGAAATGGACGAGTTGTTATGTCAATGCATCCGGACTGCCAATCTCCAGTTTGGGCGTTTATGTTCTTCTTTGGTTAGGTTAAGCCTTGCTTGTAAATTTAAGAAGTAAACGCTGATAATGTTCATATTTTATCCAGTTGTAAAGGTCACCCATATATGGTTGTAATGTAAACTATACAAACATTATCAAGGATTGAAAAACATTGATACAATATGTCCTAAAACAGAAAATGACTTGCTACTTCGATCTTAAATTTTAACATTTAAATCATTTGTACTGACTTCAAGCTTTGTCGACGAGTTTCTCATGCTTCACTTCGGCAAATGTTCGATCCCACAATATGTGACAAATCAAAGCTTATAAAAATCAGTTCTGAATCTTTAGCGGCAAAGGGAGTGCCTTTTGAAATGATATGTCTAGACAGATCACCGCAAACTAGACGAAAGGTAGTAACTAGGCAAATGTTAAAACAGAATATCAATGTAATTCTTAAACGAAGCATACATGTAAAGGTATATAGGGGGAGTTCTATGCGTTTTGATAGGAAATGCACTGAATTGGAGATTTGCTTTTCTGTAAAATATCTGAATCTTTCTCTCTCATTTTACCATTGATATAGACACTACCAACATGCTCCAGACCAATGCGTTTAGAAGGAAATGGATGCGCGCCTCCAAATTTGTCACAGGTAAACGAATCATGCTGATAAACAGAGTACTTTGCTATCGGCCAAACGATGTTATTTAAAAATGTTGTATCCTCAATAAAGTCGCAGTCTTTTATTTGATCTTGCAGGAGGTACTCCATATTTGAAATAGCTTCACCCGTTCCACCCCATAAACCAGCATTGATCGGATTCTCTGAGTGTGCTGGATGGTCTCTCATTACGTGAAATGTTTTTCCAGATACTATCCATTCATTTACGGCATCTTTTTCTCTCACTGACAGCCTAGAGTCTATATCCCTCACAACAAATCTGCAAATGAAGTCTACAGAAGCAACTAAAAAACGCCAGGATCGCTTGTTAATTAGCATAGTACCGGTCATGTTAATGCAATTAACATGGTCCATGTCACAGACTGTACTTAGAACACTTAGTGGAACGTTATTGTCATGGTAAATCCACAGTCTCCAGTTTGGATAAATAACTTTTACTAGTGCTGCATTAGCCAAAGCCCCATCCGTATATCGAGAATCCGAGCCATAAAGAGAATAAGAGATTACCATGAGATCCACTTTTGAAACTATATAGTCTCTAACTGTCTTCTTTGCATTCTCAAACACTTCAAATTCTTTAGTTGTTATTAAGTCTTGTGTAAAACTTTGTGGAAACGGAACTTTGCATATTTGTGTATGTATTAATGTAAGATGATAAGGCCTGTAAATGTGTTTTATCCATTTAATTGCAATACTTATGTTTACTTGTTCCTGAAAAATCTGATGAAACATTTCTATGTGAGATCGATGTACAAGAAGACAGTAGGTTTCTGAAGTAATATCGGCAACAACGACAGCGCCTATATTTGGAACAGTGTGTTTTACCAGAGTGTGTATACAATACCCTGCAAAGTCTCTTTTGATATGTATTGAGCTTTTACAGATTAGAAAAAAGTAATCTATACCATCTGCAAAAGCAGTATTCGCCAGCCGGTTTGCAGATTCAGTAAATATTTCATTGGCTATATCAATAACGACTACATGATGTTTGTTCATTTGAAACCTTTCAACAATGCGTCCAGACGCGAATGTGTCATTTTTATGCAGTTCATTTGATACATCTCTGTTGCAAATTAATAAAGGGACTGATGTGTCCGTTCTATATGTAATGGACTGAAACGGAATAACGGGTTTGGTTGTAATTTGCGTTCCATGTTTACCCATAACTGATATATTCCTTGTTTTTATAAACCAAACGGTAATAAATGTCATTATGATGGCAAACCACTGTTTTGTTGCCCTTTTGATCTGCAAACGAAGCATATTGTATGCACAACTATTTACCAGTATCGTTTGTACAACTATCTATTGTATGGATTGTGCTGCGATGGTAAGCTTCAAAACCTTCGAATGTCTTTTATTTGTAGAGGAGATAAACGGATATCTTATCGGCCAATGAATTTAATTAAAGACGCTCCTCCAAACAGTACATGGCATACCTGAAACGAAAGACTGAAAGTTCTAAGTGAATGAGACATAAGTGTAAGTTCTTGCTCATTTAAGGTAGATGCGAACCTAAGGACAATAATTTGAAAAGTACACGGATAAATCGCCCCCTGAGGGGTTAAATGTTCTATCTAACAATGTTGCGGAAAATGTTGTTGTTGTTTTTTGCATATACGAGGAGCATTTTATCATGTCCTTGTTGTCTTATATATCAAACTTGTACTGTTATTATATTTGTTTATTTTTTAAATAATAATAATTGATCTATCTACATAAACAAAAATAAAGTAAGTTGTTATCTGCATACCGGCTTTGGGTTAAAAGGGTCATCTAGCAGGTGTTCCCTTTTACCACTTAACAATTTCTTATGATGTGAACAAATACAGCGAAATAAAAAGCTATTTGGTATATAGCTCCAAGCGATATTAATAACTCTTTGTTATCTATAACTCATTGTTTCTATCACATGCTAAATGGATGAGGACAGATAAAGTGTAAAATTTCAGGCCATTGTATTTGCATAATATAGGTAATGGATAAATCAGCAGAGGTAAGTCGAATTTCATTTATTAAAAAAAAAAGATAATTATTTCATACTGAATTAAATTGTTAAAAGAATGAAAGCAAGTAATAATACACAACAGTTTTAACTCGTATAGATAATGCATTAATATATAAACTACTCAATACAACATGTACATCACATGACAATTTTATTATTTGATGCTTTACGTGTCGTTTGCAGGATACTAATCAAAGTATAGATTGGGTGATGAGGAACTATCAGAATTGTAAATTACACTGGGATCGAAGGTATTGCTTAGTTTTGAATAAGACAGAAGCAAAATGTGACCAAATACGATATTTAAAGAAATCAAAAAATTGTGATACAAGAAGTTCTTCTGGTGATAATATATCTCATGCAGAATTACATACAAAAATAGGACAACAAAATCGATGACAGATAAAGAGGAAAATACTTGAATCAGAAAGTGGAAATTATGACGAGTCATGGCTGGATGAAGTGACTCAGAGTAGGAGGAAATAATAAAAGTCACAAGAAAAAGAAAACGGGGTTATAAAAGTGTTCAAAATAAGAAAAACCCCACCACTTGTACTACACCCAAGCAGGAAACACGTCAAAGGAAGTCGAAGGGAAGTTTGTTGCTTGAACAACTGAAGAAAACCATTAAAACACTGAAAGAAAAGAAGCCGATGAAAAAAAAAACTCAAACGTCAACAAAGCTTTGCGTTTAA
>JAFMSR010000073.1:0-115255 GCA_022818135.1 Saxidomus purpurata
GAATGAATATGATGTACAGGGTGTGCGCAAAATCTCACATCATCCCGATACTTGTCACGTTGAGACTGAACAAATTCATATACACAAGCCCTCTCCATACCCTAGACAGCATCTAAGCAACTATAACAATGTACAGGGTGTCTCCAAAACTATGTAACCCTGGTTAATAAAACTGCATGAAAAGTGAGAATCTCCTAAAATCAAGTAGTTTGTACCCTGAAGATACCCAATGACTTTGACTTAAATAGTATGTGTAAAGAAACAAGTTTATGAAGGTAATGAAGTAAAATCATCAATAAAGCAATACTGCTACAGCTGCATGTATATGTTTACAAAATATATAAACGCAAAACAATGAATACTGTATTAGCGGATCGTATTAAAACTGGAAAGTTAGTGGAAATATTTATCAAATTAATTTCTACGAGCGTCTGTTGTGTAATATTTGGATGACACAAGGTGACATTGTTTAAAAGGTTGTTATAAGGGAAGTATTCAGTGTCAGAAATGTGTGACATTTATTCAGGTTGGCGGAAAATGTAAAAACAATCGGAAACTATCAGTCGCTGTTTCAAAACTGGTTGTATTTGGGCCTTGAAGTAAACTTTTACGGAAAATATAAATACTTAGCTTATATATGCAAGAGGTTTTAATAAATATGCATTATTCTAGATGAAGTTATTCACGCTGAAACTGGGTCGATATGTAAACGGTATTGTTTACCTTCTTAATAGACATTTGCGAGGTAAGTCGGAAGGCGATAGTGGATGGCAGATTGTGAACATTTTATGGGGAACATCTCAAAATACATTTACTTGTATATACATTTCAAATTGGTGATCAGTTATTGTATAAAACATTATGTGGCAAGACCATATTTGCAGGTTTTTGTAGAATTGTGATACGAAGCGGCCGGATTCGATGTGTATCCTGACTTAATCTTGCAGACAATAGTTTTCCCTTTCAGATGAGACCGATAATTAAGTTGATACACTATGGTAATTTTGCAGAGAAATCGACTTCTAAGTACAAAAGAGTTTCAATTATTTTTTCTGTCCAAACCCTGAATATCTGTGTCTAGAATCTGGCTTCTTGGGTATCAAAATGATGCCCAACAGTTTAATTTATGCGTCAAGTTTCCACAAGATCTATTGGGACTCCTTATACTGCGTCACAGTTGCGACGAAAACCTGGTCAAGATAGAAGAAAGTGCAATCATTTGAATAGGTATATAGCCCGTTATAGACATAAGGGCGAACATGCCATTTTTGAAATGAAATGTTGCAGGAGCATCAGCTCTGATTTGGCACACCCGAGATAATTACTTCCCCAGACGACTAGAGTATGCGCATCTCTTGTTTGCAGGCGAAAAGAAATCGCTCTAATAAATAAAATACTATGTACGCAATTTTTAAATACATTTGCAATCATGTGTCAATTTGAAATGTGTATAATTTTGAGATATTCCCCATAAAATGTTCACAATCTGCCATCCACTATCGCCTTCCGTCTTACCTCGCAAATGTCTATTGATAGATATGATATAGTCATTAGGCTATTTTTAAACTAACATTCACTATTTGGGTCCCTGCTACGCTACACTCACCAGTGGCCGGGAACAAATTTAATATTACATCGATAGTACATGTATGGGTATGAGACGCCTAAATACATTTCCATAGACTTACATTATAAGGTTTTCTTCCGGTGCGACTACCCAAAATCTCACCGACTGCTGAAATGAACTTTACTTTGTAGAATCATCCTAGTCCCACATAAAAATAACAAAATTTATACATGTGATCCAATACTTTATGCCAGTAATTTGGAGCTGAATGACACCACCCCCATTTTTGTGGCAGTTTTAGTGGTCACCGACCAAATATGTCAGTATTTTCAAATACCAAATATTTTGAACATAATTCATATCCAGATTTTTCTTTTCATATTTCATTTGTGATCCATCATCCAGCGATTAATTCAAAATATTTTTTTTTGTATGCACCAACTTAGTTTCAGCCAATCAGCAATCAAACATATAGTGTAGGTCCGCAAGTTCCCTACACAAAATAACCTGCTTCCGGTTTTCACCGATTAAGGCTTCTCATACCTAAAGACTGAAACGATTGCTTTTGTACGCATTTAGAACTCTTTCGAATAATAAAATAACCATTCCTGGACCAAACTATAGCTTTGCTTTAATCTGCATAGCATCGCGCTGCAAAATATACCTCCATATTGATGACCAGGTCGAGACGTTTTCGTGTGCTGCTGCTGAGCTTTGAAATATTTTGTCAAATTGCTTCAATATCAGTTGTCATCTCTGTATACTTTTCTTTGCAGAGTCGAAAATGTGAGTGGACAAGGAGCAGAGTGTCTATTAAAAATATATGTGTTTATTTGGTTGATGCATCATACACTCTTCCTGTAATGGCATGTTATGTTACCCCACCCCCTTCCAAAAATATGAAATTTTGAAGAAATTTTGCCTTTTTTATCACAAAATAGTGTTCTAAAAAGCAGGATATAATAAAAAATTACATGAAAAAGTACAATGGAATGAAGGCTGTACATACGCATACCGTATAAACAGGCTTGCTAAGTAAAAACCAAAAACTAATCAACTAAATGGACGTTGAGGTTGCCCAAAATTAAGAGTAATATGCGTAGTATTTGAATTTCTAACAGATGTAACATGAAATGTAAAGAGCCGAATGCTTCTTAGGTGCAACTTTTTCATTAAAATATGAATTGCTACGGCTATGCATGAAATTTCAATTCAAATAGAGGATAACTGACGCGATTCATCCCTCCGAGGCCAAAAAAGCATAATTTTTTATTCAATTTTGGAGTAATATTCGTATTTCTGACACCGAAATTGCAAAAGCGACAAGAAATGATGCATATTTAACAAAATTCGTATTTAATTAAATGAAAAACGACAGATGAGCTACAAAAACTGAGCAGATTTTCTCAAAAAATGGGGTTTAAGGCATTTTTGTAATTAAAGGGAGGTAATTCAAAATCTATGCGTTCCGGGATATTTTGTCACATTTAGTGATAAGAATTACGTCGAATTTTGTTAAATTCCAATGTTAACACTGTTTTTACCCAATTTCATGGCGACTAGATCTATGAAACATATTTTAATTACAACAGTATACTTCTTTGGTATGTTTACAGCTCTAATATCGTATGGTGACGAAAATCATTTACTAAAACAGTAGCCATTTAGGTGATATTTATCCGTCTAGTTATTTTGAGATTCAGTTACAGGTCTAAATAACACAATTTCACCAATGAAATGACAGTACGTACTAAAATCCGAGCATAAACAGCTCGGGAATATACTTAATAAATTATAATTAATGAATTATATACCACATTTCACGCTTCTATTTACAACATGTTATCTGCCCTTGCACATTTCTTTTCAGCATTTTCTCCAATGCTGGTCCCGTATATTGAAACTGCACTCTAGACCAAAAACATCATCTAGTAACAAATTTAGATTTGCGCTGACATCTCTACACTCCGTATCCATATGTGCACAACGAAATCAAACAGTTATAATCCCCTAAATCTGACTGAGGGGTACATTTTGAACCTTTATTTTGATAAAAAATATCAAAAAAGCTGTTTTGTTTCCTTCCAGACCTCCAAACAATGTAACTGTTACCAAATTAGCTATTTTGAATACAAAACAAGGTCTAAAATAATCTCGGGGACACGCAGAAGCATCGTTCTCTGTGCTATATTTAGGTATGAGACGCCTAAATACATTTCCATAGACTTACATTATAAGGGTTTCTTCCGGTGCGACTACCCAAAATCTCACCGACTGCTGAAATGAACTTTACTTTGTAGAATCATCCTAGTCCCACATAAAAATAACAAAATTTATACATGTGATCCAATACTTTATGCCAGTAATTTGGAGCTGAATGACACCACCCCCATTTTTGTGGCAGTTTTAGTAGTCACCGGCCAAATATGTCAGTATTTTCAAATACCAAATATTTGAATATAATTCATTTCCAGATTTTTCTTTTCATATTTCATTTGTGATCTATCATCCAGCGATTAATTCAAAATATTTTTTTTTGTATGCACCAACTTAGTTTCAGCCAATCAGCAATCAAACACATAGTGTAGGTCCGCAAGTTCCCTACACAAAATAACCTGCTTCCGGTTTTCACCGATTTAGGCTTCTCATACCTATGTGACATTGCCATTTTAAGTTTAAATGTTTAGTGAAGAAAAAGTACCGCATTTATGAAGTGATATAGTAAGTGTTTGTTACTGATAATGGATAATAAGCTCATACGTTTCATACTGAAAGTAAAGAAATAAAGATATAAAGATATAAGGACTTTATAAATGTATAAATGGATACAGATTTGAGAATATCATTGTAGTTAGATCATAGCTACAATTCACGGAACGCCAATAAAAAAACTGGGTATACAGTTTAATTTTAGTAACAGGTTAGTCGATTGTTAGACTTTTAGGTACGTTCTGTGTTACATATCACATTACATTAATGCAAATAATTGTTTAAGGCTTGTTTAGCAGTGTTTACAACTTTTAATACTGGGACAGTTTCGACTGCGATATGTGTATAGGTCTTTGTTTTATTAACATAATTTGTATGTAGAAGATACGCAATAAATGCCACAACGCTCTTGTTCATTCTCGTATTAGTAATGTTAAAATATCAAGAAAGCTTTAAGTGTCGGAGGACTGAATCTTTAAAAATTCATCAACTTGTTACACGTGTACTTTTGTTACCCTCTTTATGAATCCTTTTATTCTGTTAGCTACCATGTTGTTAGAGCGCGATGCGTATACTGTCTAAGAATAAACTTGTCTTTATTTATAAGTTGTAACGGACCACACACTTAGAAATATATAAATATTATTTTGTCTTTACTGTGAACATTGAGCTGTTTAAGATTTTGTTTAACTCCATAATTAAGCATGTCTCGTTGTCCTTGATATCTGTTTACATTTCAATAGTTCGAAAATATCAATACTGCATTTCTTTGTTATTCGTTGACCCGTTTTGAAAAGTTATCTGCTTTACAAAAATACATGTCCTTCACACACAACTGTAAACGTTAAATCTATAGAGCATTCAATGATATTAAAATTAATATGTAAAAGTCGTTTTGAAATGTTTAATAATTTGGATATGAGTTAAAGTAATATAAAAAGGTACGTTTTACTATCATTTTGCAAAGTATCAAGACATCAGTATCTGTCTTTTATTTATTTAATCAAGCAGGTTATGTAGAAATAATGATCCTATAGACTAGAAGGAAGTTTTGATACATATTATCATATATTTGGCAATTCTTATGTAGTTTGTATGACACTAATTTAAAATGACATCGTCTATACCGATTTTGGAACAACCTGTCATTTTGATATCATTCGATCAAATACTTAGCACACTATTGATGAGTGTGTATCCCAATCTCTAAAATGAAAATGACACAATTTGTATAAAATAGTTGCCCGTTCATCTCTCCGTCCGTATAAAACAGGCATAAGGGGGTTACGGCTTGTGTGCAACTTAGCGTTCTGGGGTTACGTTTATTCCGTCATTTCGAGGTTAAAACGGTATTGTTGGGTTAACATTTGGAATGTGAGGTTAACAAAGAAAAAAGAAATATCAAACAGATAACCTCACAAAGTCTGGCGTGCGATTTCAACCATATGTCTGTCATCTGATCATAGTGACCATAACAAAAATTTTTCCATCAATAATGTAAGATATTAATACATTTTTTGTAATGTGGTAGGCTTATTTCTCAGGACCAGTGAATGGCATATATTGGTTTTAAGGTCCGCTGACAAAACATTTGCATTCATTAAAATATTGCAGAAATGGCAAGCACTGAAAACGAATACTACCTTAGAGCAATATTGCTTCTGACAGAAGGTGGTTCCTACATTTCAAAGAAAGTTTTGTACAGAGAAGTACACAAAAATGGAGGAGACTTAGATATCCTACTTCAAACATTTGAAGGAAAATTAAGACACCAGTTACATAAAAAGCAATGTCAGAAGCTTTTCCCGGAACACGGGAAAACGGATGTACAAAGATGGGATTTTCAGATGGTGATCTTGGTTGTGAAGACCCTCTTCTGCAAAACTCTCAGTCAAGCGGAAAAAGACAAATTAAAGGTTTTGTTGGTTAACAGGAACGAAATGGCCCATAGTAGTTCAGCATCACTAGACCAGGAGGAATATAGTGAATTACGTGATGATCTAAAAGATGCAATAGTTACACTCGCTTCTGGTTTTGCCCATGACATTAAGGATACATGTTCGGAGTACATTTCAAGGTATGAATCTGGACCATTAGATATCACGTCTGCAATAGAGAACATGCGAATGTTGCAGGATAATGAGGCCATGTTTCAGGAAGTTCTAGCTAAAATAGAAGGATCTCAACTTAATACGCATATGGACATTCAGAATATAGGGGCCCAACTTTCAGGTACGTAAATAAACGTTATACATTGTGTGTAATTCACATTAGCTGAGATGTTTACCATTGATAAGTTTGATGATTGGTCAAGTGGTGCTACGTATTATCAGAAAATGAAAGTCAGATGTTATTGAGATATGAATTAACAAGGGGTCTCAGTTTTGGTTAACACTTAAAAGTTAGACAGCAATTTTAAAACTGTGGACAGAGAACAGAAATTGCCAAAATGTTTTCATGAGGTTTATCTAATGCTTGATCTATTTTGATCTGTCCACACGTTTGATCTTCATTATTTATATTCTAATTATCAGTTGGATATGATTTCCGCCGTTGATATAAAGTTATATTTGTAAAAAATACATTATCAAGAAAGCTTCTATGAAACTGCACATCCGGCATATTAGATATTGTTGTAATTAATGTGTTGTCTGAGTGAACATACACTTCATAGCAGTAAAGTTTTAACGATGTTGTTTCTGTTAATTAGCAATGCCGTAATGTCAAATACTAAGAGGAAGTGAAAAAAAGTAAAACCTGTAAATTGACAACACAAGTTCGACACCGATATAATCTACTTGTTACCATGTCATTCAATCAAAGACAAATTACAAAAATATTCAAGAGGCCGTTTTGGCAGAATTACATCTATTTTTGAAAGATATTATTGCTACTGATGTATGTTGTGCGATCAAAAATAGATCAAGCATTAGATAAACCTTTTGAAAACATTTTGGCAATATCTCTTCTAATAATAATAGTTTTACTTATACTTTTTAAACCATGATTTTTCTATGCCATGGTTGTTAAGTAGCAAGTGTATCCAGATCTTATATACATGTTATACCGATTTTATCCGTGTAAAATTGGTAATGGAACTAAAATGATTTGATTTTACTATCTACATGTTTTATTCTTTTTGTCACTAAAATGTTCAGCTTTTCGAAAAACGAGATTGATTGTCAAAAAACGTTTTGAACAATTTACTTAATCGATGATATCGTTAAACTTGCATAGAAGAGAGAAATTTGCGTTTGAATTATTGACTTATAACATGACGTCTTTTTGAAGTCTTAGAGGGGAAAAACATATGCGTTATAAATGCTGTTATCTTTCATATCAAAGAGTTTGAGGAGAGATTGATGAATCGCTTGAATGGACTCAGTCCTTGCGCCTTCGAGAAGAAGATTAAAGGTAACAATTTTCTGGGCTTTAAACCTACATATGTATTGGCAATAATAGCGCAGACCTTTGGTTTAATATTCTTTCATACAGAGATGTTATCCTCTACAAAAAAATCGATACAACTTTAAGCGAAAGATTCTATTATAAATCACCGCCAGAAAAAGGGGTGTATCATACCTAAGTAATTTTATGGTGGTGTGGTGGCCGAGTGGTTAACGCTCTGGACTACCAATCCGGATGTCCCCGGTTCGATTCTCGGCCAGGGCACTGGATTTTTCAGAAACGCTTTTCAGTGTTTTCTCCTATCTGAGATGAACTGGTTAGAAACCCAGAGGTAGTCTCGTGTGTATCGGTGCTATACACTGGGCACGAAGTAAAGAACCAAGGGGTCTGTTCTTAAAAGAGCTAGGGTCTGGTACCCGGATTCCCTTGTATCTGCTTCTGTCTCTAAAATAAAGGACCACAATGGAAATAAGAGCTTGCTCTTTATTGTGTTATCCTTGGTACTGAACAAAATACATACATATATACATAAGTAGCCAGGTATCGATCATTTAAAACATAAGTAAGTACGTGTACTATTCACCTTAAGAGTTTGCATTGTTTTCAGCGCAGCCGTGTTAAGCTCGCTTTTGACCGGAAGTTATAACTGTAAATCAACAAACACTATTTATAAGAGTGGAATTATTCGAAATGCTCTTTCTTCTTAAAGAAAATACTTAATAAAAAGTGCGTATTCACCAATAAATTAATTGCTAAAAATATTGTAGCGAAATTTAAAACATTTGTATGTTCTTTGCTTCAGTCGGTGTTCATACAGAACTCAAAGTATGTGGACCCTCAGAAGATTGGTCTAGTCTGATGGAAAGCACACTCAATGATATTTTTAACGAAGCATACAGAACAGCAGGAAATGACTTTGATAAATTAAAAAAGACCGTCGGGAAGTTTCTTGAAAAAATACGAGTCAAAGCTCATTTTAAAGGTTCAGAAGTGAAATGTGTGGTACTGATGTTTGAATGTACAACATATGCCGATTTACAATGGCTACTGATGTACTTTAAAAGTTCAGCATACCAACAAGAACTTGAAAAAATAGCAACTTCACTGACCACGTGCTTTCATGTAGATAAACAAGTCGGGATTTCTTCAGCGGTTACGCAAGAATGCTTACAAGATATTTTGAGAGAGTTAGGTAAGTACGTGTATCTTTTTTATACTTTATCTGACACGACGGTTGTTTGAAATTTTGAATTGATGGAGTTTTAAGTGATATAATATGCAGCGTATATATAAAACACCAAACGTTATGTCTACAATGCACCTTATAGTATATAGCTGTTTACTAAATGAGGTACTTTATAAAGCATGACCGCGTGAGTGTGTGTAGAAAGGGTTTTGGCTTATTTCCCAGTTTGTCGATATAAAAAAAATGATTTGTTTTATAACCCTGTTGTTTCGTCAAAAATATAGTATTTAGGGGATTAGCAGATTTCCTAATTCTCCTGTTTAATAACTTTATAAAAGGTTCTTCTCAGGAACCATTTGTCAGACTTTGAAATCGTTTTTTCAGGATTGATACCTGTGACCTTTTACTGAACCTTTCAATCAATGTTTGTGTTTGAAATATATGACCGTCAAATGCACTTGTTGCATTTCCAAACTAGTACATTTAAATATGCCTTTGTCAGCAATATTTAAACCATAGTAAATAATAGTATATAAATAGTGATTAAGCCCGATAAAATACTGATGATTTCCCTGTTCTATATAATTTACATTAAACTCCTAATAGATGACATTGAACATGCACTAAATTCCTCTTTGCATTGTTGCTTCATGAAAAATTTGCTGAAGCGACACTGAAAAAAGAGGCCGTCTGAAAAAACACAATTATATTTGATGGAAAAATGTATGCCTTTTCGACATAGACCATATTTAGTAAATATGTGAATGTTACGCATTTTTCAACAAGTATCCGCAAAATATCAAAAAGGAGAATAGTTTTCAATCATTGTTGCTTTGGTACTAACTCTCTGGCTGTTTTTTCAATATGAGGATCTTACATGGCCTGCTGTGGAGGACTGGGTTGTTCCGACCAGGGGGGAAGCGGGGGATAGGAGGAACCGAGCGAAGCAAGGTTCCGACTTCTCCCCGCTTTCCCGAGGGTCGGAACAACCCAGTCCTCCACAGTAGACCATGTAAGATCCTTTTTCTTGCATACTTTATTTGATGTTATTGCAGATTCTACGAGGAAACCGCTTTAAATAGGCCCTATTATGTTGAGCGGTAAATCAAAACTTCATGTTGATTAAATATAATTCCCCGCATGGAACCCCTTTGCGTAGGAAATTTGGTAGGTTCACACGTGAAGTTTATGTATCTAGAGCTAAAAACATAGTGCTTGATCGCACCCAAAACTATACTTTATTTACGTTGTGAATAAAAAATAATCAATTAAATCCTAAACAGAAATTCTCCTTACTCACGTCCAGTTTACTTGATTAATAGTTTCTGTCATGAGCACGAGGTTCAGATAGAAATATCCGTCTCCGAGGGTAACTGTTTTGGCGGGAACGAGGGGACGGATATTTCCATCTGAGCCAAGTATCTCATGATGGAAACATTTTCTTGCATACCGTCCTGCACTTTAAAGTAGATTTCTAAATGCAAACTTATCAAAATGATGAATTATCATGAAAAACAAACGATTTTCCGACGTTGTGTTTGGGAAATTGACGTCACAATGTTTATAACGTTACGTCATAAGTAATTCACGAGAGTCGTCTGGCATAGGAGGGGTGCCAGACCGGTTTTTCCGGCATGGGAAAAATCACCGGAAATGCCGATCCGATATGCTAGAATAATGCGACTATACCATCAACATTGACTCAATTAACTTGTTTTGTTTATACAGTGACGTCATTTATCAAGAGAAACTGTGACGTCATTTACCGCCATTTTTTGTTTTGAAAAAAGAATGATTACATAGAGGATAATTGTTGGTTTCGGTGTAAGATCATGTTATAATTTCACCGAGTGAGCACCAAAAGTGATATTTTCACGAGTGGCGCAGCCACGAGTGAAAATAACAACTTTTGGTGTTCACGAGTGAAATTAACGTGATATTACACCGATACCAACAATTTTTCTGTTTATTTTATGGTTAAAACTCTACTTTTATTGAGTTTGTTTCTACAAAATATCGAAAATCGCGGGAAACGTCACCAGAAACATAGCGCAAATGACGTCATTTAAACGACGTCATCGTCGCATGGTTTTCAGCATTAATTACGCTCGAAATACTTTTTGACGTAAATCCGGGTTAAAGATTGCAAAACAGTGAAAAATAAAAATGGTAATCCACTGTTTCAAAACTGTGGATTATCACTTTTATTTCACTGAGAAAACTCTATAATTCACTGAAAAACATAAAATAAAGGTATGTTCTTTGAAATGTGAATATATTCTGTTGCTATACATTTCTAAAATTTGATGCTCTTGCTTGTGACACCATAAAAAGCACCATTTCTTTTCGCAATCAACTCTCGCTTCAAAACTTCATGGATATTCGTTACCAACAATTTTCGTAATTTGAACCGCTGCCACGTCGTTTTCAAAAGGTGCCAAGTGTAAACAAAATGACGTCAAACATTGTAAATGACGTCCTGCAAGCATTTTTAAACGCCAAATAGTGGCGCGACGTCGCACTGACTACAGCTAATTAAAACATACACATTATAAATTGGCCTTCGTACGGATTAGCGATAAACTTCGTGCGAACAAGCAGGAACTTTCTCATAGCTAAATTTTGTTCACTACCATTTATTACAAACATGAATTTGGACGCCATTTTTATGCTGTAAATTGAAAATATATGTGGCTATAGATCTACACAAATAAATTTTACTGCGTAATTTGATAAAAAGAATGTCCAACCAATAGCAGTAAGCGAAATTTTGGCAAAGCAAATATTCACTCTTATTCACCGTAGGAAGATTGATTAGTTACTGAAATTTAGAGATAAAAGTATCGAAATATTTGTTATCTAAATACTATTCTCCGCCAACTATACAAGATGAAGATCTTTCGCATTTTCAGTACAACATCCGGCAGTTTTCATAAAATCGCAGCACAATACAAACAAGTATATATTGAGACGCTTGATACGTAATTTACTCACTAAAAACTTAAAGTAAAACATTGAAAATCACTCACAGTAAACAAAACATTGGACAGTTACACAAACGTATATTGATCCCCTTTATATCTTTCCTACATTTTCTGAAGTTATTAAGACATCTGAGTATTATACATTTATATAACTCATCAAATACATGTGACTAAATAATTTGTTGAAGTATAACATAAGGGAATCTAGGAGATTTTGTGCTGGTTGTTATTTTTTTGTAGATGTATGTTGTAAAGATCATGTATTGCAGTTCGTGATATTTTTCGTCAGCAAATTTAATTTTTGGGAATAAATACATGACAAATATTTGACATGTTGTACTAAACTAATGAGGTGAATATTTCCTGCCAAAATATAAGTGACAGAAAAACAAAGGTAGATTTCTTCATCACTTTTAACTTTCCCCACTTTTAAGTTAATTTACATGTCAGCACAAATAAAACATAACGTTTCACTATGTAGATCTACTACAACAAAATTCGTAAAAAGGGTATTAATTGCATATTAAATTAGTTTCTTAATTTAAACGCAAAATCACTACTGTCAATCTGAACTTCGTAATCTTAATTCTTAGATAGATCGGTAAATAAGGTGAAATTAATATATAGGCCAGTATGTTTCCGTAGTTTTAAATAACATTTTCTAATT
Organism: Saxidomus purpurata; assembly: GCA_022818135.1. Taxonomy (NCBI): domain Eukaryota; kingdom Metazoa; phylum Mollusca; class Bivalvia; order Venerida; family Veneridae; genus Saxidomus; species Saxidomus purpurata. The sequence goes on from JAFMSR010000073.1 coordinate 12,522, forward strand.
CAATATATAAGTAACAGTTCAGTTCAATGCAATCCAAAGATATTCTAAGGTTGCTTTTATCAAATAAAATTTATCAATCTGTTGTTTATTCGTAATTTTATACATGAAGTGTTTTTCTTAACTTTTGACTTGCAATTTTAGCGAGTTTTTGTTATGTTCTTTATTTTAATCAAACAATTTCTTGTTGCCCATTATGTCAAAAAAAGAAAACATATTCAAAACATTTTATAAGTATATAAATGGATGAGGAGTACTAGTAGCTTTCACTTCTGACCTGTTGATCGGTGATAAATACAACGTTTGTGACGCTTAATATCATAAATTATGGTGGCCGATTGCTGCCATGTCGCGTTTTCGCATGGCAAAGGCTGTTGAATTTCGCTCCGCCGCCCGTTGTGGCGAAAACGCGACAAATCCGTGAGTAATCTGACGCATTATCACCTACGCAAGAATGCGACATAGCAATAGTTTGTCGTGTTTTCGCCTGTCGCCCAGTCACCAAAAACGCGAAAACACGACAAATAAGTTTTTCGCGTTTTCAAGTGGCGGGGCGACTATGCGAACTCGACCGTGAATGCGACAGATAACTGATTTGTCGTGTTCTCATCTCGGCGAGTGGCGGGGTGAAAATGCTAAACTTTGAAGGCAAAAACGCGACAGATTTTTCGTCGCGTTGGGTGGAAAACAACTGTCACTTGGCACCCTAAATTTTTGTGTTTCACATTTTAGCCCCACCACAGCTAAACGAAAACGCGACACATTCGTAATTTGTCGCACTTTCGTCTTTGTGTTTTCGCCCGGCCATGCAAAAAAGGCAGCCTGGCAGAAATTCGCCACGATTTTAAATATTCAATACACAAAATAACTAGAAATTGCCCGATCGCAAATGATCGCGGCAGTATATACTGCTAAAAATAAAAGTTGGATACATTATGTATGTCTTACTGGCAACTGCTACACCATAGCGCGAACATACCACAAAATCTTTAACCTTTAAACCTTATTAGAAATAAATAATTTATAACAATTATCATCCATGAACTAAAGATAAAGAATAATCTAAACGAAAGGGGACATACTTCCATAATTATGCCTTGTTGGAAGTTCAATTATTAAGCGCGAAAACCTTATTTTAATTTGTGAAGACCGAAATTTGACTATTGATGTTATTAATCGCCACCTCTGTGGTCAAGTTGTTAAGGTCACTGGACTTGTAATCACAAAACCGATTCCGACAGTGCCAGTCGTTCGAGTCCCACTATGGAGGATAGGGGTCTAGTACTGATCCTTCCAAGGAACGATGGTTAGGTAAACTGCCCGCCTGCATCTGACTGGAATACTGTTGAAAAACGGCGTTATACTAAAACAAAATAAAACATCATTTGAAATAACCTGGCAACCGATGCGGCATTTGACCAGCTGACTGAAAATTGTGATTGCACATCTGCGAGATTTAATTAGACGAGCGGACTTTGGGAACCACTTTTTTCCAAACTTTCATCGACCTCTGATCTGTATCTGTACAATTACCGTGTTACAGTGCGCACAACATACGAGAGACCCTCTTCATCCCCTGCACTTACAACTATCTGGTTTCTTTTGATTGTCCTTGTTTTTGTATTTCCCCGAAAAAAAATCCGTCGCGAGTCCACTGGGCTCTTTCAGTTTAGTTTATACTAATTAAGTTATTCTCGATTGCGAAACAAGTAATTACAACGTAGAATAATCGCTCTCGAGACTTATTCCAGATGGAATCAACCTCGAAGAGAGAGAGAGGCAATGTGGAATTATTTGTGTCTTGCCTAAGGACACTATCGACATGGCTATGGTAGGGATCGAACCCGGGGCCCTTCGATCCTGGGGCGAAAGCGCTACCACTGCGCCACTGCGGCTCCACTGCGCTGTTTCACTTACAAGGTTCTCGTATATCTTCCGTTACATAATGGAAAAAGACGCTACTTGGAGCGTATATGTGAAATGAATATGTACTTTGTCCGTCGTTCAAATTGTTTCTGACATACGATAAGGCTCTGCAGTTCTGTAGTCACCTCAATTGTAGCGACAGACACTGTTCATTGCCATGGAAAAGGAAGTATACGCTGGTCAGTACTCAAATTTTTATGAATACATATTGCACTCAAGTTAATATTTCTTTTCATGTTAACTATAAGAATAAAGATAAAAAATTGAAATAGATCTTGTCAAAAGTATTTTTAAATAGAATCTATACATGTAGACACATACTAATTGATATACATTTATCTTGTAAATACTACTTATATTACACATGAACACATCACTGTGTTCTATGTCAGAACAGCGGTGCGCTTTTGTAATTCTTAAGTGAATAACGCGAGTGCCAGAATATGTTTTTGCAAACGATATTTATTTACAGACATTTATGTTTTCAAAAACAACAGAACAAAGAATTTAACGGAAATTTTTTATTGCATAGTTAACTTAGCGAAAGTGGAATCTGTTAAAATAAACTATTCTTTTATTATTATAATTAACAAGTTTTGAAGTTGGAAACTACATCTTGTGTCAGACCATGGTCTAGCCTACCATGGTAAATAAAATGCACTTATTGCTGTCCCGTGAATATCCGAATTAAATCGAAGATGGACAAACTGTAGATCTCCATATATTCGTTGTTTGATTCTTGAGAAGAAAGTTACTCTGTGTTATCAGGCGTCTGTGTTATCAGACGTGTTTTCTATGTTGATCGACTGGAATCCGATCAGTCTTGACTAAACTGGCTTCTAAAACTGTAAAATCCAATTCGGTTATAAAGTGTATGTTTTTACGAACGACTACTAAACACGGTATGAACTAGAAATCTATCATATCTAGGTGTTGTTTCGGTGTAGAAATATCTTTGGACATAGATTTATGCCAAACTCACGACAATTTACATCCTCCGATGGATATTCACTAAGCTTGACATCACACAGACAATGGCGCGAATCGGTCGAGATTTCGTGCCAAAATGAATGACGTCATTACGTTGATGACGTCATAAAAGTTAATACACGTCTCTTCCCGAATCAACCCAAATATTGTCTAACATGTTCAATGTTACTTAGACATAGAACATTATGTCCTTCAACTAATATTCTAACTTTAAATCATCTATTAAATACTGGCCTAAAATTGGCCCCGTGGCACTCAACGTAGTATATCAATTGGCCCGATTTTGGCCCCGTGGCACAGAACTGGTTAAAGGACCAAAATACAGAATTCCTTCTACTATTGATTTTCATGCTTGTCGTGGTCATATTGCGGAATCCATCGAAACTTTTTGTGTTAAATGGTGTCGTCGTGAGAATGCTGATCCAAATGCATTAACGTCTTGGAAACGAAGTATTTTTAACATTGTCGATTCTCGTATAAAATTTTACCAAACAAATGAACACCTACTTCCATCAAAACCCAAGTTTACTTTAAGACATCTGAAAAAGGAAATCCAAGAATTTCATTCTAAGTATGTCTTAGTTCCAGCAGACAAGGCGGCCAACAATATTATCATCATTTGACGCCTACATTATATTAATGTTTTACAAAACGAACTAAATAGCACTAAAGCTTATATATTGAGTCCTTCCGTTGAACAAAATGTGGTCACTGATCACATCAGTGAAGTTTCTAATTTGAAAGTTCGTATAGATGATCAACATATTAAACTTCCTACTATGTACTGGATTCCTAAATTACATAAACAACCATATAAAGCTCGTTTCATCGCTAATTCAAGCTCTTGTACCACTACAAATATTTCAAAACTATTAACATCTTGCCTAACTGCTATAAAAGCCCACGTGAAAAGATATTGTGATAAAGTATACGAAAACTCTGGTAAACATTTATTTTGGTCGATCAAAAATTCTGGCGAAATCCTGGATAAGTTTAAAGTTAATAATTACAAAGTAACTTCAGTCAGTACATACGATTTTTCTACTCTGTATACCACTTTACCACATAATTTGATAAATGACAAGCTAACTGCCCTAATTCAAAAGACTTTTGCCAGGGAGAATGTTACATTTCGATAAAGCTTTTTTTACTAGCTGTATTGTTAAACATTATACTATGTGGACCTGTGACGAAGTTTGTAAAGCCCTTTCCTTTTTATTGAACAACATTTATATAAGGTTTGGGAATGCAGTTTTCAGACAAGTAATCGGTATTCCCATGGGAACAAATTGTGCACACCTTGTCGCAGATTTGTTTTTATATTGTTATAAAAGAGACTTTATGTTGAGTCTTTCTCCAGATACGCAGGCAGACATTATCACTGCTTTTAATAATACATCAAGCTATCTGGATGATATTCTTAATATGGATAACCCGTTTTTTGGTCAATTGGTGGACACTATTTATCCCCGGGAACTCATGTTAATTAAAACTAACAATTTGGATACTGGTGCTTCATTTTTAGATTTACATCTCTCTATTTATAACAATATTATACATACCAAAATTTATGACAAGAGGGATGATTTTAATTTTAGTATTGTAAATTTCCCCCATTTGGATGGGGATGTACCTCATGCTACATCTTATGGGGTATACATTTCTCAGTTAATTCGGTTTGCCAGAGCGTGTAGTCATGTTGAGGATTTCAATGAACGTAATCAATATATTACAAATAAACTTCTTCAACAGGGCTACCGTTATTACAAATTGCGTAAATATTTTGCTAAATTTTACTATCGTAATTCTGATTTGGTTTTGAAATTCAATAGTAATCTAAAGACTCTTCTGCGAGAAGGTATTTCAAAACCCGATTTTTATGGGGATGTGGTTTACAAACTTCGTAAGATTTTGGGTCATGGCAATTTTCCAACTGTATTTGCTAAAATTATAAAACGTTTTGTTAAAAGAGGTTACGACCCAACTGTTTTGAGACACACCGCATGTTTGGTGTTCAACCCGTTTACAGTTGGACGCTATGCTTCCCTCTTTGATTGTGTCTGACGGAAGAGGGGGAGGACTCTGTGATGGGCAGTTTTTAAATCCCACTGGGACGAAACTGTTTTGATTTCTGTCCTCTGGCCTGTTTCGTCGGGCCCTTAAGGGTGTTTCTCTTGGTGCTCTGCCTTCTGCAAAGGCATTGAGTACATACGTTTTTTGGTTCTCAAGGTTTGCTTTTCATATATTCATACACGAGCATTTTTGTGTTTTACATACCATGCCTTTTGTTTCCATTGCGTGTGTTAGAGATTCACCTAGCAGGGATTACTTTTATTTACACTGTCCTGTGACTTTGGAACATGGTGGGGGTAAGAGTGAGGTTGGGTGCGCAACATAAACCGGTTTAAGCTCCCCAGTGGTGTTTTTGCCACTGACCGTTCCAAGGCGGTGCCCCACTGTGTTCCTTTAATTGTTCGTTTTGTCCTCGTGTGTTTGCTTTGTATGCTAGTGTGTGTTGGTAGTGTATGTATGTGTGTGTACATGATTGTGTGTGCGTGTGTGTTGTGTGTGTGTGTGTGTGTTGGTGGTGTGCACTTCTGGGTGCTATGGGGCTCGTTTTGGGGAGGCTGCGTTTTTGGTATGTGGCATTCCCTGTTTGATATTATTTTTGTTTTTTTCACTTGTAAACCGCCGTGAAACATATCTCGGAAATAAAGTGTTCCAGGTACGAGTTGAATACACGAAAGTAGTTCGGGTGCTGTCAAGTAAGCCCGAGATGTACTTTCCCTAGGGAAAGTATAGGCTGATCTCTTCCCTCCTCGTGCTGGGATCCGCCAATACTTTCTCCGGGGGGTATGCAAGAATAAGTAGGTCCATCTCAATGAAAAAATAGTCAAAGTCGAACTATCGAAATCATAGGCGTTATTAATAAATTACCGTTCTATAACAATTAAAGAACGTAACTTTGAAATTTTGAATGCAACATTTAAAGAGGCACTCCCTACATCTAGCAGATTATATTCTCGAAACAAAGATTATGCGTTTAATGAACGTAAAATGATAAATAAATACAATTTCAAAGAAGAACCTATGGCGAAAAACGCCTCATTTTACCACAATAAATCAATATAGAGGTTTTTTGTAATAAATCGCATCCTCCCATTAATTGTAAAACAACAACTCTACATAGACTACTGAATGGTTTACGGTACTGCAGTATATTTTAAACCGCTGATTTTATCGATAATGACTGGGAATGCATAGCTGAAACTTTTAGGTTAATTTAACATACTTCCAAAGATTATATTATTTATGTTTTGGAGGTTATTTAGGGCAATCGAAGATTTGTAAATAACCAATTTTTTTAGAGGATGTATTATTCTAGCATGGCTGTTCTGGTCGTAGATACATTTATATGAAAGGTAGACGAATTGTTTTTGTACTTAGTGGATTTATACTTTCCAAATAAACGAGACCAATTAAATTTAATTTTATTTGTGTCTGAAATGGTATATGATAAACGACGTCACTTGGTTTAAAGGTTTTGTGTTTAATAAGGGGAAAACGTGTCGGAAACTCTTTCCTTTAAATAGATGTAGCAGAACTTGTAAACGTGAAGGAAAAATATATTCACCAACTTTTTATCAAAGCACCGAGAGTACTGTTCGGAAGTGAAACGGAAATGTTGGTTCGGTTTTGCCTTTTTTATTGAATATGAGGATTTGTCTTACTTAGTTGATAGCCTGAAACTTTCGGTTTCCTATTCTTGAATAGATAAACTACGCTGATATAATTATGAAACAAGCATAAAGGACATCGTTGCAATGCTGATGTGAAAAATATAACACAAAATGTTACAAAGCTCGGCAGGCAGGGTAATATTATTTACAAATACACATCGTTTACATGTACCATTGCATCAGACTCGGAAATCAATTTTGACGATGTGCAGTGAACCGTCCATTAGCCAGTGAAAGTCAGTATTTGATATCCCGTATTCGCCATTTTAATGTAATTGACATGTAATTTTCTATGTGTGATGAAACTGAATGAAATAGTACATGTTATTAGAAAGTACGGCACAGCTGGATATAAAGGTTAGTGTGAAACATACAAATACATACATAATCGTAATATATTTATAAAAGATATCAGAAAAGATATAATTTGTAGTGTCGTCGCCTTGGCGCAAAAAGTACTGTAATTGACGGGAGACACAAAAATGATTTGTTTTTGATTTGTTCATATCAAGTAAATCTTTTTTAACCATACTGCAGAGTAAAGTTAGTATTCGTGCATATTTAACCGCTTTAAAAGATTGAATTTTTCAATTCAGTTTAAAGATTTATTACATATTCTTTTTCACTTACATGACTCTTTGCGCTAGCGTTATTACACGTAAAAAGGCATCATACCAGAGTCTTTGGGGAGGCTGCGTTTTTGGTACGTGGCATTCCCTGTTTGATATTATTTTTGTTTTTTTTTGCACTAACTTTTAAAGTATAGGAGCCAACTAAGAGCACTGTATACACATTTTGAAATTGCTGTAAAGATAATAATACCATAACTATGGTTAAAATTTGTGTTCAGTATTTGATTTAGAATCAAAGTTGAGACATCAATAAATATAAATTGAACGAAACTAATCCAATTTCTATTTTATAATTTATTTCAAACAGTAACACACAAACTATAGACTGGAGTAACAGCTTTAGTAAAGGTGTCAAATAGAATTAAAATGACTGTCTCTATTTTGTAACACCAAGTGTTTGCAAAACCTATTCGTAAAATTAATTTATTACAACAACGTGTCAAAGCAAATGTACATGTATACAACATTTTGTAGCCTCAAATTATTTTGATCGTATTGATAGAAACAACAACAAGAACTGCGAGACTATCTAGCTTTCTGATCTTAGCAATAATAACATGCACAATGACTGCGAAATGCCTTTTATATGCGAGCCAAGGTCTCATAACATTTATGGTACGCAGATGGAATTATGTTCCTTCTACATAGACAAATCAAATAATTATATTTGTCTCTTGACAATTTTGGTTGGTTTGCATATTCAAAGATAGGTGACGTTTTGGCAGTTTTGACCTTTTTCTTAAGTTAGGTCGTAACATAGCTTTGTGTATTGGTCCATCAAAATCATATTTAAGCATCATGCAGGCCGGGACATCAGTATTGAATTCAATTTCCCTGATTATCCTCCACCTAAATTTAAATGAAATGGTTTCGAAATTTAAGTTTTTATAGAAGTTAAATGCAAAGATGAAATTTCATAAAACCTCTATTTTTCAATCCATATGTAGCACCAAGCCTCGTGGTCACCAATGCTATAAACAGTTGAATTGTAGTTATTTAATTTTCTTGAATAATATAGTTGTCATTGAAATGACTTTGGAAGGGTGAATAATTGTTGCAGATCAAAACATGTAGTGACATGAGACGTATCAGCCTCAATTAACAGCCTCTTTTTGTTCCCTGGCAATAATTTAAGTAGTAATATGTCGCTCAAAACCTACACTGTTAAGTTCATTTTTGTGTCGCCCTTTCAGAGAAAATGCGATACATAGGGATCGCTTTGTTCGTCGGTCTGTCGGTCTGTCCGTCCGTCCATCCGTCCATCCGTCACATAAACTTAACGTTGGCTAAAACTTTGCCATGTCTTAAGATTTCTTCGTCAAACTTTCCAATTGTATTGCTTATGACAAAAGGGTCGTGATGCTGCCAAATATTGTATGTCAAGGTCATATTTGACAGAATTACTTCCCTTTTTGTACTTAGATTTTGTCACGAAAACTAAATGATGGCTATAACTTTGCTATTTCTTAAGATGTCTTCACCAAACTTTCAAATTGTATTGCTTATGACATAAACGTCATGATGCCGCCAAATTTTGTAGGTCAAGGTCATATTTGACAGAGTTATGCCCCTTTTTGTACTTAGCTTTTGTCACAAAATTATTGGTTATTCTGATAAAGCGTAAGAGGGCGACACAAGTGTTTACTGAACACCCATCTAGTTGTACTTATCATAGGGTCGTGATGCCGCCAAATATTGTATGTCAAGGTCATATTTGACAGAGTTACTTCCCTTTTTGTACTTAGATTTTGTCACGAAAACTAAATGATGGCTATAACTTTGCCATTTCTTAAGATTTCTTCATCTAACTTTCAAATTGCATTGCTTATGTCAAAAGGGTCGTGATGCCGCCAAATTTTGTAGGTCAATGTCATATATGACAGAGTTAAGTCCTCTTTTGTACTTAGATTTTGTCACGAAAACTAAACGTTGGCTGTGCCAGTGTTTTTTGATTTGTCGTTACTCGAACCCGCCGCCCCTATTTTTTCGTATTTTCAAAAAAAAAAAAAAAAAAAAAAATTAAAATCGCGAAAGTAGAGGTCCGTTTATACAAGTGATAACGTCAAGAAGCTGCATTTGTCTAGTGAATTTTTCCAGACCGATTTTGTTCCCTGGTAATCATCCTAACATGATGTATATTTCCCCCATTTTTGACCAAAAATTCCCTCAAAATGAATGCTGACAAAAGTTTTTGATTAAATTAATCAAATGCTTGCCAAAATTGTTATAAAATGTAAGTTTCCATCAATAAAAACGTTTCATAATCACTTCTTGCAATTATCTAATACCTTAAAATTGAAATAGTCAGCCGAAAATCGCCGATTTTTCGTTTGTCATCTATTTTCGCGACCCCGTTTTTTGTTAATTTTACCAAAGAAAACAGTGTTCAGAAGACTCAAAAAAAGATAACAATATATGTTTTTCATTTGTTTCAACACAAATGCCTGTTGTTAACAGTTTTGTTACTGACACCAGTATTTTTATCAGAAAATTTAGTTATTTTTTCAGTTCGATTATGGGCCGAAATTCGGCCCCATTCCCCTCCTAAAATTATATATTTTATCCCTAAATTTTTTTACAAAATATTCCCCTCAGAATAGTGACAAAATTTTTGACTCACCTAAACTGCTGATAAATGTTTTTGATTAATTTAATCAAATGTTGGCCAAATGTTTTATAAAAATGCAACTTCCCATCAATCAAAGTTTCAGAATCATTTATTGCAATCACTTGATACCTTACATGTCAAAAAATCAGCTGAAAATCACAGATTTTTCGTTTGTCACCTATTTTCGCGACCCCGATTTTTGTTATTTTTTCATAAAAATGGTAAACACAAGACTCAAAAAAAGACAATGTACACAATGTTTTCAATTGAAAATAGCAGTATTCATTTTATTCATGTGTGTTTTAGCACCAGTGTTTGATGCTTTGTTACTGACACCAGTATTTTTAATCTGAAAATATTATGTTAAATTTCTGTTTCTTCTCTATATAATTGGGAAAAGAATAATGTAATAAAAGTCAACAAATTTTCAAGGACATTTTGCTCGGGGAGGGGGGTGTTCTTATGTCGGATTTTAGAAGAGAAAGCAGGTATAAAAAAGTCTTTTTTTTTCCCCTCCTCCGTACGGAGCTTTTTAATTTCAAACTTCGAGTAACAAGAAATAAAAAAATTCTGGCCCTGTTAATTTAATTTGCCATATTAAAGATTTCTTCATCAATCTTTCAAATTGCATTGAATATGACAAAACACCCATCTAGTCTTTAGTTTCACACATGTTCCTGTTTGCAACGCACACAGCACACTGGTCTTTAAGTGGTTTTTGAAAAGCAATACTGTACCGAGTATTAAAAATATGCCTGTAACTTTAAATTGACTCTGTTTTAATGCTTTCAACGAAGATCTTTAGACGTGATATCACCGTAGGCTCTCTTTTTGTTCAAGGTTGCAACAGCTTCAGCTATATCAAGAGTGCCATGGTAAAATGTTTTACAGATTTGAATTTTCTCATCATGTATTTAATAAAAATATTGTCTAGGCTGTTTTCGTCTACTGCCAGTTTTGTTTGTGATTTTCTTGCGAGGAATTTCTTCAATGGTATGAGCAATACATTCAATTTTGTTTTCATAGTAAGCAGTTTATTAAAGAAAAGTATGAAATAATTTTTCTCTGTCATTATAAGTAATGTTTATATGACACTTTCTCCTAGAGTCCCTAGCCAGCCTTAATTAGCTAAGCCCTCTTAATTTTCCCACTTTTTGTTATGTAGTTTTGACTTTTTTAATGTTTCAATATATTTTGTTTCCTCTCGGTTTCATTTCTGACACGTTAACATGACTGCCTGTTTTCATATCAATGTTGTTTTTATTATTTGATTTGATGAGAATTTTTATCAAGGTCCGTCCAAAAGAGCACTTATGTTAGCTTAATATCTGGATGAGACCCCGGCATGTCTCCCGTCATGCCTAAAAACAAAATTTTGAAGCCAGAAATAGGAGAAATTTACCTGACTGCAATTTCCAGCTAGTATAGCCAAAGGTTTATCACTGTTGTTCCGCACATACCTGTACTTGGTCTATGTTTAGGTCATGACCAGGAGCATCAGGGCATGATAAATCTGAATCTATGTCTAGGTCATGACTAGGGATAGCAGGACATACTACATCTGGTTCTATGGTAAGGTCATGACTAGGGATATCAGGACATGATACATCTTTGTCTTCAACAATGATAGTAATATCATTCAAAAATGAACTGTTCATGATATCAACACAAGTATCTGATAGATTAAGAGCTTATAAAGTTTTATCAATAAATCTGACATGCTTTCATTGAAATCAGTAAAACCTGAAATGCTGTTACTGTCATCAGTTTCAGTGATAACAGAAAGTGAAACATTATCAAGGCCCTCTATCTTTTCTTTTAGAGAGAACAATTCACTGTCATCAACAGGATCAAAACCTGAAAAGCCAGATCCTTAGTCAGATGAATTGTCAAGCTCTGAGTCCCCCTTTACTCAATCTTGAAGTGGAATTTCCTCGTTAAATATGACTCCACAAATTAAATGGCACATCAACATATTTAAATATTGAAGCACTATTGTTTTCCACAAAAAGGCACAATGCATTCAATTTGTTGTGTACTGTGAGTATTGCTTTACCATCACCACAGACCATGTTGCAAAAATTTATACCGTGTGGGTCATGGAAGTAGTATTTGTCATCATCAAACACAAAAGAACATGAATATGATGAAGAACTTGATCCAAAATACAGAATGAGACATGTCACATCTACTTCTACATCTACGTAAATCTTCAAGTCAAAAAATGGATGTGCAGTCGCCTTATGTTTTAGTTTTCCACATAGGGTTTATCTAATATTGAGGGGCCTGTTGAAATTAACATCTGGCAGGTCCGTTACCATCAAGTAGGTCAGGCCTGGAGCTTTCTCTATTATAGACTCATAGATACCGTCACGATTTCGCAAAATATTGTTCAGTTCTGAGGATGTTCACATTAGAGGCTTCAAATGTATACTTAAGTAAATGCAACTGATTGAGTTGCCCTTGAAAATAGCATTGCCTTGATGATAGGATGTTTGTAGCATCTGAAAACTAACAAGGAACTTTTTATAAATGTTGCCTGTACTATTGTGTCATATTTTTTCTTCGCTATAAGTCAACTTGTATTTTAACTGATAATAATAATAATTATAATAATAATAATAATAATAATAATAATAATGATACTACTACTGCCACTACACTTTTCTGGCTTTGTTGATTTCGTACATCAAGGTCAATAAATAACACATGTATGTACATGTATAGGTCATATAAACGATAACTTTATAGTCATTATGATGTCATCAATGACATCGACATCATCATATAGCAAAATAATTATTTTACCAAAATACATGTAATAATAAAATAATGAAGAATTCACAATAGAAAAATCTTGACAGTTTCTTTTGAAAAATATTATTAATAAAAAAAATATTTGTGCAAAAAGTCTGGTAAGTGCAGAAAAAATATATTGGACCAAATGTTATATTGCAAATTCGAAGATCTTCGGTGCTAAAACTGTAGTAAGTGAAATTTCCACAGTTTTTGCCCCGATACATTTTGAGCTGCAGTTACGTGCTTTCATTTGATAGTTTCATTTGATAGCAAAAAAAGTATTTTTCATTGAAATACAGCTTCCAGACTTTAATGACTAATGGAAATTGATATGTGTAAACTAAAAATGCCAAAAAATAATTTTCCTCAAAACAGTCAGTAACATGGCTTTTTGCTCCACGGTGACGATGTAATTTACTACCTGTGAGATTCGAACCCATCTAAAGAGAAAGTGTGAAGGTAAGTATATATTTCCCCTATTTCTTGCTCGTCATTCTTTACTGAAAGACATTTGAAAAATATGCGACATGGGGCTTTCGAAACGCTACTTCCATCCCCTTAAATTTGTCTTAGCCTGATATCAATCGTCCAGGTGTCGTTCATGACTACACAACACGTGACGTCGTGTTTGTAAACTAGCCATTCTTTTGAAAACACCTAAGTTATGTGGGTTCCTTTTAATTCGTTATATTGATAATTAAGTAACCTTAATAGCAAAAGATACGTTTTGCAGATTTTATTAAACTAGTGGTTGAAGCGGAACATAATTGGAAAAAATAAGTAAATCATTATTAACAAAGGTTAAACAATAGATCTTAACAGCATAAACGACTTCTTTAGCTTTACTGGACGAAGTCCATCAGAACTTATGCCATGGTGTCGTCCGTTCGTTTGACCGTAAACTTTTCCATGATAACACTCTACACGTCACAATTTTCATTTGACTTACATGAAACTAGCTCAGAAAGTTGCATGCCACTTGTTGATGTATATTTTTTTGTTTTTGGGTCAATGGGTCAAAGGTCTGGGTCAGAGTGACCCGGAACTTTGAAATTTATGTCCGCTCAGTTTATTTAAAAATTCTGCTATTTATGACATTGTACTATAGCCAATGGTAGCCAGGTGAGCGATATAATGGCAATATTGGCGCTCATTTTTATTAATTTCATCACAGATAAGTGAGGCTTCTTATAAAGTAAAGTTCTCTTTTGGAACATTGCGAGGAGATAGTAAAAGCAAATAAATCAGACGTTACAACTGGCAAACATTAAGCGCTTTTTTTTCACGTAGCCCCGACATTTGCACCTGGGTTGTAAAATTACTAGTACTACCGCCAAAAGATATCTTACAGCCAAAATTGGCCGTTATTTGTTCAAAATCATTCCTAATATTGCGTTTTTTTTCAAATCTCAAGTTCTTATACTGAAATACCGGCTTATAACAAAACATTACTCTTGAAGCATGCTATAACATTGAATACTGTTTACACGCCAATGCCCCTAGGAAGTGTATACATCATCAATGATGCACTATTTTGTACAAATACCTTTTTATTTTTTACTCTCTGCCACTAGAACGTTAAGTGAATGAAAATAAACCATCCTTGCCATCACATATTCATGTTATATTAAAAGAATAGAATTTTATTTGCAGTAAACTGCAACACAACAAAATAGATAATATTATGGTTTTTTTTCTTTCTGAGACAAAAATTGTAGTATTTTTGTTTCCGTAGATTGTCCAATGGTCTCTTAAAGCAATTTCTTTGTTAACATATGTATTTTCGAACACGCGCACGCATAAATTAACATTGCTTTCGTCATAGCAAATAAATTGTTAAAATAAAGTTGCAACAAGGAAGACAAGCCGAAACAGTAATGCAGACATAAAAGACGCCGCCAAATTTTTGTTTTCCATTTTAATAGCACTCCGAAGTGATTGGATAGTTTTTCATACATTCATATATACGTTGTTACATGTATTCAATTGAAATGAGTGAATGTAGTATAAAATTATTTTATATGATTCATTCATGATCATTTGAAATTTTAGACATGTCGCTAGGAAAAAAACGGCATATTAACTGTTATCCCGTTGCAACGCACAGAAGCAGAGTTAACTACATTTATTCATAAAATCTAGCTTTACATCACAATTATATTACTATATAAGCTGTTTTCAAGTTATACAAACACTATATTAACAAAAATTAAAACAGTTCCACTTGGCTGCGCTTTCCGTTAAGGACAACATGTGGGTCCCATTTTAAACATGTCCGAATATTCTATTGTCAGACAGGTCTTGCTTTGCAACCGATATTAATAGAATGTAATTCTATGATTAGCTATTTTATTTTCGGACAGAATGGATTTCTTAACAAAATTTATATTTCTATTTTTTATAAGGACAGTAAATGCTAGAATAAATTTTATTCATGACTAATATTACATCTATGAATTAAATAAATTATATAAAATGTAACACCTGTTGTTATTTAATTGAATTTATTTAGTTGTAAGCACAATTTTACATTTTGACTCTTTGAAAACTCTATTCTGTGTGATTTTCATCTTGTCATTTAATTTTTCCTTTTTTATTGTATTTATTAAGGAGTTTAGTTTTAATTTACGTATCTAATCTTGGAGTTTCTGTACATATCAAAGTTCATGCCCCAGATGCCCGAATGATTAGGTGTTTAAATTTAATTTTTCACGAAGCTATTCAAAGACACGCGTCCATGGCTCAATGTTTTTTTGCATCCCAAATACTCGACGCCGCCTCTAAATTATTATTTTATTTTATTTCAGATAGGGAATATGATGAAGCAGACTTACCTGAAGAGAATAAATATCCAATTCAGAAGAAAACAGATAAATCACACACAGAGAGTGTTGATGAAGCTGAAAAATCGAAGGGTTTGCAACTTGCCCTTGAATGCACTTCACTGGAGGAATTGCGCCATATCTGGAATTTATTCCAGAAGGGAGGTGCAACAGAACACCTGAACGAGATAGCTGGTGCTTTATCAGATCATTTTGGAGTAAATGTGTCATTGAAAGCACAGCTTGATATTGGTGAATTTAAAGCGGCCATAGAAGAAACAGGTAAAAAGCAAAACTTTATGCAAGTACATTTATCTTATAAACGACGTGGAATTACAGTGGTCCAACGAGCTGTAATAATTTTCATTTCATACGCTATTTCGAAATATTGTTTTAAGCCATAACTAAGGAACCAATGGATGATATTAAATGTTTTCTAAACAAAATAAGTATACAATAGCATAATGCATGACTTTCGTGTTCTAGTATCTACAGGGTTATTTCCCTTTAGTTTGTTTTCTTCTTTATTTAATATAAAACTTTAATACTCTTTCTCTGAAACCGGTTATAAAAAGTGAATTGTAATTGTCACAAATAATCTAACTATCACTCTTTCTTATGTCTCCCCCCCCCTACTCACAACCATCCGAACCCAATCCCGTTGGGGGTGGGACATATTTAAAATGCTTTTTGTTTGTCTGAAAAGACTTGCCAGAATTTGATTATGTTTGGCACATGTATTCAACTTTTTAGTCTCTGACAATTGAAAATTTAGAAAACGGATTTTTATAAAAAAAAAATTAGGGGTGTGGGGGGGGGGGGGGGGAGGGGTGGTATATAGGAGTCACCCGGAGGTCGGTCGGTCGGTCAGGTGGTCTGTTGCATTTTCCTTGTCTGGAGCATAACTTGAAAACTACTAGTTGGAATTCAATACAACTTCATACAATGGTCAAGCACATTGAGAGAAAGTGCAGTGACTAAGAACCATAACTCCATCTTGACTCATTTCAGAGTTATTGCCCTTTGTTACTTTTCCTTGTCCGGAGAATAACTTGAAAACTAC
Source organism: Saxidomus purpurata (assembly GCA_022818135.1). Lineage (NCBI taxonomy): Eukaryota > Metazoa > Mollusca > Bivalvia > Venerida > Veneridae > Saxidomus > Saxidomus purpurata. The sequence goes on from JAFMSR010000073.1 coordinate 29,099, forward strand.
AAGTTGGAATTCAATACAACTTCATACAATGGTGGAGTACATTTACAGGAAGTGCAGTGTAAAAGAACCATAACTCTTTCTTGAGTAATAACAGAGTTATTGCCCTTTGTTACTTTTCCTTGTCTGGAGCATAACTTGAAAACTACAAGTTGGAATTCAATACAACTTAATACAATGGTCAAGTACATAGAGAGAAAGTGCAGTGCACAGGAACAATAGCTCTTTCTTGAGTAATTACAGAGTTATTGCCCTTTGTTAATTTTCCTTGTCCGGAGCATAACTTGAAAACTACTTGTTGGAATGCAATACAACTTCATACAATGGTCAGCACAATGAGAGAAAATGCAGTGTATAAGAACCATAACTCTATCTTGGGTAATTACAGAGTTATTTTCAAGAACAATATCTCTATTTTAGTTTTTTTGCAAGGTATTCTGTTACTACAAACTTCCTCAGTTTATAAAGCAGTCTTTCGGGGGTATTAATCACATTTAGTGATAGCTCTAGTTTTAGATCTGTTTGTGATTTGCTTCATTCGTCAGGGGATATAAATTCTTTTAATTTGCTTGTCGAAACATGAATTTTGACTGGAACTTATTGTCATTTTGTCCGGATTTGTAAGCAGCTTTTAAAAATTCCTTGTTTGAAATCCCACTTGATTTTGAACAAGCGACCACAAGCGTGATTCTAGTATAGCCGATATATTACTTAGTCCAGTAGAGGTGTTATAACTGTACTATGACACATTTATTATTTTTGCAGTTGGTCATCAAGTGTTTGAAATACAGGAGGACAAACAAAATTTAGACGCTTTAAGAGGAAGACAGATATTTGATGGTAATTAGTTAGTTTAGAACACGGTACAACACAATATACTTGTAAAATCTAGAACATAGCACATACAAATCATTTGACTTTCAGACGGGCAGTCTATTTTGTCACCTCTGTCTAGAATTAAGAATTGACATGTTTACTTGTTAAGACCAAGCTGTTCTTATTCATAAATGTAATTATAAATCGACATTACAGTACGAGAGAAAAAGTAGTGCCGACGTCTGGATTTTGAAGAATAACACTTTGTCTCCTGAAAATCTAAAATTCACAAGACCGCATTCTTCATTTATCATTTTCTATGACAAATGATTGCTCGAATTACTACAATTTCTGTATGGAAAAGAGGTTCTTTCGCATGTCAGTACAGATGTAGTTTGCCTCAAAACAATGAAAACTATTTTAATTTATAGTTTATTGTTCAATCAAATATTAATAGCAATTTACATTGGGCTTGTATTGACAAATCACATACTGCAAGGTTTTTTTAATGATCAACTCCTACATAAAACCCCCGTTTAACTCAATGTACAAAACTGATAGTGTGTGCGCCGCCATTATTGAGCTTTGCCTGACCTGTACCGTATGGGTAGGGGCAGGTAACACCAGACTTTAACCTACCTTGAATTTTGAGTAAACTGAATGAATTACGCTGATAATCTGTAGAAAAGGGCTATTTTAAACTGTCCGTCTGACATGGTTGCTGGTAATATTGTCACAATAAATACATCATTGGAAAGTGTTTGATAAAAATATGCAATTTGATATATTTTATTTCACCACAAACATTGAATCAGTTGTTAACTTGACTATTGCGTAGAAGTTATATACATGTATAAAGATAATCAGTTGTAATATTAACTCGACAGAAACAGACGGAAAATAGCCTCGTTCTTGTTTGATGCAATATTTTACCCCCGACTAGGAAGGGATTTACATATAGCTGTCAATTATAGCTGTCAAAATATGCATAATCCGTGGAGCCCGATTATCACGGATAGTAAGGCTTCTACAACAACCTTCTAACAATGTGTTTTTAACGAATACATGTATTATGTCGTGAAAACAAAAGTTTATGAAAACTAAAACTGTCACAAGAGTGACGAATTATACCCCCACAATACAGCTTTGTCACAGAAGTATGGCAACCATAAGAAAGGAATGGCCACAAGGACATAGAGTTGAGTTATTATACAATAACTTGTGTAAATGAGACCTTGACCTTTGACCTATTGACCCCAAAGTCGAACTTGACCTGTATTTCATAAAGTTGCACGTGTGTATCAAAAATTATTTAAATCGGTCAAGCCTTTCATGAGTTATCATCCGGAAACTGTTTTACAGTTCAGAGTCACTGTGACCTTATTATACAATAACTTGTGTAAATGAGACCTTGACCTTTGACCTACTGACCCCAAAGTCGAACTTGACCTGTATTTCTTGAAGTTGCACGCGTGTACCAAAATTATTCAAAAGGGTAAAGTCGTTCATGAGTTATCATCCGGAAACCATGAAAAGCAACAGACCGACCGACAAACCGACAAGCTCACTCCTATATATACCCCCCCCCCCAAACTTCGTTTTGTGGGGGTATAATAATTTAATCTCGCGACATAAGCTGTAATAGTTTTCGGCGATTGCGCCTTTTCATATAGCAACACGTCATAAAAAGAAAAACTTGTTGATTTGGCCATTGTTTTGTCAAACTGTTTGAAATTTTAAAGTACACTGACACTATTTTCATATATTAACTCCTGACTGTAACAGTTGTCCAGCTGTAGACTGAAGACTTTCCACCTGAATTATGGAACCTGACAAGGGTTTGGGTCTGCCTCTGGATATTGCCACCTGAAACGGAGACAAAGCATTTTTTATCTTATATGAGTTTGTGTGTGTCTGAAATCAAAGTTGGTTTGATGAGCTCTCACCTACTTAAAGCAGAAATTAAAACAAGTATGGAATGTTGCAGACTAAATTTGAAACTGTTTTGCAAAGCAAATGTCACTGTCAACATAATTATTAATTCTAACACTAACTCCATTGCGTCTCATATAAGGAAAGAAGGATTTGAGCGTGATATACAATACGGTATATCACTCGAATGGCCGGATCTATGTTCAGTTTTGAAAATTACCCCCCGCGTATTTTAACATAATTTAAACGTTCACACACGTTTACATAGTCGGTCTTTGTGTTCGAACTGCAACATATGTTGAATATTCATTAAATGTTCACCAAAAACAGTTGAACGCTGGAAATATAGTTTTGGCATATTTTATGTACACGTGATTCTGTCAATTACGCGGGACGTTGTTCGTGCTTTATGTCGTATATATGACGTCATCAACGTTTAATCCCGGCGCCATAAGCACTCGGCTTCTTGAAGTTAGACGGTATACAGATAAATGCTTATGATTTCACTGAAAATATACTCAGCAAAATTAGAAACGTCCCTCATTGTTTAGATAACAGTCTAACAGATAAACCTGGAGACTTGCACGGATCTGTGCAAGAGGAAAAAATCCGCAATTATATCTCAGCAGGTATCCTAGTATTAGTGACGCCTTGACCAATTTATTAGACATAAAATGGCAGTAGTAATTTATAGCATCTAGAATATGAAACACATAAAGGTTGCACACAAATTTATTGAGAATTTGTTGAGGATGGTTTATCATTACATTGATACTCTACTTTTCTTTACTGTCTTGTTTGTAGAATATAGTATTTTCAAAAAGTTCAACTAGATTAACAAAATAGTTAAAAACAAAATATTCATCATTATTGTTGTTGCTTTTTAAAATGAGTGTATTTTGTCTGCCGTTCATTTGTTATTTTTGATAGCAGGCACCAGCTAGACAACTAAGGTGCAAAATAAACCACAGCAAAGTGTATACTAGGTACACAATTATTATATGTTTTGAATTGAAAATAAGTATTAAATGTTCTTCTTTTTTATATTAAATACGGATATGCTTAAATTTAAGACAGATTTGCATTGAAATGCTTTTAAAATTGCAATACAAATAGTTATCTGGAATTCTCCTCTATATATTGTCCAAACCTAAATCTAAATATGTATGTCCCAGAGACAATGAGATTTTCACTAACATTCAGTCTATATACAAAACAGATGAAAATAATAATTTTCAGCTAAATTTTTGAAATAATTAATTTAAATGTACTTTTTGAATAAACTAGATTCAAAACAGACGGATCAACTTACTAAATTGAATCTATTTTTCACAAACATCAAATTGAATATAAAACAGGCTTCATTGTTTGTCTTGTAAGGAAAAAATATACCTGCTGTTACCCAATTATGTGAAAATTAATTGATTCATAATTTCTTGTAGTCTCTGGTAGTTAAAGGAACGTGAAAATATTAAAATACAATGCAATAAACACCTTTCTCTGACCATAGCTGATAGTGTAAAGGATGTTGATATCTTAAAAAGTAAGTCATGCTTGTAGTTTCAAGTATGAAATACATGTGAAAGAACAAAAATATCCTATGGTCAAGCTGACCAGCAGTAATAAATGATTGCCTGTTCAGAACCATTTGCCAGGAAACCATGCTGAGGTGTTAACTGTTTTACTAATTTTATTGCTCTCGTCAGGTTTTAGGGAATTTCTGCTTCTGGCAGACTTATCTGTTAGACTGATAAAGTTTTCCAGGAAACTCAGGATGTAACACTCATAGATAACAGCAAAACCTAAATTATGTTCACTGGTGCGTCGATTTCTGTTCAAAACATATGGCTGGAAAAAAAACGTAAAGACTGTTGCCCTTGAAAAAATGGTAGGGGTCCAAATGAAAAAAAAATTGAGTTAATTTCAAGTTTAATATTCTGCATTAATTTTTGTCAATAACGTGCATAACCACCATTTGCACGAATGCACGCCATTATTCTACGGCGCATTAACGCAACTAAATTTAAAATGAGTGCATTAGGCAAATTTCTCCATTCAGCTGCAACGCATGAGTCAGGTCATGAATATTATCAATTTGGTGGTTGGCTCTTGCTTTTCGACCCAACTTATCCCATATGTGCTAAATTGGGTTGAGATCAGGAGATATCGCCGGCCATTGGAGAACGTTAGCAATGTTCCTTGCCAGAAACTGAGTTGTAAACCTTGCTACATGAGGGCGAGCATTATCTTGATGTCGTATTACACCAGGGCCATGGCGACTATTACATGGTAAGGCATGTGCATTCAATACCTCAGCAACATAGCGTTGTGCATTAAGGTTTCCCTGTATAAAAACCAAGTCTGTCTTGCGGTCACCCATAATCCCCTCCAAGACCGCCATCCCTCCTCCAAACCTATTCGTCTCTGCGAGGCAGCAGTCTGCAAATCGCTCATTTTCACGCCTGTAGACGCGTAACCTACCGTCTGCGTGACTGACAGTGAAACGAAATTCGTCGGTAAACAATACTTGATTACAGTCTGCCCTTCTCCAATTCAAATGACGTCACGCCCATAAAAGCCTTGCAGTTCGGTGACGTCGGGTCATTATTTGACCGGTGTAAGGGCGCCGTGCTCTGATTGATTGGGCGTTGCTACGCAACCGATAACGAATTGTCTGCGCTGAGACGCCGTACCGTCTAGCCGTGACAGTGACTGGCAGCCGTCGATGACGTTAGTGAGACAGTGTTATGTAACGGTCGGTTCTAGCCATTGTCACGCGGGGTCTTCCAGGTCGCGGACGATCCTGAACAGCACCGGTCTGTCGGTAACAAGTCGAAAGGCGCTCAATCGTTTTACGGCAGCATCCGAAATGACGCGCGACTGCTCTTGCTGTCATTCCTCCAATTAACATCCCAATTGCTTGATTTCGCTCGTTTTCAGAAAGACGTGGCATCTTGAAAGCAGTGAAAAATTTAAGAAAAGTTTAAATTTTTCAATAAGCCTCTATCGCATGAATAGTAAGACATGGACTGAATAAATATGTCGGCCACGTGCATATAGCGCACGTGGAAATCATGAAAATGAACGTCTCAGTCACTGACCACGATGTAGAGGTGTACAGTTGGTAAATTCTACACCATGGTAAAGTTAACACTACAGGGATTAGATATACATGTATATTATACTGGTAAAACATCCACAGACAAGTTTATGGAAGCGATAAAAGAGGGTTGTTTCTAATTTTGCTGAGTATAGTTGAGCTGGTATTGATACAATCTGCCGTTATATCACAGTACGTACATGAAAACTACGAAATAAAATTTAATATAAAAATGATTCCTTTAAAACAAGTTAATGCAAGTAATGCCATAATTATAGAAATGGGGGATTAAAAGTTCTGGGAACAGCAAAATGTTCTTGCGTTGTCTGGCGACCTGGAAAGTCACCCAGCTTAGCGTTATAAAGTAATTCATCATTTTTTCCAAGTAAACGTGTTAGAATAGAAATAGATTTTGCTTTTGTGTGACATACCGGTTTGTTTATCACTGTTATCATACCTGTGAACCCTACCGTTTCTTGCGGTATACTACCGGAATTCAAAGAGAAAACAATAATCTCACACCTGGAGATGCCATTCTACCGTAAATTAGCAATTATGATCAAATTGACCTTTAACCCAGAGTGTAAACAAATTATTGACACCTACCCTAACTCCTTAGCATATTTTAAAACATGCAAAGGTTAATGCCTTGCAATGAAACACACCTACCCTTACTTTGTATCCCAGATTTAAACATATAAAAGTTTATATCTTTCATCTCAAAACACCTACCCTCACTCCTTAGCATATTTTAAAACATGCAAAGGTAAATGCCTTGCAATGAAAAACACCTACCCTTACTCCGTATCCCAGATTTATACATATAAAAGTTTATATATTGCATTTAAAACACCTACCATCACTCCTTAGCAAATTTAGAAAGAAAGGTTAATGTCTTGCAATGAAAACTACCTACCCTCACTCCTTATTCGATATTTAAACATATTAAAGTTTATATCTTTCATCTCAAAACACCTACCCTCACTCCTTAGCATATTTTAAATTATGCAAATGTTAACGTCGTGCAATAAAAACACCTACCCTTACTCCAGTTTGTTTATTGCATACAAAAACACATAACCTCACTCCTTAGTACGTTTTGAAAGACACAAAGGTTAATGTCTTGCGAAGAAAAACACCTACCCTCACTCCTTATCCGATTTTCAAACATATTAAAGTTTATACCTTCGATTTCAAAACACCTACCCTCACTTCTTAGCACATTTTATAACATGCAAAGGTTAATGTCTTGCAATGAAACACACCTACCCTCACTCCTTATCGCATATTTAAACAAACAGAGATCAATGTCCAGCAATGAAAAGCACCTACCCTTAAACCTTTTCCCAGATTTAAACATATAAAAGTTTATATAATGCATTTAAAAACACCTACCCTCACTCCTCAGCACATTTAGAAACAAAGGTTGATGTCTTGCAATGAAAATCACCTACCCTCACTCCTTATCCGATATTTAAACATATTAAAGTTTATATATTTCATCTCGGGTTTAGTACCTGAACGGCCCACTACCAGAACGCCCCATTTTTAAGTCCAGAACGGCCCTCTTTCAAGTATTATTGAACTAATCATTAAAGGGAATTGCCGCTGGTCAATTTTTCATGAAATAAAAGTTAATTAGTTTATTTACTTCAGTGAAATCAACTGTTCACTGCATGTTGGTTACATCGGAAAAGACAAAACAGGAAAATGTTGAACTATTTCTTTGAAATACAATAATTACCTAATTATTTTTCTTTTCACAGACATGTCTGCTATTTCGTCCATAAAGCTAGTACTGTGAATAAAAATTTGATATCATGGCATGCAGAATGTTTATTTCTTCCTAGAAAATACTAATGACTGAGCAATCTATTAAATGGAGACAACTTTCATTTTAAAAACAAAAACTCGGCCTTTTAGGAATGGACCTTTCTTAATACGCTTACTAACATTACTTACACGAAAACCTGACCAGCGACAATTCCCTTCAATGATTAATTCGTCGTTTTTACTTTAATACAATAATGCTTAAAAGTTCTGTACTGGGTCTTTCAGGTAGTCGCCCGTTCTGGTACTGGTCTGTTCTGGAAGTGGGCCGTTCTGGACCTACACCTTTTGGGTTTATCTCAAAACACCAACACTCACTCCTTAGCACATTTTTAAAACAATCAAATTTTCAGTGCCAGATGTCATTTATTACAATTTGCAACTTACAAGTTATAATATTAAAAACTCGCTTTTACTTGAAAATAAACTAATGTTTAAAATGGCAAACAAAATAAACATAAACAAACACATGCAGAAAATAGGGGAGAAAGCGGCATAAGCAAACATTTAAAAGGTATTTACTATGTATTCCATCGTTCCGCATGTGTTCTCGTATTAAGGGATAAATGCTTTAGCATCCTCATAGCTATCAAACACAGGCGTACTAGTAGCAGCCATATTTGTCGGTGAGTGTGACAGGGTTGCTAAACGCTGTATAGTGAATATTCATATTCCAAGGCGTTGCACATGCACTTACCGCCCAACGCCTCAGTGCTTAGAGACACCTCTCGCGTCAGTAAATCCATTAACGGGGAGATAATGTAAAGGGAAGTAATCGATGTAGTACCGATTTCTAGTAGTGATCGTGTTTGCAAAAAAAACCCTGTATTACGCAATATTTTCTATTGATAAGAGATAAATGCGGTGGGCAGTGGTCGGTAGTCCGTGTTTTTGTATTATTAATGGTGTTTTTTTAACGGTCGTAACTTTTTTAGAACAAAAGATATTTTAAAATGTTTTATATCACTGGAAAGCTAATGAAATACAGTTCACGTACTTTATTCATTATTTTTAATTTTTGTTAAGATTCAAATTGAAAAATTCGCGAGCGCGTAACGTACACTGTTTTCATTAATGGTTATAGCAGCAACAAACCGTTATGAAAAATCAAGTGTCATTAAAAACGGTATTTTTTTCAAAAGAGATATTTTAATGTGAAAATATGAATATCAAGAGCATTTCTTAACTTTTTGAATTTTAAAAATCCTTTAGATAGGAAAAAGTTATAAAAATTAAACAATTCAAAAATTCCTTTCCGATACAAAGCATTGTAAACACAACTGTTATCTTATCAAAATTGCCGTGCGACGTCACGGCGATCACTCCTATTCTTTGAAAAGTTTAAGTCCTGCTAAAGGTAAATTGGAGGTTCTGTTTGGAGCAGTATTTTCCTTGTTAGCTTTACACAAATTGTGTAAAGGGGATATACTGAATTCAGCTGGTCTGTCTCTCCGTCGGTCCGTCTGTCTGTAGAAGCAGTCTTGTGGACGCTAAATCTCCAAAACCCCTGGTCAGAATTAAATGATACTTCACAGTATTGATAAGTACCATGCCTAGTTGTGCATGTCCAATATTTTAAGCATCAAATGTTACAGTGATGGTTTGTGTATAACAAGCACATTTTTGCCGAATTGCAGTTCTAAAAATTCCCTGCGCATTTTACATTATATAAGAACATAATAACATTCAAACCCTTAACTTAGAACCATTTACGTTTACTTCGAGCGTAATATTTCCGCACTTATCGAACGCCCGTACAAATGGCGTTATAATGTATTAAAGAGATGCAATTTTCGGAGACTAACTGTCAATAAACTCTGTACTTTAGACCAGGTGTTAAGCTAAATTATGTGAAAAGAGAAATAAGAAATAATGAGACTCAAGTTTACATTAGAAAGTTTTTAATTGTACGGCAAACAATTAAGGCAACAACAATATTTTAACAAGAAAAACTGTGATACTACGTATCACAGCGGGCCTAGAAGCAAAGCTTTCATATATATATTTTGAAATGGGAGATACAAATTAACAGTACAGACATGACAGATAGAATTTATATTCTATGTTCGTGTAAAGCAAATACTTGACTATCTGGTTTGTGCATTTACAATTAAGTAACTGTTTCTTATTTTCAGTGTATCATTTATGACTTAAAAAGAAACAAAAACATATTCATGAAAAAGCTTTCAATAATCTTTACGCTCTTTCCGTTTTTTTTTCGTTAGGATTTATTAGATTGTATATATGATCCCTGTTTTCATTCAGCGTTAATTAAAACAAAGTTAATGCAGCAATATTATGATATGTTCTACGCTAAATGTTCCATTTAAGTGATTCTTAGAATATACAATACTATTCCTACCTCAAAATGTTTGTAAACAAAACAACGCACATTTTCACGACTACTGAAAAGTCTCGTTATTTATAAGTGCATCCGGACCAATTAGTTGACTTTGGCTACCTGTCAGTTTATTGCTGTAAACCAGTCTCATGACATGAAATGTAAACCAGTCTTATAAAAATAGAGAGTGTATCCCGGCCATTATTTAACTTTCGCTAGCTCTAACATCAAATGTCTAATTAAAATAGACTTTCAGTGACTGTACAGTGATACTTCCATTTTATATTGGCCGAACAATAAAAACTTTTCACTATGTATTAAACGTTTACATAAGCATATAAACTAATTTAACGTTTACATGAATAAAAGATAGAAATATCAACTTTTTGATCATTTTTAAGCAGTGAATTAACCCATTCTTTATCGTACCTTCCTAGGCGATTTTCATTCATTTCATAACATTTTGTTCAAAGAACTATACACTACTTCATTTACATGTTACATTTTCCAACCACATATTAAATATAGCGGGTTGCTGCTGCAGCCCCCAATGAAGATAGGCAATATTCGCATTTCTTGAAAACATCAGTTTAAAGTAAGTAAGGCAGACGTTGTGTTATGATCTGTGGTAATTATGACAAGTTTGAAGAGGTGTTGGCCGGTTAGATATTGGCGAACTTGTCATAACGTCAAATTTTTTTGTTAATGAAACAATCAGACTGTCAATCGAGTGTAAATTCAACAACGTTTTGCCCATAAGAAACAGTGTTACAAAATTTATCGATTTTGTTGATTTAGTTTCACTCGATTGATCGATTTTGTTGATTTATTTTGCCTCAATTCTAAATGCGTTCTGTACAACAGATGACAATTTAACCACATACTGTCTCAACCTTTTCCCCCTGTGGATTATACACAAGTGTGATCTATAATATATTCATGATTATGGTACATATATTTTATATACTGTGTGGCACTTTATTTCTGCGGTGCCAAATATTGGCATTTTTTTAAGTGTCTTAAATTGGCACAGATCACAACAGCCTCTAGAAATCAAACCTTGGGCCATTAAAAGCATTTAATCAAGGGAAGCTATAATTGCATAACTCAAACTTAAAGATGTAAACTACGGTTATTATCTTATTAAGTCCACATTGTCCGACTAAGTAACTTTGTCTGTCTTGTGATAATAATGCGATAAAGGTAAAGAAAAGAGATCCAATAGGTAAAATGTGATTGTATGATTTAAATTGCCAATTATCCACGGCTTACAGGTCTGCAATAAAACTGTAAAACACGGGTAATTTCTACTACTTTGCGTACCATTAAATACTGATGAAAAAAGTTTCGAAGTTTAATAGTTCAACATTACTTAATTATTGGCGGTGGTTTATCACTGCGGTGATTTATAGTGGCGGTGTTTAGATTTAGCGCAATTAATGGTGACCGCCAATAATATAGCCAAAATAAAAAACCGCCAAAATTAGTACTTATACAGTACTGTATAAGTGCAGTTTTTAGGGTGCATTCATCACCTTCAGTGTCAGTTCTAGTTTTGATTGTTTTTCTTGCATTTGTAAATATAGGGCATGGAACTAGATCATAGACAATAAGCATTGTTATTAGCAGTGGTTCAGTATGCACTTAACATTTGTGTGAAGTTTAATAGAATATCTTACAATTGCTGTAAAGTTTAAGCAATCTTAGCCAGTTAGCTGTGGCATTGATGTTGGAAGTACAGAGCAAACTTGTTACTTTTATTGACCATCTTTTTGTCTTTAGATTTCTGTAAATGAGTTTGATCTTGTGAGCAAAAATTGTTATTGTTTGTAAGTATTTTCCAGCTACCTGTTTTTTTTTTCTTCGCCCAAAAGGTTGTATAATGGGAACACCTGCAGCGGGTGGGCATGTGGCGTCCAGACATGCCCGCCTTTAAGTCATACATTTTTCATCTGATCTTCAGAAAACTTGCTTGAACATGTGTGTGGGTATAATGTCTCAAGTTCTATAACCAACCAATAGCCCTAAGTATACTTAAGGACAAAAGTTCTGTCCGGTTCAAAATTAGTTAATTAAACTTTAATTGTACGTAACTTTAATCTTTTATTATCAAATTTATATTTTGAGGCTACATGCTACATCACAAGATGTTAAGAATGCTATACAAAAACATTCAATCAACCGTGATGGTATAAACAATGAATTTCACATTTATCTAAATTGTATGTTCACGAAGCATATAATCAGAACAATTTAAAGTGATTTTTGTTACCAAAGGATTGTCCTATTGAAAGACGTAAAAATTTTGATAAATACTCAACATGTGTTGTTATTACGAAGCTTTCAAGATAGCAAAATGTGTGCGTTTTAAGTCAACTGGAGGTCAGTGAACCTACAACACATGCTGCACGTGCGTTTAACGCTCACAAACATTCTATTTCACGTCACGAACATTGAACATGTGTAAATTGATTCGAAAATGATGATATTCTTATGCTTCTCTAATTATGAATGAATTATCCAATTTCAGTTTTTGTGTTATTTTAATTATACCGGACAGAACTTTTGTCCTTAAGTATACGTTTAGATTTTGGCCCTTAAATTGTCCAAAATGGATCAAATTAGCCTTGCCCGCTCTCTAAGTTGAACAGTTTGCATCTGATCTTCACCAAACTTGGTGAAAATATTTGTCGGCATAATGTTTAGGCTAATTACAATAACAAAAAAACGCCCAAGGCACTTTTGGATTATGGCCCTTGAATTATAAAAAAAATGATGAAATAAGCCATGCCTGCTCAAACAGGTGAATAAGCCTTGTCCTGTCTATAGTTCAAACAGGTTTTACAAAACCTATGAACTGCCAGATTCTGAGTTATGCCTCTCTGACGGGCGTATTTTGTGACAGTTTGGCACTCTTGTTTACAATCTTGTTAAACAAAACCGGAATATTATTTTTGCTTGCTTAATGTTTCATACAAATGTTATTTACTCGATACTTCTTTCTCCAGGACGTTTGATACATGCTCCAAATGATGCGCTGACGTTTAACATGCCCACTGACACACAAAAGGACTTCTTCTGCTCTACAGGAATGACATGTATTGATGCAATGGACGGTAAAGAAGAAAAGGAACCGAATCCTGTCCCAGCAAAAGCCAAATCTGCAAAAGTTTCAGATAAACCAAATACAAATAAAGGTTTTTTAAATTGTTACTTTTTGCTTGACCATCTTTCTGTCTTAAGATTTCTGTTATTGAGTGTGATCTTGTGAGCAAGTATTGTATTGTTTGTTAGTATTTTCCAGCTACCTGTTGTTATTTCTCCGCCCAAAAGGTTGTATAATGGGAACACCTGCGACAGGTCGGCATGTGGCGTCCAGGCATGCCCGCCCTTTAAGTCATACAGTTTTCATCTGATCTTCAGAAAACTTGCTTGAACATGTGTGTGGGTATAATGTCTCAAGTTCTATAAACAGCCATTCACCCTAAGCACTTTATCAAATATACATTTCTGTCATTCCTATGCACTGATAGTGTATTTGTGTTTGCTTAATGAAAACTTCATTTTTAGCTCGCCTGAGCAAAAAGTGCTCATTGTGAGCAATTGTGGTCTCCTTATGTCCGTCGTCATTCATCATTGTCAACAATTGCTTCAAACGACATCACCTCAACAACTAGCCTCGTTTCAGACAAACTTCATAGGATTGTTCCTTTGATGGTCATTTATCCAAAGTGCTCAAATGGTTCCGCTCCGCTGCACATAATGGCCACCAGAGCTAAAAATGGAGGAGAAAAGAATTTTAAACAACATCTCCTTAACCACTTGGCCAACATCTGAAACACTGGATTGTTCCTTTGATGGTCCTCTACCATAACTGCTCAAATGGTTCCACTCTGCTGCACATAATGGCCATCAGAGCTAAAAGTTTCAGTGACAATTTAATTTTCACACCTAAGGTGAATAATCTAGGTTTTGATTTATATGAGTCCCTAGGATGCACATTTTTCAAAACAATGAGTTCCAGCTATCACATAATGAGTCCCTTTCCGAAAAAGTTAGAAAATATAAGCGAAAGAAACGTATAAACCATTACATTGTATTTATTCAAAACGTTATGCTTATAACAAAGTCGTGGTGTTTCAGCGTGTCCGTTTTTTGTCATTTATTCAGATATTTTTCAGTAATTGTCGAAGCTGATTTATTCCGAGTAACAAGTTTCTTCTATTTATTTTAATGCATAACCTTTGCCAAATAAAATATTTTTGACTGAAACTTCTTTTAATCAAAAGACATAAAGATAAAGCCACATGTGTTACGACGCCGACGCTGAGTTTCGTTTTATCTAAGTGAAGCACATGGTTTAAAAAGACCAAGATATTTTGACAGTCTGAGTGTGTACAAGTAGCTCTAGACAATAGTGTGATAATTTGACAGTGTATAATATGAGTAAGTTTTATTTTTGGTGGTGCAATTTATCACGCAAACAAAATTGTACGTCGGTCGACAAATATTTTCGAATTAATATGTTTAAAAGACAAAAAGAAATCATGTGTATACACATTTTTACCGAAAATAATTATAATTTAATGTCCTGTTAATCTGTTCATTTACCTGTAACACTACTCTAAGTACAATTCTTCTAAATACTCGCCGGTAATTATGCAAAGGTTGTGGACAGTATTTTTTTATACAAACTGCAGCGAACATATACCTAAGTCTCGCTTTTCACGTGCTTGTGTCCAAAAGGACGCACATATTTCAAATAGTTGCGTCCTTTGCATTTTTTGCGCGTAAAGGACGTAGGACGCACGGCTTGATTATTTAATGCACCTTGTTTTTGATGATTTTGAATTTGATGTGTTTTGCCCCTTTAAAACTACAAGGCCTAGAGCTGAGATATTTGGTATGTAACATTGTCTAGTGGTCTTCCAACTACTTTGTTCAAATCATGCTTCTGGGATCAAAATTCACCATGCCCACCAGGCAAGTGCACTTGTATGTTTATATATCATTCTTCAAATCAGAAATTTATTGTTAAGGGCTATTTAACTTTTATTATACCCCCCGAACACAAAGTGTAAGGGGGTATACTGGATTCAGCTTGTCTTGTCTCTCCGTCCGTCCGTTCGTCCGTCCGTCCGTCCGTTTGTTTGTTTGTTGACGGAATTTTGTGGACACTAAATCTCCAAAAGCCCTGGTCAGAATTTAATGATACTTCACAGAAATGATAAGTACCATGCTAAGTTGTGCATGGTTCATGTTTCGAGTCACTAGGTCAAAGGTCACAGGGACTCGATAGTAGAATCTTGTGGACACTAAATCTCCAAAACCCCTGGTCAGAATTTAATGATACTTCACAGATGTACAATAAGTACATGGTCAATGTTTCGAGTCACTAGGTCAAATGTCAAGGTCACAGGGACTCGAGATAGTAGTATCTTGTTGACGCTTAATCTTCAAAACACCTGATCAGAATTTAATGATATTTCATAGAAGTGATAAGTACAATGCTTTGTTGTGCATGGTGCATGTTTCATTCAATAGGTCAATGTTCAAGGTCACAGGGGCTCAAGCTAATAAAATAATGCGTGCTTTTAATTTTAAAAACCCCTGGTAGCAATTTACAGATATTTTACAGAAGTGACAAGTACCATGTTTAGCTGTGCATGGTCCATGTTTCGGGTCACTAGGTAAAAGGTCAAGGTCAAAAGGGACACCAGATAGTAAATTCGTGTACGCTCTTA
Source organism: Saxidomus purpurata (assembly GCA_022818135.1). NCBI lineage: Eukaryota > Metazoa > Mollusca > Bivalvia > Venerida > Veneridae > Saxidomus > Saxidomus purpurata. Next base: position 44,859 of record JAFMSR010000073.1, read on the forward strand.
ATCTCCTAAGCCCCTTGTCAAAATTTATTGGTATTTGACAGAAATGATAAGTACCATGCCTAGTTGTGCATTGGCCATGTATTGTGTCACTACGTCAAGGTCATAGGGGCTTAAGTTGACATAATGAAATTGAAATCTTGTGCGCTCTTAATCTCCAAAACCCATGGTCAGAATTTAAGTATATTTCACAGAAGTGATAAGTATCCTGCCTTAACTGGTGCAGGCCAAATAATAAATGCATCAAATGTTACATAAATTTTATATGCTGTGTCAGTAGGTGCTGGGGTGGGCGGGGGGTATTCATCACCTTCAGTGACAGTTCTAATTTTTGTAATACAGAGATCATGTTGAACTTGCTCATGCAAGTGATACTCACACCAATGTCTTAATCAACCGCTTTTGAATCCCCCCGAGCATATTTACATTATTTGGCTTTGCATTAAGCCACTTTTGTCTTAGGCGACCAGCGACCAGTAAGTAGCACCCATAATCTTTCTTTTGTTTGTATTAGGAAAAACATTGTGTGCAATTTAAGTGGACAGTAATTAGCGAACCATAATCAGTCCTTTGAAGTTTGTATAAGGGACCATTCACATACAAACTGTCCTCTTTTCAGTTGCAAACAGATAATTTCTATGCAAGCTGACCGCATTAAGGTAGCATTTAATGTCCCAATTAGAGACAGAGCAAGTTTGTTCACAGCGGAGTGAAATTGTCCTAGAAAGTTTGTTTACTATGGAGTGAAAGTAGCCGGAGCAAGTTTGTTCAATATGGAGTGTTACTTCTCGAAAAGATTTCTTCATTTCATAAAAAGTTACAGTATGTAAAATATATATACATGTAGTATGCCTTAACCTTGTGTCTGTTCTTACATGTCATAAACGGGAACCAGTCAGCGCTACCCCTGCACATGCCAAGAAGTTTAGGATCGGTTCTGGAATTGAAATGACAAAACCACAGTTCTGTGGACCGACTAGTGAGACACTCAAATATTTTTCTTTGTGTCATAATTTGAATTGTACATAAAACTGTTGACTTATATGGGAGGAAATAACATTCGCCAGGGTGAGCTTTTAGGATGGATGATTGTCCGTCGCTCATCAACATTTTTTCTTCAAATGACATCTTCTCTAAAACCACTGGGCCAATGTTGATGGAACTTGGCAGGGTTGTTCCTTGCATAAAGCTCTACCTAAGTTGTTCAAAATTCAATTCCATGCATAACTCGGTTTGCTATGGCAACAAATAGGAAAAACTTAAAAAATCTTCTTCTCTGAAACCACAAGGCCTAGAGCTTAGATATTTAGCATGTGGCATTGTCTAGTGGACCTCTACCACGATTGTTCAATCATGACCCCTGGGTCAAAATTGACCAAACCCAGAGGGTCACTTGGTTTGACATAGGCTTATATAGGAAAAACTTAGAAAACCATCTTCTCTGAAACCACAAGGCTTATAGCTTAGATATTTAGCATGTAGCATTGTCCCCTGGGTCAAAACGGACCCTGTCCGAGGGGGTCACTTGATTTTACATAATATGAAAAACTTTAAAAATCTTCCTATTCAAAACCACAAGGCCTAGAACTGAGATATTTAGCATGTAGCAATGTCTTATGGACCTCTACCAAGATTGTTCAAGCATGACCCCCGGGGTCAAAATTAACCCTTTCCGGGGTCACTTATTTCACATAGGAGTATATAGGGAAAACTTAAAAAAAAACACAAAACCTAAAGGCAGAGCTTAGATATTTGGAATGTTACTAAGACTTGTGTAGTGGACCTCTACGAATTATGTTAAAATCATGACCCCTTGTATTATAGCCAATGGTAGTCAGGTGAGCGATATAGGGGCATCTTGGCCCTCTTGTTTCTGAAAAGCCTTGTCAGATTTTGATTTTGTTTTGCGAAAATTAATAACCAACTTTGTGTTCCCTAGCAACGGTTAGAAACTGGATTTTTTTTTACAGAAATCGGGCTCTTAAGAGGGTGTAGTGCTTTTCTAACATAATAATAAATGTATAGAAACTTAAGAATTATCGTTGTCTGAAACTAGTACCTGTAGTAATTATTTAAATCAAGTTCTTTATGACTGTAACTTAGAGAAAAAAAATTCCCTCAGAGATGAGGCCCCAGTAGTGTGGTGAAATTTTAAAAATACTTTTTTTTTCTGAAACAGACAAACCAATAAACTTTCGAGTTGTTTTTTCTGTTATTTTCTTCATTAAGCGAGGGGTATAATTTCAGTGAATTTGCTTGTATTGTAGCCAATAGAAGCTAGGTCAGCAATGTAGGGCCATCTTGGCTCTCTTGAATAATAGTTGAGAGTCTATATATAGTACCGGTCCATCCCAAGAACAGCTGTCTATCTGCTAAAATAAGGGCATTCAACCCCAATAAAAAAGTTATTCTGCTCTTTATACTCATTATTGCTATTGCAGTGTCTATAAATTATAGCTATGACTTAAACTTTGTAAAAAGTGTACGTCATCCGTCTGTAAACCTTTGCTTGATAGCACTCTTCAGGTCGCAATTTTAAATTTACTTTCATTAAACTTGCTCAGAAGGTTTCCTGCACCCTGTGGATGATCCCTTTTGTTTCTGGGGTCAGTAGGTCAAAGGTCAAGGCCAGAGTGATCCGAACTTTGAAAATAATTTATGTTAATATTTGGAACTAATTATAAACAAGTCTTCAAACGCCATAGGATGATTGGTCTTACTGAATAGATGATGACTCCTACTTTTTTTAGGTCAGGGGGCAAAGGTCAAGGTCACAGTGACTTGCATTAGCTTTTCCTTGATAACACTCTACAGGTCACAATTTTCATTTGACTTTCATGAAACGTGCTCAAAAAGTTGCATGCAAGCTGTAGACCATCCCTTTGTTTTGGGGTCAGTGGGTCAAAGGTCAAGGTCACAGTGATCCGAACTTTGAAAATCATTTCCGTTAATATAATTATAAACAACAGTCTTCAAACTTCATTGATCTATCTAGTTATCTTGTGATACTGCCTCACACCTCTGACGAGTATTATGGGCAGAGTGCACGACGGGTGTAAAATTAATAATACGAACTGCAAGATAGTTCTTCCAGTTAAGAGAATCAGGATTGTTAAAACTGGTAAAAAGAGTAAAAGAATAAAAGGTTTAAAAACAACTGTTGTATGATTAATAACTGGGCGCAAGGCCACGGTATGGTCGCCACACAACCAGGTTGATATACATAATATACATACTCTCATTGTGGTCTAACTGATGTTTTATAAAAAATTAAAGTGATTTGATATTTTCGTGTTTTGTTTTGATAGTACGGAAGCCTAATGTTCTATTTGCGTATGTTGTTATTCTGGAGATGTGTGTATTGGCTAATGTCTCCACCAAGGTATTTTGCATCCTTAACTTGGAAAGTTTTTGACCATGTCGAAGCTATAAGCAAGCTGGATCGCTTATTGCTATGTGTGATATTGAGGACCTGGCATTTACTATGGTTAAACTCCATGTCCCACAATTTTCACTAGTTTCTAGCTTAAAGGAGGGTCACTGTAAAAAATCAAAATTACAAGACATTTTATGCATTGTTTACAGGGGAAAGGCTAGATATGACAGACTTAAGTCCATTAACCCTAAGAAGCTCAGGAGGTTTTGGACAACCGCTCAAAAAGAAATATGATGACACACTTAGTCAGACTATGGTGGCGACTTTACATGAGCAGATGAAGTCTGTGGGTGTGTTAGTTTCCTATGGAAATATTGTTGGAACAGTCTTTCGTTGTGGCACTTGCTGTGTTATGACAGCTTTTAATGTCGTACGGTCTATCTTAGGTAAGATGAGTTAATATTTGCAGAACTCTTTAAAACTAGTGCTAACAATATTACATGTACTCTACTTGACACAAACAGGGGCGTAGCATCCTAAAGGCACTGTTGGCATATACCTACACTTTTCCCCAAAAACTGAATAATATAAAAATGCCAAAAATGCAGTTCAAATTGAAAGGGGTAGTGGGTATGATGAACAGCTAACCAATATAGTGAAATATAAAGAGACCCAAAATTTTATATTTATCCATTTTATAAATTTCATACCAATAACGTTTCAGCTAGGTTATCTAGAGAGCAATATTTTATAAACATTTTTGAACCAAAATTGAATAGCGTTAATTGACGTCCTATTTTTAGACTTAAAAATATAACTGACGTCATCAATATTGACGTACGTTGTGTACGTTTCTAAGCAATTATACATATTTTGACGCCATATTTGCCCTGATGAGCAGGAAAGCGAAACCGGTTGGCAAATAATAATTTAATTACCCTATGGACTGTGTTTTTATCTTTTAATATATTTAACTTTTTTCCGGCACATGTTTTTGAATTTTTCACGTATATATATATATTATAGGGAAATACTTCTGTAATACTTTCATGACAAAATCAGAAGCTTTAAGAAATTAGTTCGAAGAGCAATGGTGAGCGTTTGAATTCAATTTAAGATATGACCAATCGTGACCGTCTCCCACATATCCACATATCTACCCTTTTGCTCTGGCCCCGATTTCACGAAGATACTTAAGTAATTGCTCAGCTGAGTATATTATTTCAAAGTCAAATTGTCACTAAAAATAAGGATATTTCTTGTTGTCATTTTTAACGATAGTCTATTTGTAAATGAAATTAACATGTTGAAAGAAAAAAGTGTTGTATAATACTAAATGCAAGTCAGATATAGAGAAAAAATTCATTTGAGTACAACTAAAGAATTTTAAGAATTTACCTATATAAATTACTTGCTATAAAACAACATTTCCTGCAGAAATACTGACAAGTGTATATAAAAGGGTAAATACAATTCTGACAAACTTAAATGCTTTAAAGGAATAAAGATGTAAGGGGCTAATAAGTGTTGAAATAAGATGAGCATGTTATTGAGTAAATACTCAGTATTTTCGTGAAACCGGGGGCTGCTATTGAAGGAACTACACTGTGTCTTCTAAATGAAGCATAATCTGCTTGCCTGTTGTACCAATTTCCATTCTCCTTTGCCTGATAATAAAGTGTTTGTGTATCAAAGTTTTATTGTTTGAAATTCTTTAAAATATCTAATTTTTCATGCTTTATAAAGAACATAAAAGCACCTTAACACTCTATGTATAATCTGCATGTTTAATTTTGGTATGTCTAGTTTTATTCCTTATAATTACCCCCCTACACACACAAACACGAACACAAAGTAAATGACCCCTATTGAATTTGAGGTCAATAGGTCAAAGTCACAGTGACCTTGAATTGTAAAACGGTTTTTGAACAATAATTCAAGAACGCTTGAGCCTAGCATCTCGAAACTTAGTGTGGAGGTTGGACATGACCAGCAGATGACCTCTACTGATTTAAAGGTTAGTTGGTCAAAGGTAAAGGTTACAGTGACTCGGAAAAGTAAAACAGTTTCCGACATATGACATATGCTCTTAAGGCTTCAGAAAATATAACGAAAAAGAAGTTCGTGGCTTGTAGAACGCCGTTATGTTAATATTTATAAAATAACCAGCTAACAAAACCCGCATAAAGTGAACACCAGACACCACACGGGTGTTTAATATATACTTTTTGGACCGTATGATGCCTAAGGACGAGTGTGTGCACCATAGATTGTTACACAGTTTATTTTACACAAAAAGGGAATGATGTGAGTTGAAAAACAGGCCACAATCGGTGGAATTTGGATTTATTAAGCAAAATTATTCACTCATTCTGCTCGCGAACACTTCATCTGAACGTGAAATCGCTTCAATAACTTTTTTGTACGTAAAGATACAAACATGACTTTATGGTTTGGCGAAAAGTAAATAATTTGGCCACATCTTGCTTGTGGTCATTTGATTCAAAACACGTAAAAAATGTTACTTATCATGAGATGAAAAATCACCAGCCACCAAAATCCGACAGTCTTTTCACCAGCTAACATTTGTCTCGATTAAAGTAAACCAGAAACCACTTTATGATCTACCCCCTGTTAAAGGTACATTGTAATGTAATCTTTATATGTGCACACATTCACTTTGTCATGCATTGAAGAATTTTAAAATAAATTGGCACAGATATCCAGCACATCAAGACGACATGTTGCGTACAAGACCCACGCCCAAGGTCACACTTAGAGTTTAAAGGTAATTGGATCCTTTATATATGCACATATTTGTGTCTGGACTGTTACTTTGTTATGCATTGAAGGACGTTAAAATAATTTGGCACATATGTTCAGCACATCAAGACGATGTGTCGCGTGCAAGACCCACGCCCAAGGTCATACTTAGAGTTTATAGGTAATGAATTCCTTTATGCATGGTAATTCTGTCATGAATGGAAGGATTTTGAAATTACAAGGCACAATTGTTGAGCACATGGAGAGGACACAGACGGTGAAATACTTCTTGCGGGGGCATTCGTCACTTACAAGGGACAGCTTTTGTTTTTATAACCCCGAAACGAACTTTAGGGGGGTATATAGGAGTCACCTGCTGTTTGGTCGGTCGGTTGGTTGGTCGGTTGGTCGGGCGGGCGGGCGGCCGGTCAGTCAGTCCGGTCGGTCCGTCCGTCGGTCATTACATGAAAACTAGAACTTGGAATTCAAAACAACTTCATACAGTGGTCAAGCACATTGAGAGGAAGTGCAGTGCTTAGGAACCATAACTCCATCTTGACTTTTTACTGAGTCATTGCCCTTTGTTACTTTTCCTTGTCCGGAAAATTACTTGAAAACTACTGTTTGGAATTCAATACAACTTCATACAATGGACAAGTCCAATGAAAGAAAGTGCAGTGTACAAGAAGCAGGGTTCCATTCCATGCAGAACTCTGGTTGCTATGGCAACAAATAGAAAAATCTAAAACAATCTTCTTCTCAAGAACAGGAAGGCCTAGCGCTTAGATATTTGGCATGTGGCATTGCATAGTGGACCTCTACCAAGGTTGTTCAAATTATGTCCCCCGGACCTCTACCAAGAATTATGACCCATAGAAATCATTTGAATTCTTAAAATGATGTTATAATACAGAAAACCAATTTGTCTAACAAGGCATTGTCACAAGCTATTTCATAACAGTAACACAATACATATTTAGCATCGAGGGCTCAACGCGAAACTAGCCTATGGGCATTTTTTTAAATGTTCAGGAGAAGGAAAAAACATTACAGAAAAATAACTATATTGTTTGTATAAGTATGATTAAGATATGATGTCTGTTTTTGTGATAACATGATCACTTTGATTTTTACAATCAGTTCAATTGAAAAGAAGTTTTTGCAAAAAAAATCACATAAAATACTTTCACACTGAATTCTGATAAAAAAATACATTTTTGCTTAACGCGAAACTATTCTATATGATTTTCAAATCACCATTTATAAATGTATTTGCGTCAGTTTTAACAACTTATAAACCTAAAGGAGTATGTAATTGATCTTTTTATGAAAAACTTTAAAAAGCATAGCTTCGCGCTAAAATTTCCACTAATGTGTCTGTTCACTTAATGCAAAACTATTTTATATGACTGTCAACTTTGATTTTTGCATTTATTTCAAGTCATTTTCTTTGTTTGATGGTCATTATATAAATTCAAGCTAAATTTTTATAATTCTGTGAAATACAGCACCAGTTAATGACAAAAAACAAAACTAATGAGAATTCAGACAAGCATAATTTTTCAAAAAGTTTGACCCTTCAAATTGCAAGGCAACATGTAATGGCAGTAATTGAAGGTTGTTAATTGACATGACGTCCCTTTATGTTATTGCTTGGTGTCTAAATTTCACACATAAACCAATGTACTACAGAAGTAGTACATGACAAATGTACAAAACTCTGATCTGTTGAAATGGCACCCTATATGATGTTAAATAATAATTACATCATGGTATCGAGAAAGCAAAGAAAGTAAAAGTAATGTTATCTTACTACCCAGTTAAACCTATTTGCAGTGCCTTTCACACTTTATGATTTAATTCGGAAAAATTCACAGCAACAAGTCTGTACTTTGAATTGTTTCAAACAATTGTATGGTGCACTTCTTTTCACTTCTTTAATCTTAGTATTTACAACTTTACTTTAAGGCATTTTCGTTCAGTAGTATACAACAACGGCTAACACTTGTATCATGTTTATTAATGAAATGAAATTTAATTGAATGTAACATATTAAATCATGATATGAAAGTAATAAGTTAAAGATGAAATTTTTTATCAATTCTTTGCTACATATAAATGATAAAATAAATATCATCACAGTACACGGAATTAGAGCCAGCTAAAACAAACCTTTAGATGTAACTAATTTCTGCAATATCATGTTGTCATCTTTATTGATATGATTTGAAAATATGCTGCTTCTAGACTACTAGTACCCCCAATTAAGAAATAATAAATGTGTCCCAGTATTTTGTCGTTGAATAAAATACAGTCAAGAGTTCAGATGCGCAGTAATTAAATCACAAGTGCGTAGCACAAGTGATTTAATTTTTCGCATTTGAACGACCGACTGTATTTAATGTAACGATAAAATATTGGTTCATATTTATTATTTCGATTCTAACACTTCATTTTCTTTGAAAACTATCCCGAGCTATATTCAACTCGTAAAAGTACATCATTGTAACTTTAAAACGTCAAATGCGATTGGACGCACTTGTTTACATAGTTTCGTCATGTCATTACATAATTTCGCAGAACGTAGTCCTTTGATAAACGTGCTGTATTTTATCGTAAAATGAAATACAACTTTGTCCATATATGTTTATATAGGAAATACAGCCACCCATGTTAGAATGAAGGATTAAGCCTGATAGATGTGAACTGATAAATAATGTTTAATGCTGGAGATGGATACGCTATTCCTATCTGAGTCAGTATCAAAATGATCATGTTAGAAAGTCATTTTTGGTGTACACAGTTCATTATTACTAGAAATGACTGCTCTGATTTTATAGTATTGCAGAATTTATTTTCCTACTGTTTATGTAATTTTATGATTTTTGTTTGTTTTGGGTTTAACGTCAGTTTTCTACAGTATTTCAGTTATTTGCAGGCAGACAGTTTACATTACCGAAGGCCCTGGGAAGGACTAGTACTAGACAACCATCTAAATGACCACCTGTCTCACATAAAGAGAAATGGTCCGTAGCTGGGCTTATACCCCGATGATCCTCTTTCCGTGAGAGGTCACAGTGATTTCAAGTCAGCGACTCTAATCACTCAACCGCAGAGGTGGTCTACGTGACTGTTTATGACACTTTCCTTTCCGCCCTTCAGTGACTGCTTCTGTGCATCCATCTGACATGTTTTCATAATGTTCTTCCTCGCCCCTATAGCTGTCAATTTTTCTCCCTGCCCATATTACCAATCGTCTAACTTTCTGATCAATCTTATCTCCACTTACTGGGCCATTTCACCTCTCTTTTCCTAACCTATCTTTCTGACCCATATTGCCACCTCCCTTGCCCTATCACTTAATGTATGTGTGTACAACTATTTGACCTTTCTTGCCTTCTTTTCCCTTCCAACTTTTACTTTTTGAGTTTATATATGTCTGACTCGTTTTACATCTATATTTAGTATTAATATTTGTTTATTGTATGAAGTACTCTTTAGTGCTACTTCATAGAGTTCTAATAACACTCGGATGAAAGTTTCTAAGAAAATATAAAAACAAAAATAATATCAAACAGGGAAAGCCACGTACCAAAAACGCAGCCTCCCCAAAACGAGCCCCACAGCACCCAGAAGTGCACACCACCACAGCACCCAGAAGTGCACACCACCAACACACACACACACACACACACACACACGGTTTATGGTGCGCACCCAACCTCACTCTTACCCCCACCATGTTCCAAAGTCACAGGACAGTGTAAATAAAAGTAATCCCTGCTAGGTGAATCTCTAACACACGCAATGGAAACAAAAGGCATGGTATGTAAAACACAAAAATGCTCGTGTATAAATATATAAAAAGCAAACCTTGAGAACCAAAAAACGTATGTACTCAATGCCTTTGCAGAAGGCAGAGCACCAAGAGAAACACCCTTAAGGGCCTGACGAAACAGGCCAGAGGACGGAAATCAAAACAGTCTCGTCCCAGTAGGATTTAAGAACTGCCCATCACAGAGTCCTCCCCCTCTTCCGTCAGACACAATCAAAGAGGGAAGCATAGCGTCCAACTGTAAACGGGTTGAACACCAAACATGCGGTGTGTCTCAAAACAGTTGGGTCGTAACCTCTTTTAACAAAACGTTTTATAATTTTAGCAAATACAGTTGGAAAATTGCCATGACCCAAAATCTTACGAAGTTTGTAAACCACATCCCCATAAAAATCGGGTTTTGAAATACCTTCTCGCAGAAGAGTCTTTAGATTACTATTGAATTTCAAAACCAAATCAGAATTACGATAGTAAAATTTAGCAAAATATTTTCCCACTACAAAATCATTTGGAAATTAAGGTATACACTGGTATATATACCAGTATTCCAACCAGAGCCAGTGCTGGCTTAGATGACAAAATTAACAACAAAAAATTTAATTTGCTTGCAAAAGATATAATTGGGCATTCTGATTGCTGCGTAAACAGTGCTACTTGGTAAAATTGCTCAAAGAAAGAAGGGTCAGTTCTAGCCTTGTTCCCAGATTTCTCAGCTTCCATAGTACAAATAATACTTAATTGATGTTATAGTGATGATAGACTAGATTGAAAGAACATAGATGTTAATAAGGAGACATATTTACCAGTAATATGAATTGTAATAAAGCTACCAATTAATTCAGGCAAATACAGAAATTTAAGTATTTTTGGATCGATTGATTTTCAATCGGTCCAATGTTAGCAGAGTATAGCTTCCTTACAGCCGAACGCACAACATACAAACAAGTAGTTCCATATATTCAGTTGTTACGAATTATATTGTCTTCTGTTTTAAAAAATTATATAGTAACAGATCTAAATAATATCAAAACATTTCCGTCCGCACGCACGATGGGTACCTTGGGTTGTAGGAGGTGTGGCCTAAGACAATAGAAATCTATTGTCTTCATTCCGTCTTTTGTCCCTTAAGTGGTCATTCTTTTGTTACTTAAGTGGTCACTCTATTGTTCGAGAACAATGGAAATACCACCTAATAACACCTTCGTATGGGTGTGCGTGCGTCCGTCCGTCCGTCCGCCCGTCTACCAACTGGTTTTCGTATGATAACTCAAGAACGCTTGGGCCTAGGATCCTGAAACCAGCAGAGGACCCCTATTATTTTTAGGTCAGTATGTCAAAGGTCAAGGTCACAGTGACCCAGAATAGTAAAACGGTTTCCTGATGATACCTTGAAAATGTTTGGACCGAGCATCTTCTAACTTGATGTGGAGGTTCGTCATAACCGGTAGAGGACCCCTAACGGTTTTGAGATAAGAAGGTCAAAGGTCAAGGTCACAGTGACCCGGAATTGTAGAATGGTTTCCGCTCAATAACTTAAGTTAGGACTGACAAATTGCAATGAAATTTGGTTTGTAGGTAGTTTGTTACAAAAGATTTTTTTTTTTCGAATTGTTTTTATTATAAAATTGTTTTCCCCAAATTATCAGGGTCACTACTAAAAATAGATTTTTTCAAAAAAATATTTAGTTTTAAATTGTTTTTAGCCAAAAAAATAATTTTAGGGGTTAAGGTCACTGTTACTAAAAATAGTTTTTTTTTAGAATTTTTTTTTTTACTATTAAATTGTTTTCAGCAAAAAAAAATAGGGGTCAAGGTCACAGTTACTAAAAATATTTTTTATTTCAATTTTTTGTTGTTGTTAATTGCTTTTTAGCAAAAAAAAACATTTTTTTGGAGGTCAAGGTCACTTCGTAAATTTTTTTTCTAATGTTTTATTTTCTTTTTTAATATTTTTCATTTTACAATTTCTACAGATGTCGTTGTTACGAATGTCACACTGACTTTTACTTTAAAAACTGTTCCTTTCATAGTATAACTTTTGCATCAAGGGGGGCATACGTGTTTTACAAACAGCTCTAGTTGAAATTGGTAGTTCCAAGCGGCCTATGCGACATTTCTTTTTTTTAAATTGGTATATTGAGTGCACAAAATAGGGAATTTTAGGTTTCCAAAACAGTTACCCTTCATGAGTCAATTAACTACTGTATACTACCGTATATTAGCGTATACCGTATATTAACAGATAAGCGAAAGTGATCGTACCTTAACTGTCATACAAAAGAGCTATATGCACCATATTCGGCGTATCTGCCGCGACCTATTATGCGGGAGCGGCCTATACGTTCATTTTGTTTCTAAAATCGTAAAAATATTACATGCGGCCAATAGAGTGAAGCGGCCTATTGTCCGGAAATTACGGTACAGCTCACTAGCATCAACACATTGTGGGCATTTGTCACTTAGGAGTGACGGCTCTTGTTTGCCATTAAAATTTAAATTGTTTAAGTCTTAACATGGACTGATATGACTGCGGGTCGTTTTTGACACATCTGTATAATAAGTATTAAACAACCACTTGACTGAATCAGTTACACTTGCTGTTTCATGTTTGGTCTAACAAAGCCCTATGCATTAGATTAGATCATTTCATGTCTAACGTATTTTCTTTTACAGATCCAGGCAACACGGGTAATGTAGATTTTTCACGATTATCTGATGTCAACACATTTATTAACTTCAATGAGTCTGCTGTTTCACAACCTGTAGTACTGCACCGGATTAAGGAAGAAATCATTTTCAATGAAGACCTGGATGTAGCTGTGTTAGAAATATCAAACCCATGGAATTTACCGATGAAAATGACCCTGCGTAAACCAAAGTCATTTGAAACAGGAGTAACTAATGTGTCTTTGATAGGGTTTGGTCATACAAATCATACAAAAAAATGTTTGGATCCAAAATGCGAAATTTTGTCTCCAGTTTCCGAGAGAGTGCAAATGGCTTCAAGATGGTTACAACAGAACTTGGGAAAGTACAGATCTGACATGCAACAAATATTGCAAAATCCAAATCTAGTGGACAGAGGTTACCATGGTTATGACCATCCTACAAAAATCATATTTAACTGTTTCATGGAGCATGGAGGGTCAGGATCTCCAGCAGTGACATATGATGGTGATGTTGTTGCCATACTTACGCATGGTTTGCCCGAATTTTACTTTAAACTTCCACCAAAAATCCAAACAGAGTTTCCAAAACTGTACCGCTTTGAGTTGGGCACATCAATGACAAGCATCTATGAATGGATAAGGGCCACACAGGCTGAGAGTTTACTGAAGGACCTGTTTAACTGAAATTTCATTTTTGCTTTCTGAAAGTCACAACGGACTCTCTAAGCACCAAAGATATAATTATGTAATAAAGCTTCTCAATTTCCTTGTACAGTAAAAAGTGTATACAGCGACCTTCCAGTCAGACTGCAGCATACATAATATCGAAGCTAATCTTCAAGAAAATTTAAATGAAATAGCTAGATGTTGTAAACTACACCAACATGTAGTACATCAACATTTATGCTTATATCAACAAAATACAAAAGAATGAATGCCCAAGAATTGCATTTGTCGATAGAAAATATCGAGGGTTAATCGTGAAACTATTGTATCTGCATTTTGTAAAAGTTTTCAGGAGGAAGAAAAAACTGATTCATTTAAAAAGTAAGGTGTTGTGTTATGTAGAACTCACTACCATAGCATGAAATACTTGTATAAACATAATCCTTTTGAAAAAAACATAACTCAGTTCACTATTTCTCAAGAAATGAAAGAAAGTGTCAGATACAATAGTTTCACGCCGAAAACACCATAAAATCAGCCTTGATGGTCAGTATGAAACTATTGTATCTGCACCATTTTTTCATTTTTTCTCTTCAAAAAGGCTCTATTTTAGGTAATTAACAATATAAATAGGAATTTATAAGTCAGTATCATGTTATTTCTACATTTTGTTGTATTTTATACATTTTTGTATTGTTCATTGCGAAACTATTGTATCTGCATGTTTCAGTAAAATTATGTTTTAAGTAATTTGTATTCACTTTAGGGCAATCATCATGGATTCTTGATATATTATTGAAAGAAACAAATTTGGATACAAACAATTTAACTATTAGGCATATAAAATTAATGATATACTGTACGTTACAGAACTATAAAATATTGCATTATTTATTCATTTTAAATATGAAAATGAACAAATATTGCATTATTTTGAAGTTCAGTAAAAATAAATTCTGTGTTAGGTGTATAAAATTAGTTATGTCCTACTTTTTTGACCAATCAAATGTTTTCAATTAAGTGCATGGTTTTCAAGTTACACTGAATGTACCATGGCAAAATCTGAAAATACAGGAATGGTATCTAGTGTGCCAGCAAAGTATGAATTAATAGATTTATGCAATTTTTAGACTGCATGCAGTTTCCGATTCAAACAGTTTCATAAGATGTCTGAACAATGTTTTTGAAACAGCGTAAGTAAATCAGGCAATTTTGGTGCTGAGTGTCACTGAAAACAGAAAGAGAATGTATACTCAAAATGTCCATAGCATTTCTTTTCCTTAAGTATTATGTAATAGTATGGTTAATACAGACAATTTGAGTACTGTTTGTCTGTAAGATTTTCTTGTCCCATCATGCCCGAGATCCGCTGAATGATGGCTATAAAATAATCAAAATTGTTAATGGTCTTTCAGTTAATTTTGGTACAATTTATAACATCCTTGAAGAACACTGTTTGCTATGAAACAAACAGAAAACAAAATGTTGTAAAAATCATCTTGCCTAAGAATACAGTTAGAATCTGATATATCTATCAAGCACTTCCTTTTGTCCCGTTCACTTTCTACCATTTCTGGGAAACCAAGATGTAAGTTTTATTTTGTACATCATGTCACCTTGTCGCTATTTCATTAAATCAGAGCAGACATTATGAAAAGGCATGTGCGTTGCCTCTCCAAAAGTGCAAAATTTTATTATAAGGTCATGTGGACTCTACTTCGACAGTACAGAGGTTTTGCCCATGTAAGTTCTTCGTTCAAGGACTGAAAGAATAAGATGTCACCAGTTTTATGATGTCTAACAACACTTATTCTTTTAATTATTAACTTACTCTCCTTAAAAAATAATGTTCTACTTATTTTGTTTAAATAATAATAACACTAAGTCTTATAATTTACAAATTTTATTTTCTAAACCTTGGTTTCTATCTTTTATCTTAATTTTAAGTTTGTGACTTGATGATACTTTAATTGAAATATGGCTACTTTCATTATACATAAGGCAGTACATCATTATATAAACAAAATAACGAAAGTGAATGATTTGTCATTGTTTTTTTTATTCTTTTATTAGCACTCGCTTCTTCCATATTTTTTTTCATTATTTTGAATCAAAATTCAGAAGTTTTTTTCTTGCCATACTGCTAGTTAAAATGACTTTTATTAATGTATATAGATATATATAGCAAACAATTCTGAAACTTCCAGCCTTTTAATGCAAATGCAGATTATATATTACTTAAAGAGAATAATGTCAGTTTAATGTGAAACTATTGTATCTGCATAGCAAGTTACATTTTTAGCAATATTTTTGGCAATTCTGATACGGCAGTCAGTGTTTGAAATATATTCAGGTAATGTAAAGTAAGTCTAAGCAATTTTATGAAAAGAAAATCAGATTCAATACACTTCATATTTTGCAGAACGGTAAAAACTTTCATTGTGAAACTATTGTATCTGCACTTTTAGTCAGATACAATAGTTTTACAATGAACACAATTTGATAATGCAGATACAATATTTTACACTTTTTGTTAGTTTATAGTGAAAACTTTGAAACTAATTTCTGATATTTTGTCACATTGTGGGCATGGGTAAGACAGTTAAGAAAAAGACATAAAAGCATTTTGGGTCAAAATGTTAGATACAATAGTTTCACGATCAACCCTCGATATGTCTCTTGAAATGTTAAGGTGCACAAAGTTCTTGGTGTTTTAATTGACAATACTTGTTCATGGAAAAATCAAATATCCAAGGTATGCAGTAAACTAAATTCTAAAATAACACTAAAAGGGGAGCTATCCTACTCGCCTCGACGTCGGCGTCCGCGTTGGTGTCACACCTTGGTTAAGTTTTTCGTACCATCCCACTTTATTTCAAAACTATTAGAGGTATGGCTTTGAAACTTACCATACTTGTTAACCATCATAAGCCTCCATCTACAGACAAGAGAACATAACTCTGTCAAGGTTTTTGACAGAATTATGGCCCTTTTTGATTTAGAAAGTTTATTGAGCTTGGTGAAGTTTTTCGTACCACCCCACTTTTTTAGCTACGCCAGGGTGAGCTTTTCTAATTGATGATTGTCTGTCGTCCGTCAACATTTTCATTCAAGTGACATCTCCTCTGAAACCACTAGGCCAATGTTGATAAAACTATGCAGGAATGTTCCTTGCATGAAGCTCTACCAAAATTGTTCAAAGAATTCATTCCATGCAGAACTCTGGTTGCTATGGCAACAAATCTTCTTCTCTGAAACCACAAGGCATAGAGCTTTGATATTTGTGGCATGTAACATTGTCTAGTGGACCTCTACCAAGATTGTACAAATTATGACCCCGGATCAAAATTGACCCCGCGGGGGTGGTCACTCAGTTTTGCATAGGCTTATATAGGAAAAACTTTAAACATCTTTTTCTCCGAAACCACAAGGCCTAGAGCTTAGATATGTGGCAAGTTACATTGTCTAGTAGATCTCTACCAAGATTGTTCAAAATTATGACCCCCGGATCAAAATTGACCACGCACGGGGGTCACTTAGTTTTACATAGGCTTTTATAGGAAAAACTTTAAAAATCTGTTTCTCTGAAACCACAAGGCCTAGAGCTTAGATATTTGGCTGTAGCATTGGTTGGTGGACCTCTACCAAGATTGTTCAAATTATGACCCCCCGGATCAAAATTGACCCCGCACAGGGGTCACTTAGTTTTACATAGGCTTATAAAAGAAAAACTTTAAACATCTATTTCTCTGAAACCACAAGGCCTAGAGCTTAGATATTTGGCATGTAGCATTGCCTAGTAGACCACTTCAAAGTTTGTTAAAATTGTGCCCCTTTGGTCAAAATTGACCTTGCCCGGGGGGTCATATGTTTAACAAAGACGTATATAGGAAAACTATTTGGTATATAACATTATCTAGTGATCTTCCACCAGGCAAGTGGACTTGTACCAAGGTGAGCGATATAGGGCCATGTTGACCCTCTTGTTTCAAAACCATTAGAGGTATTGCTTTGAAACTTACCATACTTATTTATCATCATTACCTACATCAACAGACAATAGTTCATAACTCTGTCAAGGTTTTTGACATAATTATGCCCCTTTTTGACTTAGAAAATACATTGAATATGGGTAAAATCCACTTATTGACTTAACCCTTTGAGATGTTGCTTTGAAAATTTGCATGCTTGTGTACATCATTACCCCCATCTGTAGGGAAGAGAAGGTAATTTTTAAAAAAATAAGGCCCTTTATCGACATAGAATCTTGGTTAAGTTTTTTGTCCACTTTTTGACTAAACTCTTTCAGATATTACTTTGAAAGTTGGAATACTTGTTTACCATCATGTTCCCCAAAGATAGACAGGAGAAGGTAATTCTGTCAAGGATTTTATTTGAATTATGGCCCTTTTCGACTTAGAAACTCAGTTAAAATTTTCATTTTGTCCACTTGTTGACTTAACCATTTGAGATATTACTTTTAAAGTGTGAGTACTTATGTACCATCATGAGACCTATCTGTAAGCAAGAGAAGATAACTCTGTGAAAATGTTTCTTGATTTGTACTTAGAAATTCCTAGTTAAAGTAGTGTGTGCCCTTAACTGTCAAAGTTTTGTTTTATTGGCAAGCACTAAAAAAGTCGAGCGCGCTGTCTTAATGACAGCTCTTGTTAACTTGTCTGATAATAAGAAGAAGCTGTATTATAATGCATACATTGTCATGTGTTGTACTGTTGTACAGTTTACGGCAAGGGGATATGTTCAAAATCAGATGTTAACAAAATTCTAAAGATTCAAAAAAGGGCTGCGAGGATTATCTTAAATAAGCCGGTTTTAACGTGTTCCTTGGATATGTTTCGTGAATTAAACTGGCTTACGTTTGAACACAGATGTGCATATCATATGGGTTTGCTTATTCTTAAATGTTAAAAGCAGCTCTTACCGATTCATATGTCAGAATTAATAACATTTTCAAGTAATAGTACTTACAGACTTCGTTCTTCAGAACGAAATGAACTCATTCGATTGAAACGACGTACAAATTATTTAAAAGATACATTTAGCTACAGCAGCAATGAAGTGTGGAAAAAGATACCCACCAAAATAAGAAACTTACCAACAGTCATATCTTTTAAACGGAACTATAAGAAATTCCTATTCCAACTTCAAAATCCAAATTAAACTGATATTACTGTAATATTGTTGCCGGAGATATAATGAATGCTGATGTTTTTAAACATTTTACTATGTGTTTAACTGTTTAACTGAAACATATGTAACTGATTAGGAATTTTTCCACGTTTAAATGCATCCATCATTAGTTAAAAGATGAATGTTTGTCGGCTTTATTAGTGTTTTGTTTCATGATGTAATTTTTATTTCGGGATTGTTTCTTTTTTCTTTTCTTTTTTGAAGGCCACATTGAAAATAAGTTAATGTTTTGCATGTCTTAATGTGTAAACCTTCAGTAGATTTAGATATTATTATTATTATTATTATTATTATTATTATTATTAAGGGAGATTGTAGAAAAAGTCACTTTTAACAAAAAGTCACTTTACACAGACTATTAAATATCTGAAATCTCCAGAGATCGCGAACTCGTGATGAAATCGGACAAAAATATTCGCGTGTCCTTGTATCGCCAGATTCGCGAACCATTAAAAAGTTAATCATGCAGTAATTATGTATTAAAATGCACCATATTTTACTCGACTTTATCGAATATTTAACTAACATAACATATCTAAACATCGGCGCCTTTGTTCAGCGTATCGGAAATGCATCATCTTCGCACCTGTCGGACACAGTTAGAAATAGCTAAGTTAAGATTACACGATTATTACAGACATAACAATTTGAATAAGTTTGTAAATACAATCCAGCGGAACAGGATTAGTGTGAACATATTACTATTTTACATAACTGTGTCGTCTACCGATAGCTGTTGTATTATTTTAGAAAGTACAGGTGTTTCGCAAACCGATTTTATTGTGTATTGCTCGTCTGTATCGCGATACGTATATCCTCTCGCCACTTGCCTGGCGATACACAGCCCTCCTATTAAATCATAATTTTGTATAGGGTGTTTAATGTTCCCTAAGTTAAGAAATCAAAACTCTTCTATATGTGTCCATGCTTTTGCTAATAATTAAGCAGAAAATGTTATTGTTATATATTGTAATGAGAAGTCAGATTTTATCTTTTATTAATTGTATATTTTTAACAGTGTTTGTATTTAAGATTGACTATGTGATATGTTTGTTTATAACTTGATCATTAATTCCAGTATGCATAATCTGTGATAATGGTGCCATAGTGTTAGATATAACACAATAAAGATATGGGTTCATATTTCAGTAGCGTCTTAAGTCAAATCTTCAGATTTTCATTAAACTTAACAATTTCATTAAGAAGATAATTTAAAATTTGAATGTGCATTGCAGCATGTTGAAAATTTATTAAATTTTCCGTGACCATTTTCTATAATGATGATGAAATTACAAATGTACATACAATCATTCACTTTAAAGCGAATCATGATAATTAAAACATTTGGACTTAAGTTAAAATACTTAAGAAATCACTTAAGATGCTACTGGAATATGACCCCAGATTTAAGCTTTTCTTAGTTGATGGAGCAGTGTGTGTGTGCGCTGTCCGTACAACTTAGGAAACCAGTAGATTCATTTTTAGCCAGACTGGACAACGTCCATCAGAGATTTGTCTGTTATCCGTCTGTCCATCTGTCCGTAAACAGGTCACAATTTTCACTACATTTGCTCAGAAGGTTCCCTGCAACATGTAGATGAGCCCTATTGCTTTTGGGGTCAGTGGGTTAAATGTCAAGCTCACAGTGATTTGAAATTTGAAATTATTTTCCGCTCAATATATGGAGATCTGTATTACCCATATTCTTCAAACTTCATAGGATGATTGGTCTTACTGGGTAGACGATTCCTACTGATTCTATAGTCAGTGGGTCAAAGGTCACGGTCACAATGACCTCCATTATCTCTTCCTGGATAACACTCTACAGGTCCCAATTTTCACTTAACTTTGATGATACTTGCTCATAATGTTGCATGCAACCTGTAGATGATCCCAAGTGTTTTGGGTCAGTGGGTCAAAGGTCATAGTGACCCGAAACTTTGAAAATCATTTCCGCTCACTATTTTGAGTTCCAATTATCAACAAGAGTATTGAGACTTCATAGGATGATTGGTCTTACTAAGTATTTGATGCCTACTGTTGTTTTGGGTCAGTGGGTCAAGGTACTCTTGGGCCTCTTGTTCATTGATCTGGAGTAATAATCTTACACACTTTCCTACGTTGTCCGTCCATCCGTCCACTATTTCCTTCAGACAATATCTCCTTTTAGATCTCCTTTGAAACTACTTGCCAATTTGGTGAAACGTATACTCCTGGCATGAAACTGTATCAAAGTTTTTCGAAGAATTCGATTCCATGCAGAACTCTGGTTGCTATCGCAACAAATAGGAAACGTTTTTAAAATCTTTTCTCTAGAAACACAAGGCGTATAGCTTAGATATTTAGCACGTAGCATTGCCTAGTAGACCTCTACCAAGATTGTTCAAATCTCAACCCCTGGATCAAAATTGACCCCGCCCAGGGGGTCACTTGATTCTACATAGGCATAATAATATATAGGAAATACTTAATAAAATAAATAGGAGGACACAGTCTGTGAGACAAATCTTTCGGGGGCATTCGTCACTTACGAGGGACAGCTGCTCTTGTTTGATATTTAAAATATTTCTGCCATATAATTTAAAAATTGTTATATATTTTTAAAAACTAAAGGAATAACAGACTGTTGCAAATTAACAATAAAACTCCATTCAGTCTTAAATCAAGTATAAAATTGGTCCAGCAAAATTGCATTACCACTAATGTGCCAAAAAGCAAAGCTATGTTTATCTGCTCAATGAAAGCTAATGACGCATCAATTCCTCTTTAGCTCACCTAGCACAAAGTGCCAGAGTGAGCTATTAGGATCGCTTTCCATCCGGGGTCCGTCGTACGTCCGTATGTCCGTCCGTCCACTATTTCCTTCAAACGACATCTCTGAAACCACTGGGCCAATGTTGATGAAACTTTGCAGGGATGTTCCTTGCATGAACCTCTATCAAAGTTGTTCAAAGAATTCCATTCCATGCAGAACTCTGGTTGCTATGGCAACAAATAGGAAAAACTTTAAAAATCTTCTTCTCTGAAACCACAAGGCCTAGAGTTTAGATATTTTGCATGTAGCATTTGCTAGTGGACCTCTACCAAGTGTGTTCAAATTATGAGCCCCGGGTCAAAATTGACCCTGCGTGGGTGGTCACTTAGTTTTGCATAGGTTTATATAGGAAAAACTTTAAAAATCTTCTCTGAAACCACAAGGCCTAGAGCTTAGATATTTGGTATGTAGCATTGTCCAGTGAACCTTTACCAAGATTGTTCAAATTATAAGCCCCGGGTCAAAATTGACCCTGCCCCGGGGGTCACTTGGTTTTACATAGGCTTATATACTTATATACTTTAAAAAAATTACAAGGCCAACAGACAGATAATAGATATTTGAAATGTTTCTTAGCATTGTGTAGTGGACCTCTACGAATCATGTTATAATCATGATCCCATTTATTAAAAGCAAATGGTAGTCATGTGAGCGATGTAGGGCCATCATGGCCCTCTTGTTTCATTCATTTTGGCTAACAAAATTGTACAGTACACTAAGAGAAATTATTGGGAGTTCAAGTGAACTCTTAACCTTTTATTGACTGGCCACAATGACCTTGTTTACGGATTGCGTGTAAATTTATAAATGAAGTGTCTACTATAATTTGGATTAATTATGTGCCACCGAGTAACATTTTAGTCCCACCTTTTTGCTATATAATAATATATTCAATAAAGTCAAATCATTGTTGTATGAAAATTTACTTAATAAAAGTTTTATTTTGAAAACATGTACATTAATGTTTCTTTCAGTAAATTGACATATGTAACTTTCAATTATTCTTATGTTTCTCAGGATATTGCATGTGATTCACTTATCACCCAAACAAGGAAAATGTAAACGAAACTTAACAACAGATTTAAATTTTAGCAGCTTGGACTTTGTAATTGTTTAAGAAAACACATATCCTATTTTGTTGATTAGGTGTGAAGCCCTTATGCAGTAGATCATATTCTTTAAAAGATTAAGTAAATGGGTTCGCTTTTTTATATCCCCCAACACATAGCCAATGCCCCTGGTCAGAATTTATTGATACTTCACACAAGTGATAAGTACAATGCTTTGTTGTGCATGGTCGATGGTTCGGGTCTCTAGGTCAAAGGTCAAGGTCACAGGGGCTCGAGATTGTAAAATCTTGTGGACGCTAAATCTCCAAAACCCCTGGTCAGAATTTAATGATACTTCACACAATTGATAAGTACAATGCCTGGTATTGCATAGTCCATGTTTCAGGTCTTTGGGTCAAATGTCAAGGTCACAGGAGCTCGAGATGGTAAAATCTTGTGGATGCTAAATCTCCAAAACACCTGGTCAGAATTATATGATACTTCACACAAGTGATAAGTACAATGCATAGTTGTGCATGGTTCATGTTTGGAGTCGTCTCTAGGTGAAAGGTCAAGGTCACAGGGGTTCGAGATGGTAAAATGTTGTGGACGCTAAATCTCTGAAACCCCTGGTCAGAATTTAATGATACTTTGCAGAAGTGATAAGTGCAATACTTAGTTGTGCATGGTCGATGTATCGGGTCACTATATTAAAGGTCAATGTCACAGGGACACGAGATAGTAAAATTTTGTGCACACGAAATATCTCCAAAACCCGTGGTCAGAATTTAATGATACTTCAAAGAAGTGATCAGCACCATGCCTAGTTGTACATGGTCCATGTTTCGGGTCACTAGATCAAAGGTCCTAGGGGTTTGAGATAGTCAAATTTTGGGCGCTTTTAATCTCCAAAACCGCTGGTCAGAATTTAATTATACCTCACAGAAGCCTTAAGTTGTGCAGGTCCAATAGTCAAAGCATCAAATATTACATAAATTTTAAATACTGAGCCAGTGGGGTGTTCGGGTGGTATTCATCACCTTCAGTGATAGTTCTAGTTGTAACATACTTTATCATTGGTTGAAATATTTATTAATTTTAGAATGTTATTGGTTAATGTGAATTGCTTTGTTTTTCACATTTGAAACTTTATTAGCTTTTAGAATGAATTCTCAGTCTTGATTTGGTTTTCAAAAGGATAAGTCAAAAATTAGTCTTACAGTACTTTAAAGTTATATGTTGGAACTTTATCTATGGATTGGAAATATATACAGTTATTGATTGATTTCGATATTAGGAACAATAAATTGAATTGAACTGAAAGATGAATGAAACTTATTAAAAGTCATAAAACTCATAACTGTGTTGGACTTAAAAACAATATTAAAGTAAAAGTGGGAACTGGGATCCATAGGTGGTGACTAACGAAGACACAGGACTTTGGGACAAACGCCTAATTCCCCATACAGCTGCTTGCCAACCGGTACCAGCTGACTCTACCTGCTGCCCCGAGTCCTTGCGCAGCTCACAAAATAAATAGGGGTTCGACAATCACACGAGTGACCCCTAACCCAAACTAGATGGGTGTTCAGTAGAACACTTGTGTCGCCCTCTTATGCTTTGTCAGAATAACCAACAATTTTGTGACAAAATCTAAGTGTTTAACGGGGCATAACTCTGTCAAATATGACCTTGACCAACAAACTTTTGCGGCATCATGACCCTTATGTCATAAGCAATACAATTTAAAAGTTTGATGAAGAAATCTTAAGAAATGGCAAAGTTATAGCCAACGTTAAGTTTTCGTGACAAAATCTAAGTACAAAAAGGGGCATAACTCTGTCAAATATGACCTTGACCTACAAAATTTGGCGGCATCACAACCCTTTTGACATAAGCAATACAATTTGAAAGTTTGATAAAGAAATCTTAAGAAATGGCAAAGTTATAGCAAAAATCTAAGTATAAAAAGGGGCATAACTCTGTCAAATATGACCTTGACCTACACAATTTGGCGGCATCATGACCCTATTGTCATAAGCAATACAATTGTAAAGTTTGATGAAAAAATCCTAAGAAATGGCAAAGTTATAGCCAACGTTAAGTTTGTGTGACGAACGGACCGACGGACGGACCGACGGACAAAGCGATCCTTATGCATCGCCTTTTCTCCGAAAGGGCGACACAACAACCCACGGAGGCCTCCGATACCATATGCATAAACTATGGATATTATATTTAAAGATGTACTTGAGTCACTAATTCAATGTATATTGTAACAGATTTGAAGTCTAACAAAATGTAAGTTTATTTTAATTATACCCCTGAAACCAAGTATAGGAGTCACCCGGTGGTTGGTTGGTCGGTCTGTGCATCCTTATCCGGAGCATAACTTGAAAACTACAGGCCGGAATTCAATACAACTTCATACAATGGCCAATCACACTGAGAGGAAGTGCAGTGCACAAGAACTATGAGTTATTGCCCTTTGTTACTTTTCATTGTCCGGAGCATTACTCAAAAATAATGGTTGGAATTCAATACAACTTCATACAATGGTCAAGCACAATGAGAGAAATTGCAGTATAAAAGAACAATAACTCTATCTTGACTAATTACAGAGTTATTGCCCTTTGTTACTTTTCCTTTTCCGGAGCATAACTTAAAAACTACTGGTTGAAATTCAAAACAACTTTACACAATGGTCAAGCACAATGAGAGGAAGTGCAGTGCACAAGAACCATAACTCTGTCTTAACAAATGAGTCATTGCCAAGACCTATATCTTTTAGTTTTTATGCCCCGGAAGGGTGGCATATAAAAATCGCACCATCCGTCCGTCTGTGAGTCCGTCCGTCTGTGCGTCCGCCCTTACATTTTTTTGTGTCTGGGCTGTAACTTTGTCATGCATTGGAGGATTTTTAAATAACTTGGAACAAATGTTCAGCACATCAAGACGATGTGTTGCGTGCAAGACCCACGTCCCTACCTCAAATGTCAAGGTCACACTTAGAATTTGAAGGTAATGGAATCCTCTATATATTCACACATTTGTGTCCGGACTGTAACTTTGTTATGTACTAAAGGATTTCAAAATCACTTGGCACAAATGTTCAGCACGTCAAGACAATGTGTCACTTGCAAGACCCACGTCCCTACCTCAAAGGTCAAGGTCACACTTAGAGTTTGAAGATAATGGGATCCTGTATATATGCACACATTCGTGTCCAGACTACAACTTTGGCATGCATTAATTGATTTTATAATAACTTGGCATAAATGTTCAACTCATCAAGTCGACGTGTTGTGTGCAAGACCAACGTCCCTACCTCAAAGGTCAAGGTCACACTTAGAGTAATGAAATCCTGTATGTATGCACACATTTGTGTCCGGACTGTAACTTTGTCATGCATTGATTGATTTTAAAATAACTTGACACAAATGTTCATCACATCAAGACAATGTGTCGCGTGCAAGAACCACGTCTCTACCTCAAAGGTCAAGGTCACACATAGAGTTTAAAAGTTATGGAATACTGTATGCATGGTAACTCTGTCATGCATGGAAGGATTTCAAAATTACATGGCACAATTGTTAAGCACATGCCTGTGAGACACCTCTTTCAGGGGCATTGGGACATCTCTTGTTTTGCTAGTTATTCTGTTACTACTAGCTTCTTCAGTTAAACTGTTGATAAAGCGGTCTTTCGGGGGTATTAATCACATTTTCAGTATGAAATAAATAAATTACAAGCACTTCCAGGCTAAATTATTTGGATCAGTTTTCAGTTCATACAGTATTTAAATATGCTTAGTGCTTTGTTTCTTTAGATAAAAAGAAAAGAAAAAATAGCATCAAACAGCCTAACAACAATGTACAATAATATTAATGATACAGCCATTACACGCATGATGTTTACAATAACACAGAGTTTACATTTTAACAATGAAGTTTTTAAACCTTAGTTTGTTACAGTCACTTACGTCTGGTACGTTCGCAAATAGTCCAGATAAAATAAACTGGATATTACAACAAACAAATGGACTAAGACTGAAAAACTAAAACGTAAAATTTGCATGGATTCATAGCCATATTGGCATTGAAGGAAACGAAAAGGCAGATAAAATCGCCAAAACCAGAAGTGAGACTGGCACTAAAACTTCATCGTCGGAACCCACGGCTAATTCCTGCCGCTTCTCTCCGTCATTGAATTGGTAATGAATAGCCAGGGTTACCGAGGATGTAAAATTTCTACTAAACTTAGTGTAACCGAAGCAAACAGTATCTTCAGGAGTAGAATTAAGGAGAAGTTCTTAAATCGATGGTCAGTTTATCGCGAAGAACGCGGCATCAAAATAAATTAAAAAAAAAAAACGCCCAAGAGATTACTTCATTATAGTGCAAAAAATGCTATTTTATATTATTTTCATCACCAATATCATAATCATATCACCAACCTCAGTATCATCAACATTCTTATCAACAACACCATTATCAACATTTAGTCACCAGCATTACATTATAATCTCTTGTATCACTTTATAATATTTCATGATCATAACTATCATCATGTCATAAACATTATTATCAAAAATTATAACGTTAGCATTTCATTACTTGAATCATCACCATAAGTAGCAATATCATCATTAGTCTGACAGCTCACTGCATTGAGCTGGTTTCTGTTTTTTCTTCATTTTAGCTCACCTGGCATACAGTGTCAGAGTGAGCTATTAGGATTGCACTCCGTCCGGCGTACATCCGTTAAAATTTTCCTTCAAACGACATTTCTTAAACCACTGAGCCAATGTTGATGAAACTTGGCAGGGATGTTCCTTGCATGAAGCCCTCTAATAGTTGTTCAAATTATTTCATTCCATGCAGAATTATGGTTGCTGTGGCAACGAATAGGAAAAATCTTTAAAATTCTTCTGAAGAACAGGAAGGCCTAGCGCTTAGATATTTGGCATGTGGCATTGCATAGTGGACCTCTACCAAGGTTGTTCAAATTATGACCCCCGTGTCAAAATTGACCCCGCCCAGGGGGTCACTTGTTTTTCCATAAGCTTTTATATGAAAACTACAAGGCCTATAGAGCTTTAGTATTTAGCATCAAGCATTGCCTAATGAAACCCTACTAAGATTGTTCAAATTTAGACCCACAGAAACCATGTTAATACTTAAAATGATGTAAAAACATAGAAAACCAATCTGTTCTAAAATAGCATTGACACAATCTATTTTATAACAATACAAATGTAATCAGTCTAAAAATAGTGTCTTGCAGAATGATGCTTATATAATGCTATAAGTAGTAACATGGTTTTCCACAATCTTAAAATTCTTAAAGATTACAACAGTCATCATACAGTGGAATTTCTTTCTGACAGGTTTAAGAATTTGTATTTAGTTTGTTTTGCAACTTTCTCTATTCAACATTATATTTTACAGACTTGATTAGATATCATTGATAACGACTTTGTAATATTTCATTATGCCCCATAATAGAACTCATTTGTAATCTTTGAATTGCTACAGAAGTAGTTCAGTAAAAATTTCTCTGAGGAGGGGAGGTCTCTTGGATCCCATAGACTTAATTATAGGGAGAACTTTAAAAATCTTCTTGTCAAAAACCACAAGGCCTGGTATATGAAAAGAAGCATTGTGTAGTGGACCGCTATGTAGATTGTTCCAATCAGGACCCCAGGTCAATATTTACCCTTTCTGCAACACCATTGTTGACCTTGTATTATGGCCAGTGTTAGCCAGATGAGCGATAGAGGGCCATGTTGGCTATCTTGTTTTTAGTCTACTTCATTTTCAGTGTGTGGTTTAATTTTTTATTTCTTCAGGTCTTTGCTATAGAATCTAGTAATTGTTTGTTTTTGTCCATATTACTGTTGTAATTCACTTACAGAAATTGTTAGAAATGTTAGAAATTGATTGTGCTTATATTGTTTATTTTGGCTGTAAGACTACTAGAGTGTTAATAAAATATGTCAAACATAATATAGACATTATTTTAGTTATTTATTCCCCTTTTTAAATGATTGTATTCACTTAAATCCCATCTGTCATAAATACAATGACTGGATGCATTTTCCTTCTATATATATAGAGGTAGATATATGTATACATCTTCAGCATTTTCCAACAAATTCCTCCTTTACCTAAGTGGTCAGCAGTTTCCTATATCGTCAGCTAATTCGTCAGCATTTTAGTGCGACCCTACTAAAGTATTATGTGATGGTTCTGAAAGCATCTCCGAGAACGCATTAAAATCATTTGAGATATTTGGAGTAATGTCTGGTTTAAAATTAAATCATTCAAAATGTATCCTTTTAAAAATAGAGCTCTTCATTACGAAACGAACATGACTGAATATATACTCACGTAAAAAGACATTTAATGAAATAACACAGAAGCAAAATCTCTTCAGAGTTATATTTCATGCAAACCCAAACAGAATCAGAGACTTAAACTTTAAAAACAGAATTAAGAACTTTTACTGCAGTTTGAATACTAGATGGAAAACGAGAAAACTATCAACAATGGGTAATATCAGTGTTTTAAAATCTTTAATTCTTACATACTTGTTCTCGGTCCTCCCAAACCCGTCACCAGAAACTTTTAAAAAAACTTATACAAGAAACTTTTGAATTCATATGGGGATGCAAAAAAGATAAAGTAAAAAGAAACATCAAAATTTAAGAATCTAAAAACGGAGGGTTAAAAATGGTTGACATTGAAATATAGTTAAATTTATAAAAAGCAGCATGGGTACATAAATTGTTAGACACGAATTAACATATATGGCTTAAATCTGAAGGTTGCTATATACCCTAGTACTTTTGTTACCAGTAACAAACCTAGTTTCTAGTAACAAAAGGAGCATCGTTCAAATCTGAACTTGTTACGATGTAAACAGTACATCAAGTTGTAAACTTCTAGTAACAAGAAGGGCACAAGAGGAGATGAGGAGATATTTTGAATTTTATAACCTAAGTGGATGTTACCACTTGTGTCCTTGTTACTAGCAGTACCATAGACATATCTACGAATTATCAAGGAGAATGGAAAAACATGTATACTCAACCACTTTTCTAAGTACACCTAAAAGAAATTTTGTAGTTTATTCAATTGTTTTTATATATTTTGATTTATTTTATGTTTTTCGGTGGTTTATCGAAATAATTATAACGGTGGATTATATCGCGAAAGACTCACTGTCCACTTAGTGAAAATTATCAAAATCTGTTACTCGGATTAACGTATATCGTGATCGGCAAGCATCTGCGCCTTACAGCAGGTAAGCCATCTTTACTATAGTCGCAGATTCTAAATAAAGTTCGGGATAGTTTCAAAGAAAATAACTAGTCTAAACGTGTTAGAATCGAAGTAATAAATTGTTCCCTATATTTTTTCGTTGAATAAATTACAGTCAGTCGTTTGGATGCGAAAAATTAAACCACTCATGCTACGCACTCGTGATTTAATTACTACGCATCCAAACTTCTGATTATATTTTATTCAACGATAAAATACAGGGAGACATTTATTATTTTTTAATTAAACCCGTAGTTTAAGAGAAGACCAATCAAATCAGCTGAAACCACGGTTTAAAGTGTCACATGGCTTGTTAAATGATAAGACTTGTTAAAACGATTTTTACCGATGTTTCAGAAGCGGAAAGTTTGATAACTAAATAATTTACCTGATTTGCTCCACAAACGTAACACTTTCGCGGTAATCTAACTCGTCTGCAAATCCAGTTTGTAATATTCAGTCCACATCATGTACGACAGATTCAACAGTCCGAAAAAAGTCACTAAATACGTCGTTTGCTGACCAAGATCTTTCAAATAGTACTATTTGAAAGACCTTGGCTGACATTATGCAAACGATAATGTTGTGAATGTTGACATACAAATTCCGCGCGTCATATTGAAAGGTCACGTGATACGTTAAACTGTGGTTTTGGCTATTTTCATTGGTTGTCTCTTAAACTAGGGGTTTAAGAGGGCACGTGGCACTTTAAACCGTGGTTTCAGCTAATTTTATTAGTTGTCTCTTAAACTATGGGTTTACCAGACTTCAAACAACGGGTTAAGACTTAAAACCACGGTTTAAGAATTAATGTGCAAACGGCAGATGAAACTATATATTTAACAGTTTTAATGTTCACTTGGCGCGTAAAACCCTAGATAAAAGTCTTAAACCACAGTTTAAAGTATAAATAAATGAAATTATCGCTTAAACAGGTCACGTGACACTTTAAACTGTGGTTTCAGCTTATTTGATTGGTGGTCTCTTAAACTATGGGTTTAACAGACTTTAAATGCGGTTTAAGACTTTAAACCACGGTTTAAGACAAAATGTACAAACGGCACCTGAAACTATGGGTTTAAGAAGTGTTTAACTATGAGTTTAACAGTTAAACCTATGGTTTAAAGAATTTATATGCATTTCGCTTGCAATAAAAAAGTATACCTAGCATAATGATTGCTAGAAACCATACGACGATGACGTCGTTAAAATGACGGCTTGTATGCTAAGTTTCCTGATGACGTTTCCCGCGATTTTCAACATTTTATTGAAATATATTGGTATCAAGTCTTTTCACCCATAGACGTTTCACCCCTAGTCATTTCACCTCCCCTTGCTAATAAATTGATTATGCGTGCAATGTGCTATTGTTTTACTTGATTCTTATCAGGGTTGATTGCGGACATCAAAAGAAAAAGAACAAAATATATCGTACAACAGTTGTTTTTAAACCTTTTATTCTTTTACAATTTTTAGCAGTTTTAACCATCTTGATTCTCCTAACTGTAAGAACTATCTTGCAGTTATCTTATCTTATCTTTTGTTAACACCCGGTGTGCACCCTGTCCATAATACTCGTGAGAGGTGTAAGGCAGTATGACAAGATAGAGATAGATAGATATGTAAAAAGTAAAAAAATATGTGATGAATAAATGGAAACAGTTCACGAAACAGACAAATATATACATTTGTATAGAGATTAATATCTTTCAGCGGAAAGTTTAATATAATCTAGATGCAGGACGGTTTGGGCGTACTACATGAAGATGTAGTACCGTAAAACCAAATTGTAAACAACATAAATAACAGAACTATACAGGAGCTAAGGTAAAACAAAAACAAAAAATGAAGTGCCGTAAAACCGAAGTGGGTGCGGCATGTGACCGAAGAACTGTGCTTGGTGATATTATGCAGCAGTTGGGCTGCATGGGTAACTCGCTGGGGCGATTACAGGATTCATACATAAAATGAATCATGGTCTGTAACAAATGATGTGTGGTTGAATCAACAGGCGCTTCTTGATGGAAGATGTGGATTTTCAAAAGAACTTCAATAACTAAATGTAATTTTGGGTATGGTATGCGGTGTGAAGTCTGGGTCGGCGTGACTGCTCGGTATGCAGTGAGCGTTGCACGTGCGCTAAAGGATCCTTTTAAACTGCCATTAATTCCTCGCAAGGGAATTTGCCGGGTAGCCTTGCTGATGTGGGCTTTGCATTGCATAGTATACACAATTTTGATCACTCTACAAACAGAAAAGTAGGTTAGTAATAGTTTAGCTGTAGTTGTAGATACAGTATGTTAGTTTATAGTAGTTTTATAGTGTAGTTAGTTTTTAGTAACGTATATTTAAGTTTAGATCGGTATAATTCAAGGTATTTTTAACATTTAGATACGGTGTCATAGTAGATTTTTAAACATTTTTTTGCCTAGACAGGTTGTTGGGATATCTGAATACCGCTTATCCGTGTGGTTGTCATTCATCTCATACAGTGCTACTTGATGTCACACTGCCATGGATACAGCGGCTAAAGGTACTTAAACTTTTTAAGTACTGCTGATTATATCGTGCCGAATAGCACTTGAAACAAACAAAATATATGTTGAATTGGTGAAATTCATTAATAACAATATTAATGTCATAAAATTCTTCTAAAAACTTGATATTTCTAATCAAAGATGTAACTAAATAATTTCTATTCCTGCTTAGAAACACAAACGCTTTATTCAGTTAGGAGAGTTAACTATCTTATTTTCTGGGATTTGAAATGACTAGGGGTGAAGCGACTAGGGGTTAAACAGCTGGTATATTAGCACCCAGCTCTTAAACAATTTTAACATATGCCTTTCTTTCGTATTCAAGTCATTTCTTCATAAAAAAGAGTTGCAAGAAAGCCTTTCTAGTTTTTTGCAACATCATTGAAAAAATACTGCACTATATTTCTACCATGACTTTGATTTAAAAAGTGAAGTTATAAATGATTTTCGTACAAATCAAGATGATTTCCGCCGGTAAGACATCTTTCTTGGTAAAATTAGAGCTACTTTTTATTGTGATCCTGGGACTTATTTAGCAATTATAATATCATAATATTTCGAGCAAAGTCTTGTTTTAGCTAATTCTGTGATAAGTATGAAACGATCGTTATGTTTGTAACTTGTTGCGGTCTGCAAAAGTGTATTTAATACGTGGTGAGTAAAAGATGCATGGAGACTTAGCCACTAGATCGAATATATGCGTCTCTTTTCATTAAACTAAATGGGTGTTCAGTAGAACACTTGTGTCACCCTCTTACGCTTTGTCAGAATAACCAATAATTTTGTGACAAAATCTAAGTACAAAATGAGAAATAACTCTGTCAAATATGATCTTGACCAACAAAATTTGGCGGCATCATGACGCTTATGTCATCAGCAATACAATTTGAAAGTTTGATGAAGAAATCTTAAGAAATGGCAAAGTTAAAGCCAACATTAAGTTTTCGTGACAAAATGAACAACCTCACAATGCTAAGTTGTACTCAAACCCTAACCCTTTAATGTCTACTGGGCATGTACGGACCGACAGACCGACGGACGGACCGACGGACAAAGTGAATCTAACATGTTCATGAATGGACATGGTAGATTTATTTTCTCACCGTTTTAATTGCATTTTTTGGGGATGAAAAATGAAAATCAACTTTTTCTCGAATTTTACTTTAAAACTGCAATAGATGGATAGAAAATGATCTAATCAAGAAAATGAATACCAACAACCCTATGTTTATTTCAAAAATAACAATTTTACAGTCATTTTTCGATTTTTATGTCTGCTTACAATCAACATAAAAATAGTCCGGCAGCGATGTGAGATAAGCGATGTGAGATAAGTTTTTCTCACCTATGGGATACATATTTCCGCGCATTTACCCATGTGAGATAAACTTATCTCACATCGCTTATCTCACATCGCTGCCGGACTATTTTTACATTAATTGTAAGCAGACATAAAAATCGAAAAATGGCTGTAAAATTGTTATTTTTGAAATAAACATAGGGTTGTTGGTATTCATTTTCTTAGTTAGATCATTTTCTATCCATCTATAGCAGTTTTGAAGTAAAATTCGAGAAAAAGTTGATTTTCATTTTTTCATCCCCATCCTGTATTTGCACTTATTTCTTTTTACTTGTGTGAAAATGCGATTTAAACGGTGAGAAAATAAATCTACCATGTCCATTGAGTTGTGGATAAGGAAATCCCACCCTCGGGTTGAGATACGTCCAAAAAACTCGGCACAGCCTCGTTTTTGGACGTATCTCAACCCTCGGGTGGGATTTCCTTATCCACAACTCATGAACATGTTAGATTCACTTTATCTCACATGGGTAAATGCGCGGAAATATGTATCTCATAGGTGAGAAAAAGCGATCCCTATGTATCGCCTTTTCTCCGAAAGGGCGACACAAAAACTGAGGTACTTCTGAGATGAAAACTATAGACACAGTCTATTTTTCTAGAAATGCAAGAGTTGTCGTTCTTTAAATAGATTTATATAAGGTTTCTAGAAATGCAAGAGTTGACATGTCGTTCTTTAATATAAATTTATAAAGTTATTTTACCAGCGTTTATGTAGTCGATAGAGTCCAATTATATTTCCCTACAAGGGAATAGCTATCTAGGCAGAATTTTGCCGCAGCTACTGTCTTACTTTGGCACTAAACATTACAAATTTTTGAACAAAAAAAGGAGGGTGGCATCTCCTAATAAAAATCTCATATTAAGACACAAAAACTACATTCACAGCATCAAGGTAGAGTCACAAGCAGATTGGTGAGCACAACCGACCTTTAAATTCTCTAAACAAACAAACAAACAAAATATGTAGTCAATCGTTGAAGTGTAATTGGTTAAGGGAGTTCAAATCCCATCCGTACCCAATGTTTTTTTCATTTTCTTCTTCTTCTGTTTTACTTACCATTTACAGCTTTTAAACCATTTTTAAATGTTTTACGGCAAATAATCATAAAAATCTTCATTTATGTGAAACTAATAAGAATAATGGCTGATTTTAGATCTGGTTATTTGAAAATCTAGACGGTAAAGATTTATCATGTTTTGCCATTATACTAAGAACTTAATAAAGACAAAATTTATCAGAGTGAAATGGATGCCCCATTATTAAATTAAACTTGCATTTTCTTTGAGTTTAAACCCTTTACCTTTTTTTAAACATTTTTTTAACTTTGTAAACATATCTGCATCACCATCATTTACCGTTGAGTTAGTTATTTACAAGATGAGGCTAGGGGTATAAAATTCCATATTTCTTTTTAAATAGATGGTAAATTTCTTTCAGAATTTGAATATGAATCATTGAAAGGACATTGTTAATGAAAATAACAATTGAAAAATTGACCGGAATGGGCTGAAAACCTTACGTTTGCTTTTCAACATATCAAACTTGATCTACTCCGTATAGGTATGAAGAATCTGCGACTATAGTAAAGATGTACCTGCTGTAAGGCGCAGATGCTTGCCGATCACGATGTACGTCTGTACTGTTCTTAGGTATGAGCTTGAAGAGAGCCAACGACAGTTCAACTAGGCGGAAGTGTGACGTCATCTTAGTTCCAACCACGGGTGAGTAACCAGGTAATGAAGGGACACAACAGTCCTCTCAAATTTATAAAGGTGACCGTGCAGCCCTCTCAGCAATAATGCCTGAATTTTCTGGTTTTAGCTTATAGTAGCAAGACAATTCCAAATGATATGGAAACAGTTCTCACTGAGATAGGTTTAAACCATATTGACCTTAGTTCATAGACGTTAGACAAGTTCGTCTACTATAAACTATATAAGTTTACTCAGATATCCCTGTTGAATTGTTCCAAAAGACATGGAACTACAAAAGTACACATAGTTCCAAAAGACATGGAACTACATGAGTGCAGTTATTTCCAAATTACATGGAAATCATTACAAATGATTTGAAATTAACCTTTCCAATCACAGATCCGGATAATGTTATTATGTTATATAACACATTTTGACCTCAAGAGTTGTAATAGTCATGATTCCCTAATAACCTTGAAATATCCCTGGATGACCATTTATCAGAGACAATTCAGAAATCCGGATCAGTTACAGTGCTGGCTAGCTGCTTAAATTTGATAGAGGCGCCTTCAATTATCCACAGTCGTTTGCAGAAACCGCTCGACTTGCACACCCCGTCTGGAGGCGACCATTACAGCCACATACCCAATATATGTCGGAGTGTTCCAACCAGGTGTTTTATTTCCTGCTGCCATTGGGACATATAAGGGGAGCCCGTCTCAATAAGTAGACAGGTCATAGGGATAGCCCAAATAGCAGCCACCTGTTCTGGACTAAAGCTGAACACTCTGGCGGTGTACCCGAAAAAGTAGTCAGGGAAGGCTACAGTTCAGTTAGCAACACTTAACCTGGTAATCTCCACTAAAGCAATGGATGTGTATGGGCTGCTTTTTAATGCAGTACTCTTTGACTATCTCCAGACCCTTTTTGAAGATAGCTCTATCAGTAGAGGTGTTCCCCCGTAAGTGGAGAACCAGAACTCTACCGACATAGGCATACTGGAGTGTATGTCTAAACACCTCCTCCTGCTTATCCCAGGTTATCGCATGCTAGGACTAATCCAACCCAATTTCTCCCAAACCGACCGTCATTGGCAGACTCAGAAGTCGTTGAAGGTCACCGAAGTGATCATCGCAGGACTCCAAAGCATGCCTAGGATGGTACCCTACTGCGACTCTAATCAGGGACACAACAGGTATTTGCTAAGTTACTTGGTCTCCTTGAATTCTTTAGGGCCATGCCTCAACATCAATCATCACCAATTTCCAAAATATTAACATGTCAGTTTTGTTTGTGGGCCCGCTGTGATACTTTGTATCTATAGGTATGAGAAGCCTAAATCGGTGAAAACCGGAAGCAGGTTATTTTGTGTAGAGAACTTGCGGACCTACACTATGTGTTTGATTGCTGATTGGCTGAAACTAAGTGGATGCATACAAGAAAAAATATTTTGAATTAATCGCTGGATGATAGATCACAAATGAAATATGAAGAGAAAAATCTGGATATAAATTGTATTCAAAATATTTGGTATTTGAAAATACTGACATATTTGGTCGGTGACCACTAAAACTGCCACAAAAATGGGGGTGGTGTTATTCAGCTCCAAATTACTGGCATAAAGTATTGGATCACATGTATAAATTTTGTTATTTTTATGTGGGACTAGGATGATTCTACAAAATAAAGTTCATTTCAGCAGTCGGTGAGATTTTAGGTAGTCGCACCGGAAGAAACCCTTATAATGTAAGTCTATGGAAATGTATTTAGGCGTCTAATACCTAAAATGTTTAAGATTTAGTTGTATGACACCTGGGAAAAAAACCCCGGAAGTTACCTTGGATGACGTCATTCCGGTTCCTCCCCAGCAAATTTAGAGAAATATTGTTTTCAACAAACAAAAAGCACTATGGGGGTACTTGTTCATGAATAGTAAGTTTGTTTACGTGTAAACTGTCACACTTCAAATGGTTAAATGTTCTATGACACAAACATTACAATCAGTCAGGCTGAAGTCCCCCGTTTAGTTGATCGGCATTTTCACGTGTGATCGATCGGGGGTTTTTGGTAAGGCAGTGGCTAGAGTTACGGTACCGTAACTCTAGCCTCCGAGTCTAGAGTTACGGAAGTTCCGTATCTCTAGAAAATCCTATGAGGATTGGCTAGAGTTACGGAAGTTTACAAAGGCATATGCACATTGCTTTAAATATGCATGGTAATGTATTGTAAACTTAAATATTTCACCAGTAATAGTGTATAAACCGATCTGTCGGCAAATGCAGCGACTTCGTAGCCGCCATTTTGGTTTTACATAATACAAATGTACATTGCTTATCTCCGTCTTTACTTGAGCGACAATTATATCACATTTTGTGCAAAGCTTAAAATTCTAATATTCTTCTTTTCTTGATCTTACTATTGTATAATTAAAGTTGTTTGTAAACAGAACACGTAATTATGTGCAAGAGTACACAGCATGCCAATACAAAATGGCGCCTGTGAAATTGCCGTATATACAACAGATCAGTTTATTCACGAATAGTGGTAAAATATGTAAGTTTACAACACATTATCATGCATATATTAAAGCAATATTCATACCTTTATAAACTTCCGTAACTCAAGCCTTTCCTCATAGGGTTTTGCTAGAGATACGGAACTTCCGTAACTCTAGACTCGGAGGCTAGAGTTACGGTACCGTAACTCTAGCCACTGCCTTTTGGTAATCTATTTTAGCATTTTTACAAATGATCTGTTAATGACTCATATATCTTACCTGTTAAAAACTTAATAATTTGTTGTTGATGGTATCAAAATCAAATCTTGGAAAATGTATCTATAGGGGTCTGTAACATTGTGAACCTGTCCTTATTTGATGTTTTTTGGTGGTTTTTCAAAGTAAAACGGTGGATTATACACTAACAAAGTTAGCACTCTATCCGTATGCTACGACCGGATGTAAACATCAGGCACACACAGAGCATGCGCGGGCGTTTAACCCAACCCATATATTCAAATTTACTCTTTACGTTTTTGAATCAGTCAAATGTTTTTTTAATAGATGAATGTTAAGATACAATTTAATTTGTTCCCCACTATATAAATTGTAAAAGTTACTCAACGAGGTTTCGATCTCTGATCTCCCGTGTGCCAAGCGGGAATATATTGCACTGTGCTATCGAGGCTTTATGTTTGAAAGCATATAACTTCGTTATTGATCAATCTAGACGTTTGTTTCGGAATGGCAATAAAAATTGATGTAAACAAACGAATTTAACTTCCAAGACACTTTAAATAAGAAGAGAACACATGATAAACTTCGTAGTTTCGTAATGTATATTCAAATATCTGTTAGAAAAAAATTGCCTGCATGTTCAAATAAATTTCAAAGGTGGTTTAAAGGGGTCACACGACTAACCGGAATACTACCGAAATACCGGAATACCCCTCAAAAACAGAAATACCTGCACAACATTAATCAAAAAACTGTTAAACCTTTTATATTCTTCGAACATGTCATGGAAAGTAACAAATAATGAATTTGTTTTATATTTTTTACTGTATTAAGATCTTTGAAACCGCCAATCTGCAACACCATATTCGTTCTACTTTCACTTTCTATTAGTGACGTCATTCAACTTTGGCCCGCTTGATTAACAGCACAAACTGCCGTAATGTGATTGCATCATATTCTTTCACTGAATGCATTTGTAGATGTATATTGCATTGTTTCACAATCGTGATATTCACTATAGTGCGTGTAAATCAGTAAGTTTTGCTCATACATTCCGTTTTAGGGCATGGTGTTATATACGTTGTAAATACACGTAACACAGGATTAGTTTCTCTTAGATCTTACCCGACTTCCCTAGGGCTAATATCTGTAAAACATTGGAAAATAAGCAAAACAATCAGTTTTTATATCTTTATTCAAGAGGTATGTTCATAGCAATAGCAAGATTTTAAGAAATTTAATATTTAATTATTATACGATCTGCGCTCAGCTATTTTGCGCACGATTTATGTTCTGATAAATATAAATGTACAGTATTTACATCTGAACGTGGCGCTGTTTCCATGAACAAAGCATAAAAAAAACAAGTATCTCCAAGCTTTAAGGTCTGGTGAAATACGATTTATGCACATATATCCACATACATTTTCTAATAAATATAAATGTACAGTATTTACAACGGAATATAGGAGCGTTTTGCTGATAATTTCTTATGGTTGCTGTTGCTAGACTAATTCATTCTGCTTTATGTTTCTTTCCTTTCAGGGATGTAGTCGTTGCTTTTCGTTTTGTTTGTCCAGGTTTGCGTCCGTTTGTCTTTGGTGCAAGAACTGTGGTTTTTCCGTCAGTCGATGTAACCAGTTTTTCGTCGTTGTGTACAAAGTGTCTGTAACGTCTGTAATGATTTGATCTTTGTTTGTCAGTCATTCTGATCCATTCTGTCTTTGATTTCTCAAACTGTCTGTGCGTGTTTGAAAGTCTGTAATCACCATTCTGCAGAAGGGCCCCTCTAAGTTTTTTAAACTGTCCATTGACCAGATCATGCATAAGTCGGACAAGATTGGGCAGAGGTTGTGATTTCCAATCTACAGTCTGTTTGAGAACATGGTTCATGGACTCACAGTTATTGTTTGTCCAGTTTCTGATAACCCTGTTCTCACGCTGTGGGTCATTGACTTTCCTTTTCAGCGTGGTTATTAACCTTTTGTTGAAATACTGTTGGAATTTTAATGAAACTTTTGAAATTCTTTGATCAATGTCGTGGGCCATGTCATCGTAGCACACAGAGTCATCCGCGTCCAAGAGACCACCGTCACCGAAAATTCGGTTCAACAAGTCCTGTTTCTGTTTTTTGGTCACTGCGTCGTCCATCAAAGCATGTCTTCTAAATGCCGTGTACAAAGTACATGTGTAGCGTCTGGGAAAACAGTTTCAATGGCTTACACCAGAGCTTTTTCATCGTCAGAGCCAATGACCAAATTTGCATGAGGAACGTCGTGTAACTTTAGCTTGAGCTGATAAAAGAATTGGCTAAATGTCTCAAAGTCACTGTTGTCATGGATAAAAACTGGTCCTAAAAAAATGGGATTTTGACCTGTTCTGTAGTGTTCTACAGTCAACTGTTTATAACATGTCACTGTCACATGCATTTTGCAGAGCATGAATGTTTTGTCCACTCCCAACACTGTCTGTCCCGTACAACACATATGTTTTAAGTCCGCGATTTGTTCGTCCGTAAACAGTACAATACTTGGAGTCCGTCCACCTGTCCTGATGACCGATCTAACAAAGGGGCTTTTTTCTGTTACCATATTCTCTACCTGTCTTACTTGATCTGCAAAGTTGTCTTTGTGCCCCTCTGTGTTATTTTCCTTCCGTCGATCATGAGATTGTCTGTCATGTACTTGACGTAGCCCTGTCGGTTGTGCGAGGTCGTCATATTTGTCCGTCAATTTGTTATATATCTGGTGAGGTTTCATTTTTCCTGTCAGGTCAGTCATTTCATTCATAACATATGATGGGATACGGTGATATTCTAAACCGGTCGTTGAATTTCCGTGAGAGCAAAGACCTGGGAAGATTCCCATGTATTCTACAACAGCTAGGTTTTTGTGATTGCCAGACTCCCCCAGCCAAGTGACCCTTTTCTTATAATTGGAATCTTTCTTGGAAGTGGCATAGTACCTATGAACAGCAAAAACCATACTTATGTCAGGCTGGGGGTCGTACGGGATGTAATTAATCTGACCTTTAATCTTTTTCCTGTAACAAAGTAAATTGTCTTTCGACCAAGCTTGTTTGTACGAGCTACCAAACTTAACATTAAGTGGTTTTGGGGGTTGACCCTTTTGCACCATCCCATATACCACAGTCATCCGGAAAATCACTGCGTTTACCTGCCTTTCTTATACTTAGGTTTTTAGTATTGTCTAAAACAAAATAAACGTTTTCTTTTACACCACCAGGTATTTGATCCCTACCCTGTATATCAGATGCTAATAATTGAATAACCAATTCTGATATCTTTCATGAAGTCATTGTGTTTTT
This sequence comes from Saxidomus purpurata, assembly GCA_022818135.1. Classification (NCBI taxonomy): domain Eukaryota; kingdom Metazoa; phylum Mollusca; class Bivalvia; order Venerida; family Veneridae; genus Saxidomus; species Saxidomus purpurata. The sequence continues at coordinate 86,221 of JAFMSR010000073.1, forward strand.
TTCTAGTATCGTATGTATCTTTGTTCAGAATCAATTTAATAGCAGTCAGTAGCCTAAGCAAAAGATGATACTCTTGTGAACCAGAAAGTGCTAATGAAACAGCTCTGTGTAAACAATTTCCATCACCTAGAGTTTTCAAAGGAGAATGTTCGTTTGTCATAGTGGGATCAAACATACTGATAATGCCTAGAGCAACATGATCAATGTCACTTGAACTGTGTACACACCCATTACGTGGGACATTTACTTTGTAGGTCGACAGTAATTTCTGTTCAGACAACGCTTGGTTGGTCACGGCGTTCCTACGGCCAGTCAATCTTGCAATCGTCAATCTGCAATATGAAAATCGATATGTCGGGATAAGTAAATTATAAAAAAATATAAAATAATGGCACTATATGAGTTTTCGATTTGTATTTCAATTCGTGTAAGCACCTTGATTTTTACAAGGTTTCGGAAATTATTTCAGCCGATATAATCCAAATTGTATTCAAAATCATTCATTTGGAAATTAGTGCTCAATTATAAATATACTAATTTATTTATTCGCGATTATGAAACAAGTTATTAAAAATTTGATTTATCGCTCTCGAGACTCATTCTAGCAACCCCAGACCATTTTTTCAAGTTCCTTATTTTAAGGATTTTATTACAGAATCATATTCTTCTATATCTAACTAAGAAAAAACTTTTTAAATTTTGCAAATATCTTTTAAAATAAAAAAGTTATGAAGGTTTGAACATTTGTAAATCGTTCAATTTGCTAGAAATTTTCGCCTATATAATTCAAGCGAGTTTGCGTCGCATTCGCGGAACCGACTTGGATGGAAAATATGTTTAAACTTCCATAACTTTTTTATTTTTCAAGATATTTTGCTGTAATTTGGTGGTCTTACTGAATTTTTCATGCTGTTTCTGATTCTGTTGTTATTTTCTGTGTAAGTTTGATACTTCTCTTTTAAATTTCATTTTATGAAGGGCTGGCCTTTCATTTTTTTTACTCTCCACTTTAGTCAGTACACAATGGCTAGTTTTATCTTACCGTCTTCAAATAAAACACAAGACAAAGCTTAATGATAACACACATTTATGTATTGTAGTTTCATTTCATGCAATAATGGTAATTTAGTGATTATAATACATAAACTGTTCTATACAATTACAAACTCTAATGGTTAACTTATAGTTCAGTTGGTGCCATTTAGGCGAGGGCCAGCCTGTTAGGCAGACTGTCCTATACCAACTCTAATGTTTAAAGTTTAGTTGGTGCCATTTAGGCGAGGGCCAGTCTGTTAGGCAGACTGTCCTATACCAACTCTAATGTTTAAAGTTTAGTTGGTGCCATTTAGGCGAGGGCCAGTCTGTTAGGCAGACTGTCCTATACCAACTCTAATGTTTAAAGTTTAGTTGGTGCCATTTAGGCGAGGGCCAGTCTGTTAGGCAGACTGTCCTATACCAACTCTAATGTTTAAAGTTTAGTTGGTGCCATTTAGGCGAGGGCCAGTCTGTTAGGCAGACTGTCCTATACCAACTCTAATGTTACATATATATAAATGGCAATAAAAATATAGCTCTGCATTCTGTGCTTCAAGAAAAGAAGTCACTGCTAAACTGACTATATACAGTGTTTAAGTGTTCGTTCTCGCGAATATACCATTGTCTTCCGGCATTTACACAGTCTGGGATTAATTTTTGTGCAAGCACAAACTGAATATTAACAACTTGTTTATCTTCTCTAAGTGGCCACTGAAAATAACCAGGTTTGCGACATGGAACCATAAATTTAACAACTGCTGTCGAACTGTCAATAACTTTTTCCACATAACCAGGGTACCAGCTGTCTTGGTAGGCAACTGCGACACACTCTCCAACTGTTAGACTTTCTATTGGCTCAATGTTCACTTCCACCTGTGAATTGCCTTTAGATTTCTTAGTTTTGGGCTGCAGAGTTGCACTGTTTTTGCGCTTCTTGCCTTTGTCACTTTTGTTGAACATTTTTTCATTGATCTTTGTCAACACGTCTTTTTCATGGTTGATATGGGTTTTTCTCAGTGTCTGACCACCTTTCCGCGCTCTCATTAGCAAATCCTTCCTTCCAGTTGGATCGAGATCCTGTACCCATTTCATCAAATGGTTTCTGTTACGTTTTAGCAGTTGAACTGAAGAATGATGATGGTACGAGGCGTTTGGTCTTCTACGTTGACTGCTGTCTAAATCTCCAAAGTGGTGTTCACATGATAAATTTGTGAGCGGGGCAAATTTAATTCTCTCTTGATCCGAAGCTGAAAGGGTATCACAATGTTTACCACCAGGTAAAAAATCAACAAGCTGTTTGTTAACTGTCTTTTGTAGAGCTTTTGCAACAATTGGGATAGAAGTGAACAGCAGTTCTCGGCTATCTTCATGAAGTGTAAACAAGCAATCAGTAAGTCCTTGATTTTGCTGAAAAATACTTATTTCAAGAGGGTCATTTTCAGTCCAGTGTCTGTCAGACTGCAACAATATTTCGGGAGACTGTTCACACTGCTCAAGGAATGTATGGATGTCTTGAACGTGCCTGTAAAGTTCAAAATATGGGACTTTACCACTGGTGATCAAATTCCAATATGGGCCAGTGAGTTTTAAGTAGAAAAGCCCTAAGCACTGTAATAAGGCACAAACCTCTGTGGATTTAAGGTCAGATTGAACAGACTTAAGCTTCAGATTTGGTTTTTCTACAGTCTCTAAGACAGTTAAGAAGTCCTTACGATGCATGAATACTTCTGCGCTGGTCTGAAATATTGCGTTAAATCTGTTGTCCCTGTAATTTCCTATACAAGATTTTACACCATTTGCACTGCAATATGCCTCCCATCTGTCACGGACTCCATGGTGTTCTCCTGCTGGTCCGAAAACATCTGAAGTTGTCCTTACAGTACGGCCGACAAACGTTTCTCTTTTACCCCAACTTTTGAAAACAGGTAATGCATCTCGACCAATGGGGCCATGCGATTCAATCAGTTTCCCTTCTAACTGTTTAAGTTCTGGGGTCAAGTAATTGTGAAACCCTAGTAACACATGCGCCATACAATGTAAATGATGAATAGGGGATGGTTCTTCAAAGTTTTTCAACATTTCTTCCTTCCAGTCATCTAAAAGTTTATCGGCTAATTTCTCATTACTTGCACGATCACTCATTGTAAAAGACAGTTTCTGAAGGGATCCTGCTATAAATTCTTCAGGGGGCTTTTGTGACAAAGTACTTAGTTCTGTTAATTGGTTTTTGGTTACCGACTGAATTGTTTCTGCAGTTTCACTAGCAACACGTGTAAATCCCAGACTCATTACATCTCCTGAATCTAAAGTTACTGATGTATCAACAATTTTTTGTTTTTTCCTTGTTGTTCCATCCCGACCTATACCCCAATTCTCTGAGTTATCTATCTTCTCTGCAATAAACGTTTTCGCAATAAAATGGCCTTCGTCAACTATAGACTGAACTGTTGATGGACCAGGTAAAGCTGCTTTTCCCAGTTCTTCAGAGAATAAATGATTGCTAATACATTTTATAACGGGAGAAATTTTCTCTACAGCCACCTCTAACCCAGCCAATTCCATAACACACAGTCTTACATTGTCTGCAAATGAACCATCACTATTTTTTGTTGACACTTTGTTTGTGTTTGAATCAATTGTTTCGGTAACTTCATGTAGATTTTGCTGCAGTGAAATTATTTCTTGCTCTTTCTCCTCCGCTATTAATTGTATACAAAGAATTGTCCTGTTGCATTCATCATGACCAATGTCACTTGCAGAATCTATACTGTCTCTCAATTCACGAACTTCCCTTCGTAGGTAGCTGTTTGCCTTTTGTGCCTCAATCTTCTTATCCTTTTCGATTTGCATTTGATCTCTTACGCTTGTCTGAGTTTCCCTGATCTCTGCATTTTCCTTTTCTAGAATTCTTATTCTTTCGTTCAGTTCTTTTTCTGTTTTCTTACGAGTCTGTATGACCTCTTCATACTTAGTATTTATTTTTGTAAGCCTTATGTTTGTTCTTTGGGAGTCTCTAAGTAAATGCAGATTTTTTCGAGCAGTTTCATCTCGTTTGTTAATATTGCGCACAGAGTAGTGTCCCACAGAATCATCAACCTTTTTCAAAAGAATCCGTTTAGCAGTTAACTTTCGGGTAAGAATGCGGTTCTGTTTGAGTAAAACAGTTTCTTTATATTTCATGAGGTTCAAATCTTTAAGTTTCAGCGGGCTTCCATCTGTAAATTCTGTTTGTGAATGAATAGACCTTTTTTCAATACAACTTGTGTTTGTTTCATGCACATCACTTATAGACACATTATTTGCACTCTTAGCAAAGTTTAGCACTTCTATATTTTCTGGAGATTCTTGGTCTGAAGGTTGAGCTATTTCAAAGCACTTTGAGTTGGATACAGAAGTTGACACTGGAGCATTAAATGTTAAGTCTAAGAGTTCTTGAACTGTCTTAACGCCTTTAACTTTCTTGCGATGGCTCAGTTTCTTTTTCTGTTCACTCACACGTTTTACTTTATTCACTACTGCACTTGGATGAACAATGCCGCAAAAATCACTGTTGAGCTTCTCAAGTATTTTGACGAAAGCTGCTGCATTTAAATTCTCTTGCGTCACATAATTATTCAATTCAAGTATCAAACCGTTGAATATTGTTACATTTTGCGGTAGGTTTCTATTCTTTAGCTTTTCAAATGTAATGTTTGCAGCTTCACAGTAAGGCCCAGGAAAACAATTCTGGATGGAAGACATTTTAAATCATCTGAAATGAAACAGAACAAAAGGTTTTAAAATATTTTGACTTCAGCTTTTAAATAATAATTAAATCTATACGATTGAAAAATATATAAAATGCGCCATCTCCCGACCTCCCGTGGGTCGAATCGCGATGGAACGAACAACTAGATAACTAAAAAATAAAACGTATTTTACGTTAAATATATCCAACAGTTTTATACTTCAGACAATAATTTATGAACCAGTTTATGAATTAACAATAAAAACCAATAAATAAACATGGGGAAGCGAGTATAATAGACAAAAAGGCGATCGATCTACGAGCATGTATTCGGCAAATCGTGGAAGTTGGGACATGTGTATTTAAGGCGAAATTTCTAACATAATACACAATTATTTAATACAAGGAATAGAAATTCATCAATTGTAATTACTTACCGAATGTTTCCTACCACATTTCATATTTTTGGACTCGTATTTATAAACGTATAGACAGATAAACTTTGTCGTGTCGCTGAATTTTTTTATCACAATGGCGGCCGGCGTGTTTCCTGTTTACATCAGCAAAATAGGTCGGTGTTGTAATTTTAAAGCAAAATGCGACGCATTTATTCAAACTTCCGATTAATATATTTAGTATCAAAAGAAAGCTAAAAGAATGAACTTTTTAAAAATATTCGTTAAATAACTCGGGTTCGAGGATTTATTTGTAAAATCGCTCCGGACTTTAGGGGACTATATTTTCTCATCGGAGCTGAATATTCAAATTTAACGAACACCAATCAAATCTTGATTTTTCTGACTTTTCAAATATCAACATCTCATGAATATTCATGAATATTTAATACGCCGGAAATTAATTACAAGCACCTAGGGGTCACGCAGCATGTACATGATGCACGGAAATCTTAATTAGCTGCATTTTATGCAATAACTGCTGATTAAATAATCGGCACTACGTCAATACTGGGACTAAAATAATAATATTTATATGTAATAAAAGAGAATTTTATTAGCTTTTATATGAATTTATTTTTATCAGAATCGGACAATAAATGAAGATTTTCTAGAATTATTTGTACACTGACCCAAAGAAATTAGCAGATTTCCAGATAAAACTCTGATAAACAATAGGCTTATCGGGGTTGCTACTCATTCCAGATGGAACCGAACTCGAAGAAATGAAAGTTACTTATACTAATTAAAGACAATTAAAATGTCCTTCATAAGTGACACCCCCCCCCCAACCACAGGTGGTCAAATATCTTAATCGTTTTATTGCCCCTTATCAGTTTTAATCCTCTCTGATTAGGTATCTTTGTAAATTATAAGTGCAACTGAACGCTTCTTCTAACTGTAAAATAAGCTAAAACTAAATTTCTTATATGTATCAAGTGTAATATCTAATCTTAGTGATACATGTAATTGGTTTGTTGTAAGAGTAACTGATTGACTTAAGTTGACTGGGAATTATAACATCTTATGAAGGTCTTAAAATTTATGTATAACTTAATAATTAACTAACATCCCTTTCCTACATTATCTGTACATAATGTAAGGAAGTTATACAGTAGCTGAATATGATAAACAGAAGCTAGTCTACCAGTTACAAGTCATGTTAATTGACCTCTAATGTGAATTCGCTGTGAATTCGCATGGCTGACTGAACCCCTGTGGTGAATATCCCACATTCCTGTTCAATTGTCATTAAGTACTTATATATGGTCGTTTTCCACTATGTCACTGTGTGCTAAATATATATTTGTACACATGCTTCCCGCTTTATTGGGCCTTAACATTTACTTGAATAAAGTTGAAACTTGAAACACTTTAGTCTTCAATGAAAGAGTAACATTGATGATAACATTTTTTGATATATACCTCAATATGTTATTATCGTTAAAACAAAAACAGTGATTTTAACAAAATCAACCATAAAAAGGAAATACGAATACCATTATTTGGTAATTTGACACCACTTTTAAAGCTATGAGAAATATTTTCATGATTCTTAATAAGAAATCATTTTGTGTAAGCAACAGCAGCGTTGTGAATTGATATTATTACTGATTAATATATACTTTTAAACCGGGATAGTAGAAGAGTAAATAAATAAAAAGTGCCCGTACACCAGTTTCTTCTTTCCTTTATTTTTCAATTCTAATACTGTACGAATTTAATTACAACATAACTTAGCCAACATTAAGAATTTTGTCAACTATTGTCAACTATTTAATTAATTCGAACGCATACTTGTAGAAAATGCATTGCTTTTGACATCTTTAATTCAGCTGATAACCAATAAACAAGTGTTGATTGGGATAAAGGATAAGATAAACAACACAGTGGTTTAGTATAATACAGCCCCGGGCCAAACGTGCGGTTTAAAGACACAGGAATGTGGGGTATGCACCACTGGGGTCCTGTCAGTTATGCGAATTCTATTGTATTTAAACACATGCATAGAAGCCGTATATTAAAATAAAGGAAAAAAGACTGTTGTCATGTAACAGAAATTACTTTTAAGCATTCAATTTAAGTGAGGCGATATCAAACACACTGAGAACGACGTTAATTTATGCGCGTCACGCGTAACAAAAATACTTGATCAACATGACTTCTAAAACATTTAAAACGGCTCCTTCGAGCAGACATGACTTCTGCTTAAAAACGAAATATGAAAATTACGTCAAACTTTCTCATTTTGCGTATACTATATGTTGCCATTAAAATCTAAAACATTTAAAACGGCTCCTTCGAGCAGACATGACTTCTGCTTAAAAACGAAATATCAAAATTACGTCAAACTTTCTCATTTTGCGTATACTATATGTTGCCATTAAAATCTAAAAACTAAAACATTTAAAACGGCTCCTTCGAGCAGACATGTATAAAACTTCTGTTAGGAAGAAAGTGTCACATCTTTGAACAGATGTATTTTCATTTTGTTCAAATGAATGCAAAATAAAGAAAATCTAATATATATTTATATAAAATAAGTATAGGAATGCGTTTTTAATGATATTTCTATATAAAATAAGGCTTGTCTAGCGAAAATGTCCTCTGGCGTCAAATTTATTAAGATGTGACGTTGCACAGCTCCCGAATTACGGTAATGTTGCAATTAATTGTCAAATGAAGAAACGCAAACGTACATATATCAGTATTTAATTGTATATTTATTCATATTCTCAAATGTTCTATAGTTTCGAAGGTTATAACACTCACTGTGTCAATAGATTAAGATATATGTCTTTATGTGTAACGGTTTCAGCTCTTCAGTGTAATAACCGGCAATGAAAGAAAGAAAAATAATAAATATGAACATATACTATAATTTCCCCGATAATATCTTTTCTAAGCAATGTAAAAATACGAGGTAATAACTGTCCGCATAGATTAATTAGCTTTCTGTATACGCTTCTATTTAAAAAGTCTACTCGCTCACGGTTAAACAAATCAAACAAACTTATAGATATATAGTTATATAAACACCAAATAAGTTATAACTAGTGATCTCTATTGTTAACAAAAAATGAACAAAAACGTTGCAAATTACTTTTTCATGTATATATTATTCAAATACATTAGACTACCTAACACATAACCATTTTGGTTGTTACCTTGTAAAATAAAAATATTTGCTTTCTTAAAATTTTATGGTCATGTTGAAAAGTAATGTGAATAAAGAATAATGTTTGTGTCATTTCCTTATGGATCCGGGAACATAACAAATGAATACAACATACAATTATTATATCTGTGTAAGAGAGAAGCTATATGTATACCTAAAAACTTGCGCAGTCGTATCGGAGATTAACTAGGAAAATAATTAGAGATATCCTAGTTTGACAGTATGTCTCATTCTATTAAATGAATCCATATACTTGGCCCAAATCGCTAAATATGTTTTTACTTATCTAAGTGACTTACCTAACAAGAGCAGCGTTCATGTCATACGTTCCATCATCATTGCTGGTACAAGTTCCGCACGCAAATTTAAGATGAGAAGGTCCCCAAGATTTCACATCACTAACACTTAAATCACTACATGTACTATGAATCCAACTTCTACAGTAAAAACACTGAAGGTACTCATTACGAGAACTGTCAACACAACACTTTACACAATAATCCATATTTTATTTCACGTTTGATTTTGTATAAGAAATTACGTTTAACTTTGTCAAGTAAATTAATCATAAATTATCAATAATTAATTGATGACAAATACTGGAAGACCTTGATATATATACTTTATTTTTGTTACTCAATATTTCAAAATTGTACCTACCTTTCCCTTGCGAATAACAATCGGCGCAACATTAAAGTAAGGGTCTTTTTTAGCTCGACTATTCGAAGAATAAGGAGGCTATTGCACTCGCCCCAGCGTCGGCGTCGGCGTCTGCGTTGGTTAAAGTTTTTAATAAAGTCAAATATCTTGAATACTATCAAAGGTATTGACTTGAAACTCAAACTATATGTTTACCATCAACATCTACACCTGAGCAAACAATCCCAATAACTCTGTTTTGATTTTTGACAGATTTATGCCCCTTTTTAACTTAGAATTTTTGGTTAAAGTTTTTTATAAATTCAAATATCTTGCATATTATCAAAGGTATTGACTTGAAACTCAAAATATATCTTTACCATCAACATCTACACCTGAGCAAACAATCCCCATAACTCTGTTTTGATTTTTGACAGATTAATGCCCCTTTTTAACTTAGAATTTTTGGTTAAAGATTTTTATAAATTCAAATATCTTGTATATTTTCAGAGGTATTGACTTGAAACTCAAAATATATCTTTGCCATCAACATCTACACATGAGGAAACAATCAGCATAACTTTGTTTTGATTTTTGACAGATTTATGCCCCTTTTTATCTTAGAATTTTTGGTTGAAGATTTTTATAAATTCAAATATCTTGTATATTTTCAAAGGTATTGACTTGAAACTCAAAATATATCTTTACCATCAACATCTGCACCTGAGGAAACAATCCTCATAACTCCGTTTTGATTTTTGACAGATTTATGCCCCTCTTTAACTTAGAATTTTTGGTTGAAGATTTTTTTAAATTTAAATATCTTGAATACTATCAAAGGTATTGACTTAAAACTGTGTCTATCATCAACATCATCATCTGAGCAAACAATCCCCATAACTCTGTTTTGATTTTTGACAGATTTATGCCCCTTTTTAACTTTGATTTTTTTATGGACTTGAAACTGAAAATGTATGTTTACTGTCAACATCTTCCCCAATGTTTTTGATTTTTGACATATTTATGCCCCTTTTAACTTAGAATTTTGTCACAGTTTTTACCAGACTAACATGGAAATACTCGAAATGGCTTTCTTTTGAAATATCATGAATAATTATGCAGCATGCAGCGGTCATGCTTTTTTAATTCAATACATATCAATTTTGAAAAGTTACAAAGTTATTCATGATCTAATTTACAAGGTTATGTATTTCTTTGAAATTATCCCCTCCTTCTCCCTCCAGTTGGCTTACAGAATCCAGAGTAAGGCTTTGAATGTAATGTACATTTACAAAGGTCTTTGAACAAGTTTCATATCTTTGACCTTTATTCTTATAGACAATTACACAATACTCTTGTTCTTAGGCAAAAAACCCATTTTACCAACAACCTTTCGAATAGTCGAGCGTGCTGTCATGTGACAGCTCTTGTTAAATTAGGGATTAAAACAAAACTGTCGAATTTCTTATTTATCAAACTGAGATGATTAAATGAAATCTTTATGAATTACCTCATTGAATTAATAATATGCTGATGTTTGCACATCAAAGATGACGGTTCAAAGACGAGAAATCTTTACATAAAAAATCAAAATTAAAATTTGAGTAAAACCCTTCACATTCACATTTTTCTAATAATTTATATTTAGCTCAAAACTGTTTGATATAAACTTAACATACGCGATCAAAAGTATCAAAAATGCCGCTTCAGAGGATTTTATCGAATATGCGACGATTAATGATTTGACAATCGCACTAATTTGATTAAAATTGACGATACCTGTTGATAATTTAAATAAATCACAAATCTTGCTCTCGACATACAATTATTAAACAATGTGAAGGTATTTCTGTTTTTGTTTTAGCGTACGCGATCAAAAGTATCAACAATGCCGCTTCAATGGATTTTATCGAATATGCGACGCGGCGATTAATTATTTGAAAAAACAACAATCGCACTTATTTGAAGAAAATTGACGACACCTGTTGATAATTTAATTAAATCACAAATCTTGGTCGACACACGATTTAATCTATTAATTAATATATACAATTAAATCATAAACATTGTGAAGGTATTTCTGTTTTTGAGGGGTATTCCGGTATTTCGGTAGTATTCCGGTATTTCGGTTAGTCGTGTGACCGGTTTAAAGGGTTATTTTCAGCCACTACCTGTCGGCAGAATCTCAGCCATTCCGATTAATTTCTGAACGTTACAATGCTCGTAAACTATCAATCGCAGGGCCCACGCTGTCGTTCGCCACTCGAGCCATTTGGCGAAACTTCGATCAAAGTGGCTAAAAAAAAACGTGAGTGGCGAAAATGAAAAAATCTCTTTATTTTAGACCTCCATATTTGTTTTGTTCTAAATCGTAACCCAGTCTGCATTCAATAAACATTGGACACGCGAGAACTGCAATTTGCAACCAAATAATCCGTTTAATAATCGATGTTCACTCAACTATTAAATTGACAATAAACATTACACATGTCAAAACGCACATGTCAACCTTTAAATCGCTGTGTTGTCTCGCCGCTTTTGATTGGCTTAAAGTTTTTTTATTGACCAATGAAAGCTGATGTAACAAATGGTAGCGAGTAGGCGGTGCGGTCGAGATTGACACTCGAAAACATTGTCAGTGTTTACGAAAAATAGAGCGACTCAAACGTGATCCCTAGTTGTAATTACGGATGATTAGATGTTTGATGCCATCATTCAATTAATAAACAAATCGGCGAAATAATGAACGGTTTGATGATTTTGCAAACATTGTCGCCACCGTACTGCAGTAATTAGTAAAGTTGCTGCCGATAATTTTTTTTTTAAAAGACTTTTACAATATAAAAAGAATATAAAAAGAAAAACTCCTGGAAAATAAGAAAAAAAAAATTTTCACTGAGAAATGGTTTAAGTGAGGCAAACTTGGACAATTTAATGTTAATTTCAATAGTAGGAAACTTACCAACATAGGAAAACATTTTAAAATACACTTCTTGCTTTCAAGGTATACAAGCTTTCATAAACCAGGCAACATCTTTAAAAAAAGAATTGTTGGTATGTCTTTAAAAGTAAGGATTGAATTTGAAATGTAATCCTGTATTGATTTCATCAAATTAAAAAACACAGGACTACATTTTAAAATACAAAACTTGCTTCAAAGGTATACACACTGTCTTTCAAAGGCCCCAAAAGTATAGCTAGAATATCACCATTTGCCTTTGGGAAATTAAAAATTTTCGCCGCGCCATGCTGCAGGAGTGAATTATACCCCTCCCTATCACTCCGAAAAAAAGTTGCTCCAACTTTTTTCAGCCCAGTGTGTGCCCTGCAATCATTGGTCAATTTTTATCATATTTCTTTTATTTTATTTATCATTCAGTATTCAATCAAAAACCATCAATTTTTCTTACATGGAAGAAAATTGTTAAACGTGGCATGAGCTTTGCAAACGGACATGTGTCGATTTCCAACGCGCAATAGCGCGCTTACCGTAATTCTAATATGGCGGTTCATTTGCATAATTTATTCATAAACGCAGGAGCATAGAACTTTGTTAGTGTTATATTTCGATAAACTCAGTGTCTAATCAGTGAAAATTATCATTTTCTACCAGACTTGCTTCAAAATGTATTGCAGGCTTTATGAATGCCGGAAACCATACGGCATACATACAGCTATGAGTATGACGTAGTTAAGATAAAGTAACGCCATGTTTGCTTGGCTTACTGATGAGGTTTCCCACATTTTTCCACATTTCATTGGAACAAACTGAACATTTGTAGAGTTTGAGACATGAAATAAACAAAATAAATTGTTGCTATCAATGTAATATTGCAATAATTTCAATCGTAAACACTAAAAGTAGTTATTTTCATTTGTGGCTGTGTCACTCGTGAAAATGTCACTTTTGGTACCCATTGAGTGAAATCATAATGTCACATTACACTGATACCATCCATTATCCTCTATGTACATAGTCAGTAATAATTGGCTTACTTGGCACTTAACCAATCAGAATATAAGATCAAGTTCATTTCTTCATTCAGTAAATAATGAAACTCTGTCTTTACCGTAGACTCATATGCAGGTTGAAATTTATTGTTTGTGTTTATGATATATAGTTTTAGGGTTGAAGTTTGGTCACATATTGTCATAAGTAGGTCACAGTTGAGCGATATAGGGCCATCTTGACTCTCTTGTTTTATATCTCACAGATCATGCTTTTTGCCTCTGGTCAAGAGAAGATGTCCAACCAAAACAAACGTGGTTTTGCAAAACCATTAATTTTGCTGCATAGCATTAAAATGGTTCTTGTGAATGCTTAAATCACCATATTTTTATCTCTGCCCTTTTTGGCAGTCTAGAAACTAGTAGAATAATTCCTAACTTATTTTTCATTATTTTTCAGCCGAGTTATTCTCCCTATGAAAGTTGAGGAGGTAAGAATAATTATTTTTCTGTTTGATTTCTTAAACTTTTAAAGTCTCAGAAATGGCAATATTTTAATGATCCTAGAGTTATGCAAGTTTGTGAGACTGAACAGTCTCCTAAGGGGAGTGGTGGTGTAGAAGTTAAGGTGTCTGTCGCTCATGCTGGAGGTAACGGGTTTGAGTCTCACTGAGGTCACGGCTGTACGCCATATGGCACCAGTACTGGTGTTTACATGTACAAAAAGCAGACTGAAAAGTGACTCTGTAAGCAAAAGCTTTCTTCACAATCAAGCTGAAATAAATTAGTATAAACTGAACTAAATGCTACAGAAAGGGCATACATTTTGTAAATTGTATATCTATTACAGTGAATAATCTAGTCCTGCGTCATAGACGCACAAAATATGCAAAGGACGCAAAGATTGGAAATATGTTCGTCCCTTAGGACGCAAGCACGTGAAAAGCGAGACTTCGGTATATGCTCGCAGCAGTTTGTATAAAAGAATATCGTCCACGAACTTGCGTTTCCTGCGAGTATTTAGAAGAATTTTCACATGAAATCGTTAAAAAATCGCGGCACTTCGCGGGTGTAAAATAGCAGTTTTTAGAGTGGTGTTTCAGACAGCTAACAGGACATTAAATTAGAATTATTTTCCGTGAAAATTTGTATACACGTATTTTCTTTGTACATTTATTAAATTTGAAAATATTTGCCGACCGACGTACATTTGTATAGCTTGGTGGTGCATAACCAAAATGAAACTTACTCATATTATACATTGTCTATTCCAAACTAGTTTTTATAATCCAAAATAATCAGACTTGTCACTACCTGTCAAAATATTCGATCTTTTTAATGTCACGTGCTTCGCTTGGATCAAACAAAACTCAGCGTCGGCTTACGTGCTTTGATCTCATAACATCTGCGGCTTTATTAGTTAAAGAAATCGCTAAATAAAATTATTTTATTCGGCAAAGGCAATTCTTTAAAGTAAATACATTGTAGAAGAAAATTGTTACTTAGAAAAAATCGACTTGAAGCGCCGCGATTTTGTTATAAACATAACGTTTATTTTAAATAAAGAATAGTTGGAACTTATAAATGTTAATTAAGTTAATTGAAAATACTTTTCGCATTCACAAATTATCAAACGTTACTCAATCAGTGGTGTCACATAGCCCGAGATTTCAAAGTTGACGTAGTTAGCTTGTCATCCTTTATGAATGCTCGTATTTTTCACACCTACATTTGACATTCGCGAGTGACAAATGCTAATTGGAGAATAAACCTCGACTAATTACAGCAGATTTTTAACGGAAATAAATATTTTATATCTACGTAAAAGGGGATTAATATTTTAAGTAACTCAATACTTTTAGAAACAATTGTATTAAAAAAAAAACACATCACAGTGGCGACTCGCGATGAAAATAATTCGGCGGGGATGTCCGATTCTATTTTCTGACTTTTTCGGAAAGGGACTCATTGTTTCATAGCTGGGACTCATTGTTTTGAAAAATGTGCATCCCAGGGACTCATATAAATCAAAACCTAGATTATTCACTGCTATTACACATTTTATACTAGGACATTTTCATCTTAGGGACAAAGCAGCCACTGAACAATTTTAAGTATTTTGCATGGGTGTGAAAATACTGTCAAAGTTTACATAAATTATATCACTGGCGGGCATTTCTGATGATGGTTCGTAAAACATTAGAAGTGCGCATATACGGGGGATGATCCAGAATTAATAGGAACAGTTGCTACATTTCTCTAATTTTTTGTACAAATTATAACTGTTATTTTCCAATAAACACGGAAAGCAGTGTATTTACAGTTTGCCATACTTAATTCAATGAAATGCCCCAATTAAATTCAAAAAGCTAGTTGTATTCTCAATATTGACTCAATATCTCCAGTATGAAAATAATTATTTCACTTATTTTTCCAATGCATGACACTGTGACATCAGAAATGTTCCATAAATTTTATTTGTGTGATAGACGGGTTTCGAAAAAAACAAATGAGAAATGCTATTTTAGACAATCTAGGACTGTCATGGTATCAGGCAAATTTTCTAAAAACAGCCTAGCCCAGAGCCCAAACTTAAGGAGTGGGGCAAGTAGGATAGTGGATTTATGAACCCCAGTTGTATGGTGATTTTCAAATACTATTACTTAGAGTAGACAACTCAGCAGTGCAAGAAAGAAATTTGAATACTAGTACAAGCCTTCTTATTCACAGTACCAAGTTGCACAGTTATATTCGGTTGCGGAAGCCAGTAAAGAGAATACGGGTGGTGGGGAAGGAATAGAAGTGGTAAAAAACGAACCTTTTGATCTCGATACCCAATGCGAGCAGTATCTAATACCGGATAATCCGCTATGTGCTAACGGACAGAGATATACAAAGGGACAGTATACTCATAAAATATACCATCTTCAAAGGTAAGCTCTTTTACTGCCTAGTAAGCAAATTTATGTGTCGTCCAAAGAAATTGCCAAATTTTCCATTTTTAGCTCGACTATTCGAAGAATAAGGAGACTATTGCACTCGCCCCGGCGTCGGCGTCTGCGTTGGTTAAAGTTTTAAATGAAGTCAAATATCTTGAATACTATCAAAGGTATTGACTTGAAACTCAAAATATATCTTTACCATCAACATCTACACCTGAGGAAACAATCCCCATAACTCTGTTTTGATTTTTGACAGATTTATGCCCCTTTTTAACTTAGAATTTTTGGTTAAAGTTTTTTATAAATTCAAATATCTTGCATATTATCAAAGGTATTGACTTGAAACTCAAAATATATCTTAACCATCAACATCTACACCTGAGGAAACAATCCTCATAACTCTGTTTTGATTTTTGACAGATTTTGCACCTTTTTAACTTAGAATTTTTGGTTAAAGTTTTTAATAAAGTCAAATATCCTGAATACTATCAAAGGTATTGACTTGAAACTCAAACTGTTTGTTTACCATCAACATCTACACCTGAGGAAACAATCCCCATAACTCTGTTTTGATTTTTGACAGATTTATGCCCCTTTTTAACTTAGAATTTTTGGTTAAAGTTTTTTATAAATTCAAATATCTTGCAAATTATCAAAGGTATTGACTTGAAACTCAAAATATATCTTTACCATCAACATCTACACCTGAGGAAACAATCCTCATAACTCTGTTTTGATTTTTGACAGATTTATGCCCCTTTTTAACTTAGATTTTTTTGTTAAAGATTTTTATAAATTCAAATATCTTGAATACTATCAAAGGTATTGACTTGAAACTCAAAGTATGTGTCTACAATCAACATCTACACCTGAGGAAACAATCCCCATAACTCTGTTTTGATTTTTGACAGATTTATGCCCCTTTTTAACTTAGAATATTTGGTAAAAGATTTTATAAAGTCAAATGTTTTGAATACTATCAAAGGTATTGACTTGAAACTCAAAGTATGTGTCTACCATCAACATCTACATCTGAGGAAACAATCCCCATAACTCTGTTTTGATTTTTGACAGATTTATGCCCCTTTTTAACTTTGATTTTTTTTATGGACTTAAAATGTATGTTTACTGTCAACATCTTCACCAATGTTTTTGATTTTTGACATTTATGCCCCTTTTAACTTAGAATTGTCACAGTTTTTACCAGACTAACATGGAAATACTCGAAATGGCTTTCTTTTGAAATGTCATAGAATAATTATGCAGCATGCAGCGGTCATGCTTTTTTAATTCTATACATTTCAATTTTGAAAAGTTACAGAGTTATTCATGATCAAATTTACAAGGTTATGTATTTCTTTGAAATTATCCCCTCCTCCCTCCACTTGGCTTACAGAATCCAGAGTAAGGCTTTGAATGTAATGTACATTTACAAAGGTCTTTGAACAAGTTTCATATCTTTGACCTTAATTCTTACAGACAATTACACAATACTCCTGTTCTTTGACAAAAAACCCATTTTACCAACAACCTTTCGAATAGTCGAGCGTGCTGTCATGTGACAGCTCTTGTTATACACCCATCTTATGGCGTGCCGTATACTAAACAAAATGTAACACAACACCTGCCTTTACTCTTCTTTATTTAATTATCAACCCTTCCAATATCCTTGATATCTGCAGGCTTATTTACATTTGTGTATCCATGCACAAAAGCTATCATGTCTTGCAGTTGTAAAGACATTGGGTAAATACTTCATTTACATGAATTTTAAAATGATCGAGTGGTACAAATCATACGGCAGAGAATTATAGTTAATGTTTAAACCTCCGTAGACTTAACATGGGTTATTGCCTTGATGCCTATTTGTATGGAAACCCACTCCATACTCAATCATTTTGAAATTGAGACTGCCAGTCCTACATTACTGAAATATTGTTAGACCTGGGATTTAAACCCTAAGATTAAAATAGTGACATGGGAATATGCATGTATTGTAGTGTATAATACGTTTTATTTGTTTAATTTCAGTAAAGTTCCAGGTTTTATCAGAGCAATTGCACCAAAAGGTTCTTTAGAAATTGTTGAAAGGGCTTGGAATGCATACCCATACTGTAGAACTATAGTCTCGGTAAGTGTGCTTGTTTACATTAATCTTTGGGGAACAGGCGTGTAAACTATAAAATATATTGTGTGCTGTTTGATATTTTCATAAAATTTTAGCTTGTCTAATAGGACAACTTGCACATACATTGTATGGGGCTTACTTTTGTTGAAAAATTTCTGGTCACCTGAGTTAGGCAGTCAGCCACTATATACATGGTCACCCTAGTTAGGCAGTCAGCCGCTGTATACGTGGTCACCCTAGTTAGGCAGTCAGCCGCTGTATACGTGGTCACCCTAGTTAGGCAGTCAGCCGCTGTATACGTGGTCACCCTAGTTAGGCAGTCAGCCGCTGTATACGTGGTCACCCTAGTTAGGCAGTCAGCCGCTGTATACATGGTCACCCTAGTTAGGCAGTCAGCCACTGTATACATGGTCACCCTAGTTAGGCAGTCAGCCGCTGTATACATGGTCACCCTAGTTAGGCAGTCAGCCGCTGTATACATGGTCACCCTAGTTAGGCAGTCAGCCGCTGTATACGTGGTCACCCTAGTTAGGCAGTCAGCCACTGTATACGTGGTCACCCTAGTTAGGCAGTCAGCCGCTGTATACGTGGTCACCCTAGTTAGGCAGTCAGCCGCTGTATAGGTGGTCACCCTTGTTAGGCAGTCAGCCACTGTATAGGTGGTCACCCTAGTTAGGCAGTCAGCCACTGTATAGGTGGTCACCCTAGTTAGGCAGTCAGCCACTGTATACGTGGTCACCCTTGTTAGGCAGTCAGCCGCTGTATACGTGGTCACCTGAGTTAGGTAGTCAGCCACTGTATACATTGTCACCCTCGTTAGGCAGTCCGCAACTGTATACGTGGTCACCCTAGTCTACCGGTATATAGTTGCACCACTACCTTCTACCTTGTAGTAGTAGAAGAAAATAATAATAAAAAATTGTATGGTGTATCTGTATTTTCCGTAATCAAATAATAATGCTATTACAATAAAGCCATAACCGTGCTGCTCTGTTGTATTGGAACGTATTTATCGTTGTCTTGGACAAAAGAATCCTTTCTCCTTATGCATTTATTTGTCATACATAAAGTTCATGTTAGATTGATACTGAAATCCAGGATTGACACCAGATAGGGTGATAATTGCAAGAAGGCGATACCCGGAGTTTCTCGTCTTATGCAATCTGTGCTATAAAAACAATAATGCAAATTATGAATTATTAATCAAGTTAATTAGATGTAACAAATGTAGCTAGTTTGACTTTGAGTGCTCTATTTTGCAGTCTTATTCCTAGTAAATTAATATTACCACGTACAGTTTTGAAGAGCACACCTCTGTGATTATCTCTTTTAACCCACAAAAACACGCCCCACACAGCTTTTAAACGACTGTTTACAGGACCTGGTGTTTATCCCATAAAAAGTTTCGTAGAAATTACACATGCAGTTTCCCCCCAAAATTTATGCTTTTTACCACCTCTCCCCCTCAAAATCAATGGAAATTAAAAATTGATGAAGCAGTACAATTATAGCTTTTGTATTGTTACTTTGAATTCTTACTGTGTTTTTTTTTCAGAATCCAGGTTATATGAAAGAAGCATTTTTCATCAAAATAGAAACAATGCATCATTCAGATAGAGGTAATGTCGAAAATGTAAGTAGTATTTATCTGGATTATTGTTTTTGTTGTTGTTGTTATTATTAGTATCATCATTATTCTTGATGTACTTCCTCTTCTTTTTAATATTGTTGTTATTATTGTTAATAAATAAAAATCTAGGCGGCTTGTTATGTTGTTTCATACATGCAACTTTTGAATCTTTTTTGTGTGAGAAGTTATAAATATGGTGTCACACAAAATGGTCAGAGTTGGCAAAGTTTCATGACAGATTTTTTTTGAGATTTTTTTGGAATTTGGTTGATGTTACATATTTTACCTCAATTCAAAGCACATACATGTATTATATTTTATACACCAGATGAGCAAACTTGTCATTTATGGATAGTATACATGCCTGTGATCTATACAGGTGCAATAACAATATATTGGTACAAACTACAAAGGCTTGTTCGTCAAATAATTTGCACTACTTGTATTTCTAAACCAAATAGAAAGTGATACTAAACTGCCATCATTTTGCAAAATAATACTTTCAGACTGATCATCAAATACTATAAGATACACAAGTCAGGTGAGATTTACCGATAATGTATTTGGAAATATTGTGACCTTGACATTGTAGATACATGGGCTAGAGGGAGAAGATTTACAAAAAAGAAATGTAACAAAAATAGATATAGCCAATGATCCTATCTCCTCAAAGGTATGTATACGTAAACTTAATGCATCTATGGTTTGGATCCATTCTGGTTAATTTAGCTCAGTTCCAGTTAATTTAACCCAGTTCTTGTTGATTTGGCTCAGTTCTAGTTAATGAGTTCATTTAGCTCAGTTCTAGTTGATTTAGCTCAATTATAGTTATTAAGCTCAATTATAGTTGATTTAGCTCAGTTCTAGTCAATTTAGCTCAATTCTGTTTAATCCAGCTCAATTCTAGTTGATTTAGCTCAGTTCTATTTAATAAGGTCAATTCTTATTAATTTAGCTGAATTCCAGTTAATTTAACCAAGTTCTTGTAAATTTGGCTCAGTTAATTAAGCTCTATTCTAGTTATTTAGTTAATTTAGCTCAATTATAGTTGATTTAGCTCACTTATGGTCAATTAAGCTCAATTCTAGTTAATTAGTTAATTTAGCTCAGTTCTAGTTGATTTAGCTCAATTATAGTTATTAAGCTCAATTATAGTTGATTTAGCTCAGTTCTAGTCAATTTAGCTCAATTATGTTTAATCCAGCTCAAGTCTAGTTGATTTAGCTCAGTTGTATTTAATAAGGTCAATTTTAATTAATTTAGCTGAATTTCAGTTAATTTAACCCAGTTCTTGTAAACTTGGCTCAATTCTAGTTAATTAAGGTCAATTCTAGTTAATTAGTTAATTTAGCTCACTTATGGTCAATTAAGCTCAATTCTAGTTAATTAGTTAATTAAGCTCAGTTCTAGTTGATTTAGCTCAATTATGGTCAATTAAGCTCAATTCTAGTTGATTAAGCTCAGTTCTATTTAATTAGGTCAATTCTAATTAATCTGGCTAAATTCTAATTAATTTGGCTCCATTAATTGATCTAGATTGATTAGTACATGTAGTTGGTGAATATTCATTCTGGTTTCAAAACATAAACTTTAAAGTTTGTTCATCACAGGGTGACTCTTTGTAAAGTACATAATTTAATTTATACCAAATTGCGAAACAAATTCTTACAAGTTTAGATTAATCATTCTCAAGACTAACTCCAGATTTAATCAAACTCGAAGTTTGAAAGAGGCAAATTGGAAATATTTGTGTCTTGCCTAAGGACACTACCAACTTGGCACTAATTGGGATCGAACCCGGGACTCTGTGATACTGAGCTGAATGAGCCAGCACTGTGCCACGGCGGCTCATGTGCAACATACTATTATTATTATAATTTACAAGCTGAGCATAGTTAAATATGATTTAGTTACTAATCACTCCGGTTGAAAGGTTAACTAGATATGTATCTGGCATGATAAACATACTTCTGTTCAAGGAGTTGATACTTGTATAATTGAATAATAGTATGTTGCAGTGGAGATTACTATATGGTTATCATTAATGAACAAATATTTTATCTTTCAACATATCTGATTTAATGTCAAAGGCAGCCAGGGGGAAATCATGCACAAGCATGGGGGTTACTGTTACCGTGGTTGCAAGTGATTCTGTCTTTGTGACCGGTGTAGACTATGATTCTTCAGGCACACCAGATTATATATTTACTGTCACTAAATGGCCACATAAGCCTGTATAGATTAATGTTGGAAATCATCAAAAAGTCCATATTTCAGTGATTAAAAAAATGAATAATTTTAACAGTTCAATGTAAGATTAGAGTACTTGTGACAGTAATTTTTGTTAATTTTAACAGTTGTTGACATTTTGTGTAAAAGCTGCTATGAATTTGCTAAGTACATGTATGACAAGGAAGTTATATTGTGGGAGTGCATTCATTGTACATGTATCTATTGAAGTACAAAGTAGCAAGGAAGTTTGATAGCAGCAATCAGGTTGATTAATGATAAACTAGCTTCAGTGTCGATTAGGAAATGTATGTACAACTTGATTACATTAAAGGAAGATTACAGTGAGATTTTTTTATTCACTTAGCCTACTGACAGCAGACAATTTTGACCCTTGCAAAAAGTGTAGATCATGATCAGCCTGTACATCCATGGAGTCTGATCATGATGATGCACTGATGACTTTTCAGTCAGGAAATTATCAGTGGGTATCCCTTTATGCAATTAATGGGGTACTGTTCAAATTAGAAGATAAACGGGTGGGTATGGTTTAAGAAGTTAATCAGGGTAACTGGTAATATATGAACTAAATTTAAATTGAGATGAAGCAAAATTATACCAACATTGCACTCCCACATTTTCTTCATTTGTCATATATTTATGCAATACTGATTGTTCCAACTTGCCCTGGGGAGAATGGTAAAGAAAACAGATGTTGAGGAGTTAGATACAATATAGACGTAGGGGAAACTAATACATGTATATACAAGGAAATACAAATTTGCAAGTAAAATCAATGATAAGGTCCTATTGGACATTGACTTTTGAACCAAGATCACTTGAGTCGGCTATACCATGAGGCAAGTT
Source organism: Saxidomus purpurata (assembly GCA_022818135.1). Taxonomy (NCBI): domain Eukaryota; kingdom Metazoa; phylum Mollusca; class Bivalvia; order Venerida; family Veneridae; genus Saxidomus; species Saxidomus purpurata. The sequence goes on from JAFMSR010000073.1 coordinate 108,999, forward strand.
AAGTTCATGGGATACTAATTATGTTGATTTTGTAGGTGTGATGAACCGGAAATCTAAAATTTCATGGAACAACTGTCTAGCATTCCATTTCTGTAAATGAAAAAAAAAAGTGAATTAAAGTACCAAAAACATATTGCATTTTATCAAAAATCCACATGCATGTAATTCTATGTCTTCAAATTAACATGCATTCATGGTATGTTTCCATATATTGTTGTTGTTTTTCCAGGATTACAAAAGAGAGTTTGACCCTAAATTATATAAATCAGAAAAGACAAGTCGAGGACCACTAGACTGCAAGGATTGGATCGTAAGTGACCATTTAAATCGCCTAACTTGAGTTAATTGCCACCTAAATAAGGCAGCCTGGTCCCTTGCTTATAAAAGTTCATTGAGCACAATCTTATGCTCAGCACGAAATCATGCTCAAGTAATAATGAAGTAAAGTCAAGTTATATTTATTTGCAAAATTGGGTTCCATACCAATAAGCATAATCTTTGTGTTTGAACTTACGTATCTTTATAGATATTAAACCAGATAAATATAACTTGACTTGACCTAATATTACTTGAGCATGATTTCGTGCCTAGCCTGAGAATGTGCTCAAGAAACTTTTATAAGCACAGGCCGGGTTCTGGTAGACATGTTATCAAAGCAGATACAAAGCACTCAAATGTCAGCAGCTGTGACTCATAATTTTACTGTATCAATACATGTTTCAATACAGTCTTGTTTTGTTTTCTTTACCAGGCATAACTACCCTATAAAATAGTTCTTAATATTTATATGTATTGTATTAAACATATGTTGCCTTGTAATTGATTGAAGAAGTTGATATTTGTAATCTCTCCCTATTTTGTTATTTGCCAACTGTCAGCTACTTTGTTATCCAAGGCTCTCAGATGCTTTGTTATTTGCAATCTTTCCATGTTTGTTACCAGTAAACACTATATACAGCTGTCACATTGGTTCAGTCTGGCAATCGTCTTTGATATAGGCTGTTGAGTTAAATGATTTCCACTGACTATTCTTGTAAAAAGAAAAGTTACACTGGTTTGAACTATATTAATGGTACAGTCCAATTAATAATAAATGGTACATTATCTTGAATTGTAAATGGTACATTATCTTGAACTGTAAATGGTAGACTTCCTTGTTTTAGAAATGGTACACAAAGAGTTGCAAAGGTTAGTGTAACACTCACTTGAACAATAAATATGACACTCATTTACAATAATTGGCAATCTCCTTTATACAGTGGTTGGTACACTCCCTGGAACAGTGGATGGTTCACCTGTATAAATGATGAATTTCACGGTCTCTTGAACAACTACCAGTGCAGATCATGATCAGACTGCACATCTACATGTATACAATCTGATCATGATCTGCACTTATACTTTTCGCTATTCAGTCAGTAGATTTTCATAGAGCTACCCTTTGAACACTTAATGCTACTGTCCAAATTGAAAGATGGACAAGCTGAGTAAAGTTTAATACATGTATATTATCTGATTCATATATTTGTACCGTGATTTTTTTTCTTGATTTTTTTCAGCAAACTGTTGAACCTGTAATGTGTGCATACAAACTGGTCACTGTAAAGTTTAAATGGTTTGGACTTCAGGGAAGGGTAGAAGCTTTTATAAATAGAGTAAGTAATAGTTATGTTACTGATCCCATGTAGAGTTTAAATATTTGCAATGATGGTCTGTCCATAAATTCATGTCAAACACCACCATTTCTGTTTCTATTTTACAACTTTAAATTCTTGCAACATAATAGACTACTCTCTAAAACTGCTTCCTGGAGTTCTGACCAGAACTTGTGCTAAAAGAAGAGATTGTGGAGATTGCGGTCAAAAGCCCCTGCTGGAATTCGGAACTTGTGCTAAAAGAAGGAATTGTGGAGATTGCGGTCAAAAGCCCCTGCTGGAATTCGGAACTTGTGCTAAAAGAAGGGATTGTGGAGATTGCGGTCAAAAGCCCCTGCTGAAATTCGAACCCACTACCTCCTCTAGGTTAGGTTTCTGATGCTTTAATCCTACACCATGGCGCCTCTCCTAATATGGGAGGTGTCTGTCTTCAAAGTCCTGAAAAACGCTACTGTTTCTGCTCCTGTTTCCACACATGCTGGTTTCTGTGTCCAAGCAAACTCAAAATTGTGCCGTTTCATCTATAATTCCCGGAGTGGATCAATTGGGCACAAATTCTGCTCCATCAGTTCAGTACACATACAGTATCCTGTGAGGTGATTTTATAATTAAGAAATTTATTACTTGCCAAAGACTGATTTACTAGAGAGTTTATAGACCCGGCCAACCGTGGGATTTCTCCCCTGGTGAACTTGCCAAGACTCCACTTGCCAAAGATCTGTTCATTCAATACATAACACTACAAGTAAACATTACAATTTTCCAAAAATCACACGTGTATTTTTATGTTGTTTTTTGAAGTTTGCTAAAGTTAAATGTGTTTATATTGTAGCAAGAGCACCGTTTATTCACAACATTTCACAGGCAAGTGTTTTGTTGGACAGATAAATGGTATGGCATGACGATGGCTGATATACGTGATATAGAGGAAAAAACTAAAAATGAATTAGATGAGGTGAGTGAAGCACCTATTTAACAAAGCTTACAGTTTTTAGCTTTACTGGACAAAGTCCAGTCAGTCAAGTAGAGCAATACTGGCTGTTATGGGCCTCTTGTTTTTGGTTTCACTGGCCTATTTTGCTAGCTCTTCAGCTGAACTTTGAAGAATATAAAGGTTATGGTAAATAAATGAATCCTGTTACTCAGGGTGACTTACCATTTTATGCAAATGATATACGAATATAACAAACTCCAGATATAAGGAACAAATTTAAATGGGCACAAGGGGTTCGTTATATACCAAGTTTACTGTACCCCTCTCAACGAACGTTCCGGCAAAATTTGACACGTTTAAATGCACATTAATTATATAGATCACATTTTTACTTGTCCTAATAGTAACATGACAATTTCAACTTTCGTAAAATTAATGCTTTGTGTATTTTTTTGTGATTCCAGACAAGAAACAAGGGTGAATTAAAAGGTATGAAAGCCGAAGATTGATGACAGAAAATGGACTTAGGGCAGCTTAAAGAATATACACGTGTACATGAAGAAATGTTGTCTTTAGTTAGGATTAGCCTGTGATACTTTATGTCGGAGGTTGTTTTTAAGTGGAAATCCCCACCCCCGACGCACATACAAGTCTTCGGATAACCGTGGAAGCAAAAATTTCATACAGGCAGACGGTCAAGAAAGAAAATAAACAATCACATTTTTTTATTTTCTTTCATAATTTTGTAGTATGACTTGTTGAGCAATATTTCAGTTTAAATTTAAAAATTGTACTTTTTTCGAAATAGTAAAATTTTGTTCAAAATGTGGTATAGAAACCTTGCTTTCACAGTACTCGTGTAGCGCTGAGATATGTCTTTGTTTTTTTAACAAATCGTAAAAGTTTCTCTTTACTTGTGACCAAGAAGTTTTGTTGTAAAGTCACCAGCAGTGAAAAGTAGTGAAAAATATGTTATTTAATGTCACAGTCTTCACATGTAAATCCTTCACAGTGTCATCCAGTGAAAGATGTGTAATGTAATGTATTTTCACTTTTTTGTGCGATTTTTCAACACAGTTTAATGTACTGGAAAATGCTTCATGTTATTTTATACTGTTTTCACCAATGAAAAAGCTGTTACATTTATTTGCTTTGTTAAGTACAGTGAATAATATGGAATTCTGAAGGTTTCACCTGTTAAAAAAATTTGTAATTCAATTTTTTGTTTACAGATGAAATTTTGTGTAGTATCTTAGGCTTTTTAATAATGAAAGGTTAGTTGTTTAGTTTAAGGACAGGTCTCTTGCTTTAATTGTTAGAATTGTCTCCCTTTGTAAAAAAAACTGCGTGTTTTTTATTTAAAAATTGCTGAGTTTGCATTTTTTTTGTATAAAAAAAAAATGCTGAGTTTGCGCTTTTTTATCTTTTTGTAAGTACAATAATTACTGCTTAATGATTTGTTGCAGAAATACATGCATTATTTTGATCGCAACATTCCAGGTGTACAGCGTTGTCTATTTTTCCAGCCCGAAGATGTAAAATTTTTATAAACCATTTTTATATCATTATGAAGAATTTCGTGCCTGTAAACATAGGATATACTCTGGTCATGCAAATATTTTTGAGCCATTTCAAGTGGTGTTGCTCCTTCTTTTAGTTTTGCAACCACCTCTGGTCGAAAGGTTAAGGTCGGTGACTTGTAATCAGTAAATTTTCTGATTGAGAATCATGGTTTTCAGCCCTGCTACTTTTTAACAGACAAATAGGGGTACCCGTATTTAAGATATTTCTTGCCAGAGACTAGGAATTTATTGTTTCTTATTTTTGTACACAATTACAGCAAGAGATCTTGGCTTTGATGTTAAAAGTATGGTTTCGTTTTGCATGAGAGCAAACAGCACCAAACTCGCGTGTTGTTTCACCCATGTTACCTCACAACAACACTATTTTGTTAAGACTGTAGGAGATGGTCCTTTTTGTCGATATGATGTATTTTTATGTATGTGACTATTTAATGATGAAATCACGTAGAAATAAAGGCCATGTGTAAAGTATGTTTTGTTTTGCTGAGTGCAAAGAAAACTTTTCTTAGTTGTATTAGTCACACACTTCCATTTTATGTTGTCGGAAGGACACTATGCTGATTAGCTATGATGCTAGTTATAAAATGCATTTTGTAATGGTTCCTGCATGATTTTTTTTTCAAGCGTTAAAAGGTACCGTGATGGTTGGTGTGAGGGTAATGGAACACCATTGTTAATGGTAAATGTAAATGAACTTCAAATAAGCAAAAATGGCTAACTTTACTTTATTTCATCTTTGTTAGTAAGATTTTGTGTCGCTGTGTAGAAATGCTGTAAAGTGAGTAATTTTCCCGATGATTTAATTATCGCTTCTTTTAGCGAATGTCCTACTTTTCTGACTTAAAAATCTAACGAAAGATTCATTTCATGTAGATTTTACATTAGGAAATTGTCCTTTCGTGAATTTACATGAAGTATGTCTGCTCTCAAATCATGAAATTCTGATCATGTGAAAATTACTCAATTCACAGTAATGTGAGTAAGACTTTAATGTGAGGCAACTGATTGTTTCTTGTACGGTGGTATCTTGGTTTGTCCATGAACGAAGTTCTGTGATAGTTCGTTATTTTTTAATAGGAATGCATTGTTCTCATGCAAATGGTATTCAGCCAGCCTTTAATCCCATCTTAGTATTGTAGATGAAACTAGTATAGAACCCAGTTGCGACAAATTCTCCAAGTGTGATTTTTGATGCAGTTAAGTATGGTAAATTAGCAGGTGAGACCAGGTATTTTAATGGGCCACACTGAGTGAAATCTTCAGAGTACTTTTAGTTCTTTAATTCAATTTCATATCATCTTCCTCAAAATGTTAATCAACAATTTTTTATCATTTTAGACCAGACTGGCATTAGATCCTGCCAAGCATAAAGTTTATTCTGTACTATTTAATTTTAAATGAATGTTAAATAATACAACTTTAAATATCATTTTTAATTAAAATTACTTCTTACACTTAATGGATCATTATTTCACAGAATACTTAACAGCTTATTATAGTTCAGAATAGCCATAATAAAAGTGTTTTTCAAGTTTCGTTTATGAATGATTTACGAATTTGCTCATTTTTTTTAGCGTGTTATATTGTTTATTTATTCATTGCTTAATTGCTTGTCATACAGTGAGAAAGTGTCCTGTTAACCATGTGTCATGTTAACCGTGTGTCATGTTAACCATGTGTCATGTTAACCAAGTGTCATGTTAACCATTTGCTATTTGTTGCTTCATTCTTATGACATCAGTGATGACATCATGATTTGATTATTTTAAATGTGTTATTTAACATACGGCTGTTCATATCGTGACGCTTTCAATATAGTGGCTGCTCTACACGGGTTTTTCCGGCTATGTTACATACACTTGCATATCCGAAACCAAACTGTGACACAATTTTGTCTCAAGTTTTTGATACTCTTGTTTTCAAATCCCATATGGCATTCCATATATTGCGGGTTGACTGCGAAACTGTCGTAACTTATATGGAATTAATAAAGGCTTACGACAGTTTTGCAGTCAACCCTCAATATGAACATTGCTTCTGTGTGTCGCGCTTGTTTGACCACTCTTTTCTGAAAGTAGCAGCTTG